>CANJKZ010000724.1:2712500-3262500 GCA_947471745.1 Closterium sp. Naga37s-1 | reverse complement strand
GCCACAAGGCCAGTTCACATGCAGGAGTGCACATATATATATAGAGCTAGACAAGCAAGAGCAGGTATATATATGTGACAGTACAAGCAAGGTCAAGAGGAGAGCAAGTGAGGCAAGACAGGTACAAGACCCAGCTGAGTGCAGAAGCGCTGATGGTCACAAGGCGCAAGTGCCTTGGTGAACACATCAGCAGTGTTGGCCTCAGAGGCCACGTACGCAAGTCGCAACTGACCACGCTGCTGCAGCTCACGAGCAAGAAAGTAACGAAGAGCAATGCGCTTCGTTCTGTGCTCCAAGCGCTGCTCTCGACACAAGGCCAGCATGGCCTTGTTATCTACGTACAGCACTGGAGGAGAACGAGGCGGCTCTCCAAGGTCAGTCAGCAGGTAGGTGAGCCAGCGAAGCTCCTGTGCAGCCATGGCCCCGGCGTAGATCTCAGCCTCACAACTGGAGCCGAGCACAGAGGACGAGCGAGTAGCCCGCCACGAGACAGAGCCGGAACCAAGACTGAAGGTGTAACCCTGCGACGACCGCTGCGTAGCCTGGTCGTCAGCCCAAGAAGCGTCCGCGTGCCCAGTGAGGACCACTGGACTCCGCCCTCCAAGCACTAGCCCCATGCCCGACGTACTGCACAAGTAGCGCAACACCCTCTTCGCTGCAGCCATGTGCTCTGGTCGGTGTCTCCCAGGAGCAACATAGCGTGCAAGAATGCTAAGAGGGTATGCAAGGTCAGGTCGTGTGCAGGTCATCAGGTACATGAGGCAGCCAACAAGCTCTGGGTACGGGCCACTCGACTCTACGGACTCATCCGAAGGCAGAGCTGAGAGCGAGTGGCGAGTAGACAGAGGAGTGGCCTGAGGCGAGGAGTACGTGAAGCCGAAGCGCTGAAGGACCTGCTGCACCATGTGTGACTGAGTCAAGGTAATGGTGCGGCGTGCTCTGTCCCGAGTGATCTGCAAGCCAAGGTAGCTGCGCAGTTCACCCAGGTCTGTGCACGTGTGTCTCTTCTGTAGCTCGGACTTCACGTAGGCTAGTCCAGCAGTGTCAGCTGTGGCAAAGACCAAGTCGTCGACGTACACGAGGATGTAGAACGGCGGCAAAGAAGTGTCGGTGCGCAGAAACAACGACGGGTCAGCCGTAGAGGGAGCAAACCCAAGAGCCGCAAGCGTAGTCCTCAGTGTGTCGTGCCACTCACGCGGTGCCTGGCGGAGACCGTAGACTGGCCGTCGGAGGCTCCACTGGGTGCCAGTAGGGAAAGTCCCAGTGAAGCCAGGTGGACGGCGCAGCCAGATCTCCTCGTGCAGGCTACCCTGCAAGAAAGCAGTGCTGAAGTCAAGAGAGTGGAGCTCGTAGTCGCGCTGAGCGGCTATGTGCAGCAGCACCCGAAGAGTGGTCATCTTCGGGGTGGGAGAGAAAGTCTGAAAGTAGTCAACTCCCTGCCGCTGACTGAAGCCACGAGCGACGTACCGCGCCTTGAAGACAGGTGGAGAGCCCGGCGGCCGCTTCACCCTGAAGATCCACATGCCACTGACGATGTTCGCCCCAGGAGGGGGAACCGCGTCAACGTAGGTGCCTGTGGACTTCCAGGACGCCATCTCTGCATCCATAGCTGCCTGCCACTGAGAGGAGTAGGGACCCTCTACGGCCTCCGCGTAAGAGCGCGGAGTCGGGATGTCTAGTGCATCCGGGTCTCCCTCAGGGGCAAGTAGTACGGACGCGAGATGAGGTGAAGCAGCAGCCAGACACTGGAACTCCTCCTGCCTGTCCTCAAGGACGTCCGTGCCAAGAGCACACTCACCCCCGACGGACGGAGGACAGACAGACGCAGACTCAGCAACAAGACCGGCAGCGTAGTCTAGACGACAGCTAGCAGCAAAGTCGACGAGCTCAGCAACAAGAGCAGACGCAGCAGTGGACTCAAAAGAGGGGTCAGTGACGACAGTAGCAAGGAGACGTGTGACAGTAGGACTAGCAGCACGAAGAGAGTCGGACTCTGGGTCGGAAAGTGCAGGAAGGGAGGACTCAGGAGGAGAAGGCAAAGGGGCACGCAGAGGAGCAGTGGACGGACGCAAAGACATCCGGTGCGTGCCAGGGACAGGAGGAGGACGCTGACGCGAACCGCGACCACTAGCGCGAGCAGCACGAACAGGCGACGCAGGACGAGACGCAGGCTCACGACGCTCAGCAAGACCTCCAGTGGGACCAGTGTAAGGAGAGGGAGCAGGAAGTGGGGAGGCGGGCTCTAACTGGGACTGTGACTGAACAGGCTGTGGACACGCTGCAGGAGGAGAAAGACCAAGAACCTGCTGTAGGAGTGGAACGAAGTACGGCCGAGGCCGCGCGGCGACTCCAGACACAGCAGGGACAGCACCCTCAGCAGCAGCACCAGCGCCAACAGCACCTCCAGCTCCAGTACCTCCAGCAGCACCAGCAGCACCCGCAGCAGGACCACCGCCAGGAAGGACAGGAGCAGTCTCAGCACCAACACCCGCGGCAGATCCAGCTCCAGGCGGACCCGAGGGCCCAGCAGCTCCGGGACCAGCGGCACAAGTACCCTCAGCAGCCGAAGGAGCTCCAGCTCCAGCAGTACGTCTCCAGCGGCGAGCAAACCACTCGCGCAGCTCCTGTGGAGAGAGGGGCTCCCGCCGAGGCGAAGCACCCGGAGAACCGCCAGGTCCCGCACCGCCAGACGCCACAAGGGGAGGTCCAGTGGCCGCAGGCTCCGTTGCTCCAGGCTCAGTAGCTCCAGACGCAGCACCCCCTGGCTCAGCACCCCCAGTCACAGCACCCCCAGGCTCAGCACCCCAAGACTCCGCACCCCCAGGCTCAGCACCCCCAGTCGCAGTACCCCCAGGCTCAGCACCCCCAGACGCAGCACCCCCAGGCTCAGCACCCACGCGCGTAGCACCCCCAGAGTCAGCACCCCCAGGCTCAGCACCCGCAGCAGGACCAGAGTCACCAGCAACCTCGACCGGCTCGACTGCGTCTACCTGGGACACACCTGAAGGGGCAGGACCCTGAGGGGGAAGGGGGTCTACCGGGGGGGGACCTGGCACAAGGAAGTGCGGTGGCGGGGGGAGGGAAGGAGTGCGGTAGGGGAAGAGGCGGTAGAAGGGGACTGACTCGTCGAACGTGACGTCCTGGGAGGACAGAACACGACGAGAGGAGGGGTGGTAGAACTGCCACCCTGGGGCGTCAGGGGGGAAGCCGAGGAAGACACAGGGAGCAGCACGAGGGGACAGCTTGTCCGCAGACAAGTCGCGGACAAACGCCCGAGATCCCCAGACACGGAACGCAGACGCATCGCCGACCTTCCCCGTCCACAGCAGAGCTGGGGAGGTCTCCGGCCGGGAGACCCTGGGGTGAAGGTTGATCTGATGCGCCGCGTACCGAACCGCAAACGGCCACAGAAAATGGGGGGCAGCCGCATGCATCATGGACGTACGAGCGACGTCCATGACCATGCCAATGCGGCGCTCAGCAATCCCATTTTGCTGTGGAGAGTCCGGAAGCGTAAAGGTCTGGCGGATGCCTCGTGCACGACAGTAGGCTCGCAGAAGGCCAGAGGAGAACTCTCCACCTCGGTCAGAGTGCAGACGCAGAACAGGAAAGTCCGAGCCGAAGCTCCTCCTGAGCTGGAGACGAGCTGCGCGGATCCAGTCGATCAACACCTCAGTGACATCACCCTTGCTGCGCAAGGGGAAGACTGTGGTGTAACGCGAGTAGTCGTCAACCACCAGCAGGAAGTAGCGCTCGTGACCCTGCCCACGGACGCGGGCCGGGCCCCACACGTCCATGTGAAGCGTCTGCAGAGGAGCCTCTGTCGGGGGAAACTGGGAGGAGTGAGGGGCAGCCCGGAGCCGCCCCTCGACACAGGGGACACAGGAAGGTCCGGGTCCCGAAGGAAGGGGAGGGAGAGACCGGGGAAGACCAGAGACAAGGACACGGGAAGCCATGCCCCGAAGACGAGGCAAGGAGGGGTGGCCAAGACGGTGGTGCCACAGGAGAGTCTCATGAGACAGGCGGCGACACGAGCAGGGGGCAGACTCAGGACCAGACCTGGACGCTGCAGCAAACACCTGACCCGACGCAGCTACCTGGCCAGACGCAGGGACAGGAGGAGACTCAGTGGTCAGGGTGTAGAGACTCGACCCCGGCCGACGCGAAAACGTGGCCAGGTGTCGGCCTGTGCGGGCGTCCGAGCAGTGGGTCACCCGCTGACTCGCAGGAGTAAACTGCTGAACCCCCGCATCCTGCAGGTCAGCACCACTCACCAAGTTCGTCGAGAACGAGGGGAGGTACAGACCAGACAGGGTGCCCGAGGGGGCAGCCGGACACGGGAGGACAGTGGAGAAGTGAGAGAGGACAGGACCCCCAGAGGGGTCAGCCAGGGAGACTGCAACCGGCCGGCCAAGCGGCGTGAGAGTGGTGCGGTCTCGAAAGAAGGAGCGAGAAGCTCCTGAGTCAAGCGTGAAGGTGAGGGAGGCCGAAGCCGACGCAGTACCCGAGAGCGCAGCCTCACCAGTACCTGAGAGTGCAGACGCACTGGCACCTAGAGCAGCAGCCGCAGAAGTACCTGGCGCAGCAGTACCAATGCCCGGGTCGGGCGGGAAACACCGGTAACAGTCACCCTCCTCACTAATAGTCACAGCATACATGGCAGCAAGGATAGCATCAAAGTCAAGATCAAAGATAGCTACGCCAGCCCTAGACAGCTCTCCCCAACGGGGAATCTCACTAGCCTCGGGGAACTGCTGACGCCAAGCGTCCGTCAGGCGGCCAAAGCAGCGCTGGGTGGGGTGGGCACCCCCACACTGCTCACCCGCGCGGTCGCCGGAACGAAGGACGTAGGTGCACGGACCAAAACCCCCACCCCGCTGACGCTGCGTGTACCACTCACGGAGCTGCTGGGGCGGGGGGATGTCCCGCGAACGCTGCTGCTGCTGCTGCTGCTGCTGCTGACGCTGGCCACCACCAGAGCCGCTACGCTGCGGGGCACCACCCCGACCAGCGCCACCCCCTCCGCCACCGCCGCCTCCACCTCCACCACCACCGCTGCCTCCGCTCCCACCGCTGCCGCCACCACCGCCTCCTCCTCCGCTGCTGCCACCGCCACCACCGCCCCCGCCACCACCCCCACCGCCACCCCCACTCCCTCCGCCGCCTCCACCGCCACCTCCACCGCCCCCGCCAGTTCCACCCGCGCCCTTGCCCCCCTTGCCCCTGCCAGGGCGGCGTCTCCCGCTAGGGGCAGACGCCGCGCAGACCGACTCAAGACCAAGCAGGTCGGCAGCAGCAGCAGAGGCAACAGAGGGCAGCAGGGGGGAAGGAGAACACCCCTCAAAGATGGGGGTGCGAGGGTCACCACTAGAGGCTCCTACAGCGACGATGCTCTTCTCCGCCGCCAGGAGGGACTTCTCGAGGAGGTCGACAGTGAGAGTGGTGGGACAGACTGAGAGGAAGTGGTCCCTGACTACGCGAAGGGAGTCAGGGAGGCGTGTGACTATGTAATAGAGAGTGATGTACATGGGGGGGGGGTTCTTGGCGCAGAACTCAGCAGGAAGGGCGGCGCGGTAGCGAGTGTCACTAGTGCGGAGGTGCGTAACGAGGTCAGCGACAGTGGGAAAGGCAGCAAGGTCAGGAAAGAGGTACGGTAGCATGAGGCGGCTCAGGGCAGCAGTGGCAGGGGAAGAGTAGCGCGCAACTATAGCGTCGTACAAGGTCTGAGCACTCTTGTACTGACTAAAGTGCGCGCGCTCAGTGGTAGGCAGGTGACGACGCACAGCAAGACGAGCAGCAGCATCGCGGGTGGCCCACTGAGAGCGAACAGTGGGGTCAGCATCAGCAGCAGGGGCAGGAGAGGCGCCAGAGGTGAGGTCAAAGAGGGAAAGACCGTCCGTCCTATCGCACTGTAAGAACAGCTGCAGGTCGTCGACCCAGACCTCAAAGTCAATGGCTCGACCCTCAGCGTCAAAAGCGAGGACACTAGGGGTAGCCATGACGACGACAGTGTAGTAGTGCAAGCAGTAGGGGAAGGGCACGCAGTAACAGTGGTGCTGTGCTCACCAGGCAGGGCAGGTCGGGCGGCTCGGTAGTAGGGCGGCCCGGCAGCTGGGCGGCTCGGCGGCTCGGCTGCTGGGCGGCTCGGCTCCCGGGCGGCTCGGCGGCAGGGCGGCTCGGCGGCAGGGCGGCTCGGCGGCTCGGCTCCCGGGCAGCTCGGCGGCAGGGCGGCTCGGCTCCCGGGCGGCTCGGCTGCAGGGCGGCTCGGCGGCTGGGCGGCTCGGCGGCTGGGCGGTCGGCTGCACGGCGGCTCGGCTGGTGGGCGGCCGGGCGGCTCGGCTGCAGCTGCTGGGCGGCTCGGCTGCGCTGCTGCTGGGCGGCTTGGCCGCTGTAGAGGAGCGGCGGGGCCGCTGCAGAAGGGCGGCGGGGCCGCTGGGTAGGGCGGCGGGGCCGCGAGATAGGGCAGCGGGGCCGCGTGGTAGAGTGGCGGGGGCCGCGCGATGGGGCGGCGGGGCCGCGAGGAAGGGCGGCGGGGCCGCGCGATGGGGCGGCGGGGCCGAGAGGAAGGGCGGCGGGGCCGCTAGGTAGGGCGGCGAGGCCGCGCGATGGGGCGGCGGGGCCGCGAGGAAGGGCGGCGGGGCCGCTCGGTAGGGCGGCGGGGCCTCACGATGGGGCGGCGAGGCCGCGAGGTAGGGCGGCGGGGCCGCGCAATGGGGCGGCGAGGCCGCGAGTAAGGGCGGCGGGGCCGCTAGGTAGGGCGGCGGGGCCGCGCAATAGGGCGGCGAGGCCGCGAGGTAGGGCGGCGGGGCCGCTAGGTAGGGCGGCGGGGCCGCTAGGAGAGAGGCGGCGGGGCCGCGATGAAGGGCCGCTAGGGCGGCTCGACGAAGTGAGGGCCCGGAGCGCGACTCGGGCTGAGCGCGCTTCGGGCAGGAAAAAAAAACGATGTGGTGGGCCCTAAGCACAGTTCCCAAGGGGGAACCTGCTCGATACCATGAGAAAGTTTGAACAAGAATGAAGTGAGTACATATAGGAAACCATAATTGGGTTGTACCCCCTATGGGATACCCCACTATAGCCTACACAACTGCATAAGCTATATATATGTTCTGACAGGAAATGCATGAATGGTCACAAGAAACCTTGTTCAAAATAACAAACGGACGATAATTTGGCACCACGTGTCGCACAGGCCTATCCTTGCACAGATTTCCCTGCTCAGTTGAGCGAAACGTCATATCTTCCTACCTCATGCTGCGAATGGCACCAAACTTGTTCGACAAGCTATAAATATAGGAAATGCTTGAATGGTCACAAGAAACCTTGTTCAAAATAACAAACGGATGTTAATTTGGCACCATGTGTCGCACAGGCCTATCCTTGCACAATTTTCCCTGCTCAGTTGTTCGAAACGTCATATCTTCCTACCTCATGCTGCAAATGGCACCAAACTTGTTCGACAAGTTATAAATATAGGAAATGCTTGAATGGTCACAAGAAACCTTGTTCAAAATAACAAACGGACGATAATTTGGCACCACGTGTCGCATAGGCCTATCCTTGCACAGTTTTCCTTGCTCAGTTGTTCGAAACGTCATATCTTCCTACCCGATGCTGCGAATGGCACCAAACTTGTTCTACAAGCTATAAATATAGGAAATTCTTGAATGGTCACAAGAAACCTTATTCAAGATAACAAACGGACGATGATTTGTCACCACGTGTCGCACAGGCCTATCCTTGCACAATTTTCCCTGCTCAGTTGTTCGAAACGTCATATCTTCCTACCTGATGCTGCGAATGACACCAAACTTGTTCGAGAATGCTAGAAATATAGTAAATGATTGAATGATCACAAAAAACGTTGTTCAAAATAACAAACGGACGTTAGGGTGCCACGACGTGTCGCACAGGCCTATCCTTGCACTGTTTTCTCTCGTCAATTTTTCGAAACGTCATATCTTCCTACTTGATGCTGCGAATGGCACCAGATTTGTTTGAAAATGCTATAAATATAGTAAGTGCTTGAATGGTTACAAGAAACCTTGTTCAGAATGACAAACCGACGATAATTTGGCACCACGTGTCGCACAGGCATATCCTTGCACAGTTTTCCCTGCTCAAATGTTCGAAACATCATATCTTCCTACCAGATGCTGCGAATGACACCAAACTTGTTTGAGAATGCTAGAAATATAGTGAATGCTTGAATGATCACAAAAAACGTTGTTCAAAATAACAAACGAATGTTAATTTGGCACCACGTGTCGCACTGGCCTATCCTTGCACAATTTTCTCTGCACAATTGTTTGAAAGAGCATATATTCACACCCGATGCTGCGAATGGCTCCAAACTTGTTCAACAATGATTGTAATATAGTTTATAACCATTAACTAGTATGGAACAACAATACAAATTAATCATTCACAGCCAAAGATGCATGAAATCTGCTGCTATTGGAACTAAAAATGACAGGGCTTATGTTGCATAAACATTAATAATTTGTAAAGATGGACTAGGCGTACAATTCATAGTCGGAATGCTAATTACTCTATATCGTTCTAAAATCTGTGACCTACTATGATGACAATAAATCTAAATATGAACACGACCTATAGGTATCTATTTCTATTGGCACGTAAATTTTATGAAATAAACACAGCATTACATGGGACACTTGTTGCTTAACAATTAAATATGACATGATCGGTTTGAATCACTATGAAGCTTAAATCAATTCAGTTAGGTATATACATATGCGAAATATATTTGCACTTTGATTTGTACCAAGCACCACGCACATATTCAGGTTATTCAGGTTCGGTAGCACCAGAGCCACGCATCAACTTTCCTATTGGTGTAGGAAGCCCGAGCCACAGAATTTAGTTTGGCGCAACTTCGAACTCGAGCCGCGCAAACCAAAACATACCCCCACGTAACCCCAACGCAACGGTCCCACCCAGCGCACGCGAGGGCTGGGGTATGTTTGGAAGTATCGCCAGCAAACATACCCTGCAAGCGATTGCATTTTTGGGATGGCGGCCTGGCTCGAGCGGCGAGGAGGAGGTGACCGGGTGCATGGTCATGGCGCAGCACACGTCGGAGCCAGGGAACTCGCGACGGAGGGCGGCCACGGTGACCGCGTGGGGGTAGAGGCGCACGCCGCCGTCGGGGAGAAGCAGCAGCACGGACGGCGTGTCGCGAGTCATCCAGCCAAAAAATCGACGCGATTCCCAGATTGATGGCAGGAGCCGACGACGAGGTGACGATACGGCTGAGTCGTAGAATGTATCACTAGGTTGACCGATCATGGGATGAGCCATATGTCAGAATATTATAGCTCATGCATATGTGTAGGCTATAGTGGGGTAGCCCATAAGGGGTACAACCCAATTAGGGTTAGTACTTGTACCCAATTCATTCATAGTTCATTCATTCCTTGTTTCTTCTCATGGTATCGAGCAGGTTCCCTCGTGGGAACTGTTCCTAGGGCCCACCGTTTTTTTTTCCTGCCCGGAGCGCACTCAGCCCCTGCCCGAGTCGCGCTCCCCTCTCTCGCGCCGCCCTAGCGGCCCCTTCGCGCCGCCCTCGCGGCCCCTTCGAGCCGCCCTCGCGGCTCTGTCGCCCTACCCTAGCGACCCCGCGGCCCCACCCTCGCGGCGCCGGCCGCCTCCCTTCGCGGCCCCGATCAGCCGCCCTCGCGGCCCCCCCTACTCCGCCGCCCTTCGCGGCCCCTACTCCGCCGCCCTCGCGGCCCCGATTCGCCGCCCTCGCGGCCCCGATCCGCCGCCCTTCGCGGCCCCTGATCCGCCGCCCTCACGGCCCCTACTCCGCCGCCCTCGCGGCCCCCATCCGCCGCCCTCGCGGCCCCGATCCGCCGCCCTCGCGGCCCCTACTCCGCCGCCCTCGCGGCCCCCTACTCCGCCGCCCTCGCGGCCCCGATCCGCCGCCCTCGCGGCCCCTATCCGCCGCCCTAGCGGCCCCGGCCCCTGCTCCTACGGCCCCGGCCCCTGCTCCTACGGCCCCCACGCCTACTCCTACGAGCAGCCCAGCCGCCGAGCCGCCCAGCAACCGAGCCGCCCAGCCGCCGAGCCGCCCAGCAGCCGAGCCGCCCAGCAGCCGAGCCGCCCAGCCGCCGATACGCCCAGCCGCCGATACGCCTAGCAGCCGAGCCGCCCAGCAGCCGAGCCGCCCAGCCGCCGAGCCGCCCAGCAGCCGAGCCGCCCAGCAGCCGAGCAGCCGAGCCGCCCAGCAGCCGAGCCGCCCAGCCGTCGAGTCGCCGAGCCGCCCTGCAGCCGAGCCGCCCGAGCCGCCCTGTCCGGTAAGAGCAGCGCCTCTCTCACAGCACTGCCCTCACCCTACTGTTTGCACTGCTAGTCTACTGCTGTCATGGCTACCCCTAGTGTCCTCGCTTTTGACGCTGAGGGTCGGGCCATTGACTTTGAAGTCTGGATAGATGACCTGCAGCTTTTCTTACAGTGCGATAGGGCAGACGGCCTCTCCCTCTTTGACCTCACTTCTGGTGCCTCTCCTGCCCCCGCTGCTGATGCTGACGCCACTGTTCGCTCACAGTGGGCCACGCGCGATGCTGCTGCACGTCTTGCTGTGCATCGCCACCTACCTACCTCTGAGCGTGCGCACTTTAGCCAGTACAAGAGTGCTCAGACCTTGTACGACGCTGTAGTTGCACGCTACTCCTCCCCTGCCACTGCTGCACTGAGCCGCCTCATGCTACCGTACCTCTTCCCTGACCTTGCTGCCTTTCCCACAGTCGCTGACCTCATTACGCACCTCCGCACTAGTGACACTCGCTACCGCGCTGCGCTTCCTGCTGAGTTCTGCGCCAAGAACCCCCCCCCCATGTACATCACCCTCTACTACATAGTCACCCGTCTCCTTGACTCCCTTCGCGTAGTCAGGGACCACTTCCTCTCGGTTTGCCCCACCACTCTCACCGTTGACCTCCTCGAGAAGGCCCTCCTAGCAGCAGAAAAGAGCATAGTCGCTGTAGGAGCCTCTCGTGGTGACCCTCGCACCCCCATCTTTGAGGGGTGTTCCCCCTCCCCTCTTTTGCCCTCTGTTGCCTCTGTTGCTGCGGCCGACCTCGCTGGTTTGGAGTCGGTTGGGGCAGCGTCTACCCCTAGCGGGAGACGCCGCCCTGGCAAGGGCAAAGGGGGCAGGGGCGCTGGAGGAGCTAGCGGGGGCGGTGGAGGCGGCGGTGGAGGCGGTGGAGGAGGTGGGGGTGGCGGTGGGGGTGGTGGCGGGGGTGGAGGTGTAGGTGGCGGCAGTGGAGGCGCAGGCGGCAGCGGCGGTGGCGGAGGGAGCGGAGGTGGCGGCGGTGGAGGAGGAGGCGGCGGAGGAGGTGGAGCTGGTCGGGGTGGCGCTGCGCAGAGGGTCGGCTCCGGTGGTGGTCAGCGCCAGCAGCAGCAGCAGCAGCAGCAGCTGCGCACTCGTGACGTCCCCTCCCCTCAGCAGCTCCGTGAGTGGTACACTGCACGCCAGAGGGGTGGGGGTACTGGTCCGTGCACCTACGTCCTGCGCACCGGCGACCGCGCGGGTGAGCAGTGCGGGGGTGCGCACTCTACCCAGCGCTGCTTTGGCCGCCTGACGGACGCTTGGCGTCACCAGTTCCCTGAGGCCACTGAGATCCCCCGCTGGGGTGAGCTGTCTAGGGCGGGTGTAGCTGTCTTTGACCTTGACTTTGATGCTATTCTTGCTGCCATGTATACTGTGACTATTGGTGATGAGGGTGACTGTTACCGGTGTTTTCCGCCCGACCCGGGCATTGAGACTGCTGCTCTAGGTACTGGTGAGGCTGCTGCTCTAGGTGCTAGCGAGGCTGCTGCTCTAGGTGCGTCTGCTCCCTCAGGTACTGGTGAGTCTGCTCTCTCAGGTTCTGCGTCGGCTTCGGCCTCCCACACCTTCACCCTTGACTCGGGGGCTTCTCGCTCCTTCTTTGAGACCGCACCACACTCACGCCGCTTGGCCGGCCAGTTGCGGTCTCTCTGGCAGACCCCTCTGGGGGTCCTGTCCTTGCTCACTTCTCCACTGTCCTCCCGTGTCCGGCGGCCCCCTCTGGCACCCTGTCTGGTCTTTACCTCCCCTCGTTCTCTACGAACTTGGTGAGTGGTGCTGACCTACAGGATGCGGGGGTTCACCAGTTCACTCCTGCGAGTCAGCGGGTGACCCACTGCACGGACGCTCGGACAGGCCGACACCTGGCCACGTTTACACGTCGGCCGGGGTCGAGCCTGTACACACTGACCACTGCGTCTCCCCCAGTCCCTGCGTCTGGTCAGGTAGCTGCGTCGGGTCAGGTGTTTGCTGCAGCGTCCAGGTCTGGTCCTGAGTCTGCCCCCTGCTCGTGTCGCCTCCTGTCTCACGAGACTCTCCTCTGGCACCACCGCCTTGGTCACCCCTCCCTGCTTCGTCTCCGGAGCATGGCCTCCCGTGTCCTTGTCTCTGGTCTTCCCCGGTCCCTCCCTCCACTTCCTCCGGGGCCTGGCCCTACCTGCGTCCCCTGTGTCGAGGGACGACAGCGGGCTACCCCTCACTCCTCCCAGTTTCCTCCGACAGAGGCCCCGCTGCAGACGCTTCACATGGACGTGTGGGGCCCGGCCCGCGTCCGTGGACAGGGTCACGAGCGCTACTTCCTGCTGGTGGTTGACGACTACTCGCGTTACACCACAGTCTTCCCCTTGCGCAGCAAGGGTGATGTCACTGAGGTGTTGATCGACTGGATCCGCGCGGCTCGTCTCCAGCTCAGGCGGAGCTTCGGCTCGGACTTTCCTGTTCTGCGTCTGCACTCTGACAGAGGCGGAGAGTTCTCCTCTTGCCTTCTGCGAGCCTACTGTCGTGCACGAGGCATCCGCCAGACCTTCACGCTTCCGGACTCTCCACAGCAAAATGGGATTGCTGAGCGCCGCATTGGCATGGTCATGGACGTCGCCCGTACGTCCATGATGCATGCGGCTGCCCCCCATTTTCTGTGGCCGTTTGCGGTTCGGTACGCGGCGCATCAGATCAACCTTCAGCCCAGGGTCTCCATGCCGGAGACCTCCCCAGCCTTGCTGTGGACGGGGAAGGTTGGCGATGCGTCTGCGTTCCGTGTCTGGGGATCTCGGGCGTTTGTCCGCGACTTGTCTGCGGACAAGCTGTCCCCTCGTGCTGCTCCTTGCGTCTTCCTGGGTTTCCCCCCTGACGCCCCAAAGTGGCAGTTCTACCACCCCACCTCCCGCCGTGTTCTGTCCTCCCAGGACGTCACGTTCGACGAGTCGGTCCCCTACTACCGCCTCTTCCCCTACCGCACTCCGTCCCTCCCCCCGCCACCGCTCTTCCTTGTACCAGGTCCCCCCCCGGTAGACCCCCTCCCCCCTCAGGGTCCTGCCCCTTCAGGTGTGTCCCAGGTTGACGCTGTTGAGCCTGTCGAGGTCGCTGGTGACTCTGGTGCTGCTGAGGGTGCTGAGCCTGGGGGTGCTGACTCTGGGGGTACTGAGCGTGTGGGAGCTGACTCTGGGGGTGCTGAGCGTGTGGGTACTACGACTGGGGGTGCTGAGCCTGGGGGTGCTGCGTCTGGGGGTGCTGAGCCTGGGGGTGCTACGCCTGGAGGTGCTGAGCCTGGGGGTGCTGCGTCTGGGGGTGCTGAGCCTGGGGGTACTACGCCTGGAGGTGCTGAGCCTGGGGGTGCTACGCCTGGTGGTGCTGTGCCTGGCGGTTCTCCGGGTGCTCCTTCTCGCCGGGAGCCACTCTCTCCCCAGGAGCTGCATGAGTGGTTTGCCCGGCGCTGGAGGCGAGCTACTGGAGCTGGAGGTGCTGCGGGTACTGGAGGTTCTGTTGCTGCTGAGAGAGCTGGTGCCACGGGTCCCGGAGGTGCTCGTACTGGGAGTACTGGAGCTGCTGGACCTGCGGGTACTTCTGGAGCTGGAGTTGCTGCGGGTGTTGGCGCGGAGGCTACTGCTGTCGGTCCTGGAGGCGGTCCTGCTGGGGGTACTACTGGTGCTGCTGGGGGTTCTGGAGCTGGAGCTGCTACTGGTGCTGGAGCTGCCACTGGGGGTGCTGGTGCTGTCCCTCCTGTGTCTGGAGTCGCCGCGCGGCCTCGGCCGTACTTCGTTCCGCTCCTTCAGCAGGTTCTTGGTCTCCCGCCTTCTACTGGTCCTCCTCCTCCCTTAGAGTGTCCACAGCCTGTCCCGTCGCAGTTACAGTTACAGCCGGCCTCCCCACTGCCTGCTCCGTCTCCCTACACTGGTCCTACTGGAGGTCTTGCTGAGCGTCGTGAGCCTGCGTCTCGCCCTGCGTCGCCTGTCCGTACTGCTCGCGCTAGTGGTCGTGGTTCGCGTCAGCGTCCGCCTCGTTCTCCTCCAGTGCTGTACGTAGACAACAAGGCCATGCTGGCCTTGTGTCGGGAGCAGCGACTGGAGCACAGAACGAAGCACATTGCTCTCCGCTACTTTCTTGCTCGTGAGCTGCAGCAGCGTGGTCAGCTGCGTCTTGCGTACGTGGCCTCTGAGGCCAACACTGCTGATATCTTCACCAAGGCGCTTGCGCCTTGTGACCATCAGCGCTTCTGTACTTAGCTGGGCCTTGTGCCTACCTTGCCTCACTTGCTCACCTCTTGACCTTGCTTGTGCTGTTACATATATATATACCTGCTCTAGCTTGTCTAGCCTTTATATATATATGTACTCCTGCATGTGAACTGGCCTTGTGGCCTTGAACTTGTGCTCGGAATGTGTGGTGACTTTGTGATCCACCCTGAGCTTGCTTTGCTTTACTTTGCTTGACTGGTCTTGTGACCCCTTGTTCTCCCCCACTTTGCCTATGGGGGTGTGTCAGAATATTATAGCTCATGCATATTGTGTAGGCTATAGTGGGGTAGCCCATAAGGGGTACAACCCAATTAGGGTTAGTACTTGTACCCAATTCATTCATAGTTCATTCATTCCTTGTTTCTTCTCACCATAGGGTTGAGTTTTTGAAGTCGAGAACAAGGAATTTGACGAGGAATGATTTATTGGATGTTGACGTTGGCGGAGGTTCTCAGGTTTGCCTAAATAGTCTTCAGCATTCCAGTGCGACTGGTTTCCTAGGTCAGACGAGTCAGCCAGTGCCTTTCCACGTCCTTGCCAGCTGTGGATGCAGACCAGCGAGGTAGGCAGCTCCATGTTACCAAAACAACGACCCTTCAACTGGGTTCGTCGAAAGGTAGCTTTCCAACACAAAGTTTCGTCCACGACAGGGTTGAGTGACTGTTGGTCCTCATTCCATACAGGTCACTGTCCAGGAGGTTATGAACTCTGGACAGAAGATGAAACGAAGTTCAATCCCAGCTCTTGTACAATTCAGATACGGCCTTACGCGCGGTTTCCTGAGGCAGAGGCAAATGTGACAACCAGAAGGGGCCGCCGCACGGACTTCGTTCGCTTGCAGGCTTGCCTGGGGTTTTCATGGAGGTGCAGGGGAGCTGACGTCACGGAAGGGAGCCCAACATCCCATTTCCCCCTAACGGCACTGGCAAACGCGCTCCGTGAGTGCATATTCCTTGCTGCCACGTGTAGAGTTTTTTTATGAAACACCTGCTGCCCAGAAGTGAAGCATGGGTTCGTGGAAAGTCAGCGCAAACATTGCCTCCAGACTCTACAACCGCACATTGACAATAAATTTATAAGGTTATGTTACGGGTGCAATGAATCTAGGTAGCGAGGAATGCACTAGAGTGATCAATGAGTACAAAGTATGAGCGAAGGCATGAGCGAAACATGCAAACGGAGACGCGGTGCGTACGAGCTAGCTAGTGCTACGCTGGCGCGAGGTTCGGGCTAGTCCCGAAACGTAGGCCGAATCGGCTGCCAGCAGTGCGATGTTTGGTGAAATAGTGCGCGCGGGGTTGGCGAAGCCCCGTTAGCAGTAATGAGCGAACAACGGCTGCTGCTGTACGCGATGTTGACGGTCGCAGTAAGGAATAGCGAGAAAATTCCTTACACTACCCCCCCCTCAAGAAGCCCCCTCCGCTACGAGAGTGCGTGTATATCGCGGAACCCCGGCTCCTCAGGTACACTTGCAGGGCAGGGTGGTTTCGATGTTGGCCAGGGGCACCCAGCTATCCTCAGTTGGCGTGCGGTCCTTCCAGCAAACGAGGAACTCGTTCCTCCTGATGTTGTGGGGTGACGAATCCGATGGCTCAGGATTTTTTCGGGCTTGATGATCGGCTCCAATGCAGGGCGAGTCATTGATGGCGGGCGACGACGAGGCAGTTGGCTCGTGGTTGCGATGTACGGGCGAAGCAGGCTGGCGTGAAATGATGGGCTGATGTACCAGCCTGTCGGCAACAGTAAGTGGGAGGTAACTGGGGTGATCATGTGGCTGATTTGGAATGGTCCACCTCAGCGCGGTCGTAATTTCGGCACGACGGGCAGTCTTAAAGGTCGCGGCCCAAATTGCGGGCCGCGCAGGGCAGGATTACTAATCTTGGACACTTCTCTTTTTTTTGTTGTGCTGTATCTTGGCAAACATTTGGTTACGGTAGTTGCGACACATTTTGATTGGTCGAAGCGACACTCACTGCAAAAACGTCAAGTTTCTCATGTCTGCAATTTAGGACTCTCAGTCCCAAAACACACGATCCCCCCTGAAGTTGCTGACCCAGCGAAAAACACGAACTGTTGCGATTGGTGGGGCGAAATCAAACAAACCACGTACCCAACAGCTCCCTCGACTTTGGGTTCGCCACTCCTACCCACCTGCACTCAGCCCAGCGCAAGATTACTAATCTTGCGCAATTTGGGCCGCGAGCTTTAAGTTCTGTGTGTCGTGCAATACGTAATCTCCTGACTGGTACGTGACTGGGTGGCGGTGGCGGTCAGCGTTGCGCTTTGCGATGACGTTGGCTTTTTCAATTGCTTTTGCGGCTCTTTTGCGTGCAGCTTGCAGAATCTCGGCGAATTGTTGTGCACGTGGCGTTGGGTTGTCCGGACTCGGAGTCATGGGCACTGTAGGGTTTTGCCCGTAGTTCAGGTAGAACGGGGACTGCTGCGTCGTCGCTGACGTGGCAATGTTGTAGGCGAACTCGATAAGCGGCAGCACGAATCAACTAACAAGCGGATAGTCCAACAAGCGGATCTGTCGCGGGTTGAGATTCGGTTGGGCGCGGAGGTACTGTAGGGATCGGTGGTCTGTTCGTACTGTCACGTCTGCTCCGGTGAGGTAGCATCGCCACAGTTTGAACGCGTGCACGATCGCCAGCATCTCGCGGTCGTGTATCGGGTAGTTGCGTTCGGGCGGGTAAAGCTTGCGGAACTCGTACGCGATTGGCTGGAGGTCGTTCCCGAAATCCTGCAACAGTACTGCTCCCACGGCGATGTCGCTTGCATCAGTTACGAGTTCGAACGGACGGTGCGGATCTGCGATGTGAAGCACGGGCGGCGAGCACAAACCATGTTTGAGGCCCGAGAAGGCAGCTTGCTCCTTATCCCCCCACGTGTACTCAACCCCCTTCCTCAGCAGGTCGGTCAATGGAGCAGTCAACTTCGCCATGTCGGGGACGAACTGGTGCACGTAGTTGACGAATCCCAAAAAACTCCGCAACTCGGTCAAGTTTGTCGGCGCGTGCCATGCTTAAATCGTCACGATCTTCTTTGGCTCTATTTCCACTCCTTCAACTGAAATAATGTGCCCCAAAAACTCCAGTCTACCCTATAAAAACTCACACTTAGATGCTTTCGTCAGTAGGCGGTTCTCTCTCAGTATTTTAAAAAATGCTCCGATGTCTTGTAGGTGATGTGCTCTGTCTGGGCTGTAAATCAGTATGTCGTTGAGGTACACGATGATGCACTTATCTAAAAGCGGGCGAAAGGCTTCGTTCATGGTCATTTGAAAAGTTGCGGGGGCGTTGGTCAGTTCGAAAGGCATGATAGTGTATTCGAGTGATCCGTAGCGTGTTCGGAAAGTTGTTTTCGGGCAGTCGGGTGGGTTGACTCGGATCTGATGGTAGCCTCCTCGAAGGTCAATTTTCGAGAAAACCCGGTCTGTGCGCAGTTGATCGATCAGTTTGTTGGCTCGTGGAATGGGGTAACGGGACTTGATGGTAACCTGTTCAGTGCACGGTAGTCAATGCACATGCGAAAACCCCCGTCCTTCTTCGGTGTTCACAGTATCGGTGCTGCGAAAGGTGACGAACTCGGGCGAATGAATTCCTTCTCGAGCAAATAATCTAGCTGCTTCCTCAGTTCGTCCAGTTCGGGCCGGGTCAGTCGGAACTGTCGACTGTGCCCCCGGTTCTAGTTCTATGCTGTGGTCGTGCGGTCGTTGAGGTGGCAGTCCTGTCGGCAAGTCGTCCGGGAAAATCCCCACTGTACTGCATCAGTAGCGGTGCCAGGTCATCCGGTACGTCGGCTAGCAGTATTCGTAAATCCCCCCCTTTGTCTGCTACCTCGGCTTCCCGAATGTCGACCGCGTACACGTCAGTTCCTCCCGCTGCGGCGCATTTCATCGTGATGGCGTTGACACGCACTGACGAAGACTCAGGCGAGCCCCAACTAGGTAAGGCGATGTTGTTATCGTTCACTCGCACAGTGCAGCCACTCGTCGTCCAGTCGATTCGCAGGTTGTGTCGTCGAGCCAATCACGACCGAGTAAAATGTCGGTTCTGTCGAGGGCTGTCGCGGGCATTTCCTGACTAAACGTGAAGTTACCCTCGCATCGAATCCGAACCCGGTCTACGCGTTCCCGTATCGCCAGTGGCGTGCCGTCAACCAGTCTTGCGTCGATCTCAGGTAAACATCTGTCTAGTGGCAGTCTCAGTTTCCGTGCTGTGGCGGTGTTGATCAGGCTGTGGCTGACTCCCCCGTCTACAAATATTTTAACTAAGTCTGTCCCGATTTTCCCACTAAGCAGTATGGGGCTGTCCACCGTAGTACCCTCCTTAGTCGGCCGGGTGTGGTCGATTGCGTGAACCGGCACAATCACTCCGTGAGGGTCGGTTGGGTCGGGCGAGCGGCGTGACCTATCAGTAGAGGGCCCGTCTGCTACAGACTCCCAGCATTTCCCTTCTACTTGGTCTGTTTCTGCTGCTCAACTTCCCCCTTTCCCTTAGCGTTTTCCGGACATTCGCTTTTGCAGTGTCTTGGCCGATTGCACGTGAAGCAACGCCCTTTAAACGGTGCGGCAGCGGCATTCGCGGCGACGGCTCGTATCATGGCGCCCTCGTTCGTCCCACGAGACCGATGTCCCCAGTTGTTGTTACTCCTATAGGACCCCAGTTTCGGTCGGCAGAAGAAGTCGAGTTTCTCCACCATAGCGAGAATCTCCTGGAAGTCTGTGACGCTGCGGAGCTGGATTTCCTGAGCGATGTCGTGCTTCAGGCCATCAATGTAGCGGTCGATGCGCTCGCTCTCGTGCATGTATCCCACCTGCTCACACAGCGCCAGAAACCCACTGGTGTAATCTTGGACAAAACCAAGTTGGCGCCAAGTGCAGAGCTTCTGATGTGATTGGCTCAAATCGAGCGCGCAGACCTGCACAGCACGCGTCCCACGTGCAATATTGGGGCACCTCCACGAAATACGTGGTGCCCAGGGTCCGGTTTATCCTTCCCGTGTTAGTAGAGTCGCGTAGTCCATCGGCTTCGTGATAATGACGCGCCACTAGTCCATGGCGGGTCCTTGCAGCAGCGACATGGCGTAGCGAATCTTTGCCGTATCCTCCGAGACGTAGTTGGCGTCGAAAAACACGTTCAACGTGAACAACCACGCTTGAACGGTAGGACCACCCCGTTGACTCGGGTCAAAGCATGGCGGACGCTGCGGCTTCAGCGACATCGGTAACGGCAGTGCCGAATCGTTGGTCGGTGCCGAAATTGTGACGCGAGGCTGGCTCCTGGCCGCATTCGTCGCTTTGGGGTGTGTCGTGCCGTGGTCGTCGTCTCCGTCATGGTGGACGACGCCATCACTGGCCGCGCTCGCGGGTTGCCCCACACTTCCGTGCTGCGATGCTTGTGGTGCAGGTTGTCACGGAGTGCCAGCTGCTTGAGATTGTGCTTGTTGTGCTCGTGCGACGTCATTCTGCAGGGACGTGCGTTCGGCCGTCAGCGCCGCGTTTTTTTCAGAGTTTTCGTGGAGTTGTCGCAGCAGCTCGTTCAAACGGTCCTTCGTGAGCGCCGTGACGTCCATATGCTAAGCCATGACGAAGGGCATCGGCTCGGCTTAGTCAAGGCGCAGTCGTGGCTGCACGCGTTTACGAGAGAACACGGGGACAGCGGCTCCTAGCGTCTAAGGTGCGTGAGTCCCTTCGAGTGAAAATCAAAAGTTGATTTCCTGGGGTGCGGAGATGCGCGGTCCGAAAAGAAAATGGCTCTGATAACAAAGTGTTACGGGTGCAATGAATCAAGATAGCGAGGATTGCAGTGATCAATGAGTATAAAGTATCAGCGAAGGCATGAGCAAATACTTATAGGCGAAACATGCAAACGGTTACGCGGTGCGTGCGAGCTAGCTAGTGCTACGCTGGCGCGAGGTTCGGGCAAGTCCCAAAGCGTAGGCCGACTAGGATGCTTCAGCAGTGCGAGGTTTGGTGAAACAGTGCTCGTGGAGTTGGCGAAGCCCCGTTAGCAGTAACGGGCGAACAACGGCTCCTGCTGTACGCGATGTTGACGGTCGCAGTAAGGAATAGCGAGAAAATTCCTTACAGGTTACAAGATTGGACAAATGTAAGGATTTACATTATGTTACGAGTGCAATTGACTGAACATTGCATTATCGAAGCAAAACAGTACATTGAGCGAAGGAATGAGTGAATGTTAAACAGCGAACTAGCGTGGTAACGGTAATCAGGGCTGGAGCCAGTCTCACCCTGACTCCTTAGGGCGTACACCATTGTTCCCCCCAACAACTCTCAACAGTGCACCGTTACCACTCGCGATAGTCGCCTCGATCGCTGTTCCTGCCACTATTCACGACGCGACCCAACCTCACAGTTCGGTTGGTAACCCGCGCTCCGGACCTTCGCCTCGACAATTCTCAGCCTCGGCCCATTTTCACACATTACCGTTACCACTCTAGCTTTGCTATATATTATTCGCTCATGCCCTCGCTCAATGGACTGTTTTCACACTGACAGTTCAATTCTCGCTCGCTCGTGTCAAGAAACTGAACGAGAATGAATGCATTAACAAGAAACTAAGTACAAGTACTAACCCTAATTGGGTTGTACCCCTTATGGGCTACCCCACTACAGCCTGTACAATATAAACATTGTATTGTAAACAGTTTGACACACCCCCATAGGCACAGTGGGGGAGAACAAGGGGTCACAAGACCAGTCAAGAAAAACAAAGCAAGCTCAGGGTGGATCACCACACACCCCGGGCACAAGCAAATGGCCATAAGGCCAGTCCACATGCAAAGTTAAAAAAACGAGAACAAACAATATAGTGATCATAACCTAGCAAGCGTAAGCATGCATGTATATATACACATATATATCGATCACAGTACAAGCAAAGTCACGCAGTGAGCAAGTGAGACAAAGTAGGAACAGGGCCTAAAGCAGTACAGAAATGCTGATGATCGCCAAGCGGAAGTGCCTTGGTGAATATATCAGCAGTGTTGGCCCGAGTGGCCACGTAAGCAAGACAAAGCTGGCCACGCTGCTGCAACTCTCGAGCAAGGAAGCAAGGCAGAGCGATGTGCTTCGAAAAACACGTTCAACGTGAACAACCACGCTTGAACGGTAGGACCACCCCGTTGACTCGGGTCAAAGCATGGCGGACGCTGCGGCTTCAGCGACATCGGTAACGGCAGTGCCGAATCGTTGGTCGGTGCCGAAATTGTGACGCGAGGCTGGCTCCTGGCCGCATTCGTCGCTTTGGGGTGTGTCGTGCCGTGGTCGTCGTCTCCGTCATGGTGGACGACGCCATCACTGGCCGCGCTCGCGGGTTGCCCCACACTTCCGTGCTGCGATGCTTGTGGTGCAGGTTGTCACGGAGTGCCAGCTGCTTGAGATTGTGCTTGTTGTGCTCGTGCGACGTCATTCTGCAGGGACGTGCGTTCGGCCGTCAGCGCCGCGTTTTTTTCAGAGTTTTCGTGGAGTTGTCGCAGCAGCTCGTTCAAACGGTCCTTCGTGAGCGCCGTGACGTCCATATGCTAAGCCATGACGAAGGGCATCGGCTCGGCTTAGTCAAGGCGCAGTCGTGGCTGCACGCGTTTACGAGAGAACACGGGGACAGCGGCTCCTAGCGTCTAAGGTGCGTGAGTCCCTTCGAGTGAAAATCAAAAGTTGATTTCCTGGGGTGCGGAGATGCGCGGTCCGAAAAGAAAATGGCTCTGATAACAAAGTGTTACGGGTGCAATGAATCAAGATAGCGAGGATTGCAGTGATCAATGAGTATAAAGTATCAGCGAAGGCATGAGCAAATACTTATAGGCAAAACATGCAAACGGTTACGCGGTGCGTGCGAGCTAGCTAGTGCTACGCTGGCGCGAGGTTCGGGCAAGTCCCAAAGCGTAGGCCGACTAGGATGCTTCAGCAGTGCGAGGTTTGGTGAAACAGTGCTCGTGGAGTTGGCGAAGCCCCGTTAGCAGTAACGGGCGAACAACGGCTCCTGCTGTACGCGATGTTGACGGTCGCAGTAAGGAATAGCGAGAAAATTCCTTACAGGTTACAAGATTGGACAAATGTAAGGATTTACATTATGTTACGAGTGCAATTGACTGAACATTGCATTATCGAAGCAAAACAGTACATTGAGCGAAGGAATGAGTGAATGTTAAACAGCGAACTAGCGTGGTAACGGTAATCAGGGCTGGAGCCAGTCTCACCCTGACTCCTTAGGGCGTACACCATTGTTCCCCCCAACAACTCTCAACAGTGCACCGTTACCACTCGCGATAGTCGCCTCGATCGCTGTTCCTGCCACTATTCACGACGCGACCCAACCTCACAGTTCGGTTGGTAACCCGCGCTCCGGACCTTCGCCTCGACAATTCTCAGCCTCGGCGCTAGGCCCGTAGCGCACCCCATTTTCACACATTACCGTTACCACTCTAGCTTTGCTATATATTATTCGCTCATGCCCTCGCTCAATGGACTGTTTTCACATTGACAGTTCAATTCTCGCTCGCTCGTGTCAAGAAACTGAACGAGAATGAATGCATTGACAAGAAACTAAGTACAAGTACTAACCCTAATTGGGTTGTACCCCTTATGGGCTACCCCACTACAGCCTGTACAATATAAACATTGTATTGTAAACAGTTTGACACACCCCCATAGGCACAGTGGGGGAGAACAAGGGGTCACAAGACCAGTCAAGAAAAACAAAGCAAGCTCAGGGTGGATCACCACACACCCCGGGCACAAGCAAATGGCCATAAGGCCAGTCCACATGCAAAGTTAAAAAAACGAGAACAAACAATATAGTGATCATAACCTAGCAAGCGTAAGCATGCATGTATATATACACATATATATCGATCACAGTACAAGCAAAGTCACGCAGTGAGCAAGTGAGACAAAGTAGGAACAGGGCCTAAAGCAGTACAGAAATGCTGATGATCGCCAAGCGGAAGTGCCTTGGTGAATATATCAGCAGTGTTGGCCCGAGTGGCCACGTAAGCAAGACAAAGCTGGCCACGCTGCTGCAACTCTCGAGCAAGGAAGCAAGGCAGAGCGATGTGCTTCGTTCCGTGCTCCAGTCTGTGCTCGTGACACAAGGCAATCATGACCTAGTTGTCTACGTACAGAACTGGAGGAGAACGAGGCCGCTCTCCCAGGTCAATCAGCAGGTAGGTGAGCCAGCGTAACTCCTGTGCAGCCATGGCCCCTATGTAAATCTCAGCCTCACAACTGGAGCTGAGAACAGAAGACGAGCGGGTAGACCGCCACGAAACAGAGCCGGAGTCAAGGTTGAAAGTGTAACCATGTGACGACCGCTGCGTAGCCAGGTCGTCAACCCAAGACGCGTCTGTATGTCCAGTGAGAACAACTGGACTCCGTCCTCCAAGCACGAGCCCCATGCCTGATGTACTGCACAAGTAGCACAACACCCTTATGGCGGCCTCCCTGTGCTCTGGTCGGTGTCTCCCGAGCGCAACCGGGCGAGCCAGGATGCTGAGAGGGTAGGCAAGGTCAGGTCGAGTGCACGTCATCAGGTACATGAGGCAGCCCACAAGCTCTGGATACGGGCCACTCGGCTCTACGGACTCGTCCGAAGGTGGAGCTGAGAGCGAGTGACCGGTAGGCAGAGGAGTGGACTTTGGCGAGGAGAACCGGAAGCCGAAGCGCTGAAGGACCTGCTGCACCATGTGTGACTGAGTCAGGGTGATGGTGCGCCGTGCTCTGTCCTTGGTGATCTACAAGCCAAGATAGCTGCACAGCTCACCCAGGTGAGTAGAGGTGTGTCTCTTCTGCATCTCCGACTCCACTAGGGCTAGTCAGTGTCAGCAGTGGCAAAAACCAAGTCGTTGACGTACACGAGGATGTAGAGCGGCGGCAACGAATTGTCGGTGCGCAGAAACAGCGACAGGTCAGCAGTCGAAGGAGCAAACCCAAGGGCTGCAAGTGTCGTCCTCAGTGTGTCTTGCCACTCACGAGGTGCCTGGCGGAGACCGTAGACTAGCCGCCGAAGGCTCCACTGGGTACCCTCAGGAAACGACCCAGTGAAGTCGAGGACGGCGCAGCCAGATCCCCTCGTGCAGGGTGCCCTGTAAGAAAGTTGTGTTGAAGTCAAGAGAGTGAAGCTCGTACTCACGCTCAGCGGCAACATGCAGCAGCACTCGAAGAGTGGTCATCTTCAGGGCAGGGGAGAAGGTGTGGAAGAAGTCAACTCCCTGTCGCTGACTGCGTAACGAGCCTTGAAGACAGGCGGAGAACCCAGCGGCCGCTTCACCCTGAAAGTCCACATGCCATCGACTATGTTCGCCCCAGGAGGGGGAACTGCGTCGATGTAAGTGCCTGTGGACTTCCAGGATGCCATCTCTGCATCCATGGCTGTCTGCCACTGAGAGGAGTAGGAACTCGTAATCACTTGTGCGTAAAAGTGCGGGGTTGGGATGTTTAAAGTATCCGGGTCTCCCTCAGGTGCAAGCAGCATGGCCACGATATGAGGTACAGCAGCTGCAAGACACTCAAAGTCCTCCTGCCTGTCCTCAAGGACGTCCGTGCCAAGAGCACACTCACACAGGACGGACGGAGGACAGATAGAGTCGAACTCAGCAACAAGACTATTGCCGTAGTGGAGACAACAGCTAGCAGCAAAGTCGACAAGCTCAGCAACTAAGGCAGATGCAGCAGTGGACTTAAACGAAGGGTCAGTAACAACAGTGGCTAGGAGACGTGTGACTGTAGGGCTGGCAGCATGAACCAAGTCAGACTCAGGGTCCGGATCGTCAGCAAGAGGGGATGCAGGAGGAGACAGCAGCAGGACACGCTGTGGAACAGAGGAAGGACGAAGTGACATAGTGTGAGTGCCGGGGACAGGAGGAGGACGCGGACGAGGAACACGGCGACCAGTGCGAACAGCGCGAACATGCGAGGCAGGAGGAGACGCATTCTCACGACGCTCTATAAGAGAGTCTGTCTGCTCAGTGTAAGGAGAAGAAGCACGCAGTGGGGAGTCTGGCTGTAACTGTGGCTGCGACGGGTCAAGCGGTGGACACAGTAAGGGAGGAGTAAGGCCAGTAGAAGACGGGAGACTAAGAACCTGGCGAAGTACTGAGCAAGGTGGCGGCAGAGACGACGGCGGTACAAGGGCTTGTTTGTGTAGTTGGTTTGTGCGCCCAGAACCCCCCATGCGAACGCGCCTGTAACCTCCCGTAGGATCAATCGGGCATCCACAGTGTAGATCTACTGACACCCTTCCATACTGGGAGGCCTAGGACTGAGCACAGCGGCAACGACCTACATGTGCATACACCGAGATCCAAACATGAGACCGCTCTAATACCATGTCAAGAAACTGAACGAGAATGAATGCATTGATAAGAAATTGAGTACAAGTACTAGCCCTAATTGGGTTGTACCCCTTATGGGCTTCCCCACTACAGCCTACACAATATAAACATTATAACAGTTTGACAGTTCGCTCAATTGCACTCGTAACACTTGGTATTCAGAGCCTACAATCTCTTCTTGGACCGTGTTACAATCCCAAGTGGGACTTAGTGAAGGATCGCTCAAGGTTGATTGCAGAGTGATGTTGCAGCGGAAGTGTTGACCTCGGGTCAGACTGAATGTAAATGACTGATATGAAAATAGCATGCATACATCGGATTAATATAAGAATACAAAGGAATACGAAACGATCTAGACTAGCCATGTACTTTAAGGGGTAAATTCCCTTATTGCAGTGAATTCAAACCGTGCGGCGCGGGAACCCGCTTCAAACATGTTTCCGTTCTTTTCACTTCAAATGTTTCTGCCTGCATCGGTTTAGTGTCAGACGGTTCCGAGTGTCACTTCGACTCTTCTGACTCCTCGACTTCGTACTCGGTAGAGTCGGCTCCTGCAGCATACAGGAATGCCTTCTCATAAAGTTTCATATCGTAACACTCCCCTTCATTCCTGGGCGTGCAGAGGGCTGACTCGCTTGACTACTCCCGTGAGATCGAAGCACTGCTTGTACTGCTGACGTGGCTCGTTTGGTGAGGAATTCAGCTGCCATCTTAGTGGTGGGGCAATACGCAAGGTCAACCTTGCCTTGGTCAATTCCGTCCTTCACAAAAAGGTACCGAAGCACGATGTGCTTTGTGACGTTCACGAATCCTGGCTTGTTCGCGATCTTGATGGCGCTCTGGTTGTCGCAGGGAAGGCGAAAGGTAGGTGAGGTTGGGATTTTTGCTTCCTGCAGCAGCTCCTGTAGGTACAGAACTTCGCGAACTGCTGCTTTCATGGCGATGTACTCTGCTTCGGTCGATGACAGGGCAACCAGTTGGCTGGAGATGTACGAAAGATCAGGTTGGCAGGTGACAAAGGCGAACAATAGGCACCCAAGTTGCTGCTGGTACAGTTGGAGTCCTGCTAGCGTCAGAGGTTTGTTGGCCGGTTTGTAGCTAGCACTGGGGTTGCGATAAGGAGTTGAGAGTGGTGCGGGCGCAATTTTGAAGTGTTCCCCCAACTGCTCTGCGTACTTGGAGGCTGACAGGTGAATTGCTTCTGGCGCGTAGGTGATGTTCAACCCAGAAACTGGGTGACGTTGTGGTTGATGGTGATGTCAACGCGCTGCGCTAGGTTCTCCTCGAACTACTTAAGGAGTTTTTTGCAGGTGCCGGTGCAAAGTAGGTCGTCGACGTAGACGGTCAGTAGGATTTAATCGCCGTTGAAGTGAAGGCGGTACATTCCCGGGTCGTGCGGCAGCTACCTGAAGCTTTTAGGAGGATTTTGTGCAAGTGTTGCTGCCAGAGCCGCGACGCGTGTTTTATCCCATAGAGGGATCTCTTTAGCTGGCAGACCCTGGGGTCTCCTTCCCCGTAGGTGTGTGGCTGCTCCACGAAGATGGTTGCGTCTACCACGCGCGTAAAAATGCGTTTTTGACGTCGATCTGCCGCAGTGGTAGATGTTTAGCGGCGGCGTCGGCGAGTAGGATTCTGACAGAGGTGTGTTGGCTGACGCTAGCACCCTCCTCCCTTCACTGCTGCACGATCGACTAGGACCCACGTATCGCGTGATTTCAACGCCTTCAGCTCCGCGTCCATAGCAGCATGCCACTCCTTGGCATGAGGACCGGTTAGGGCTTGGCGTGGATTCTTGGGCTCGACGGCACACGTGAGGGTAGCAACGGACGTGTGTAGGCCGAGAAGCTATAGGCCAGACACATTGGTGATGTTCGCGGTGTCTGCGGTGGTGACCTCCACCACATCGTCATCGTCAATCTCGTGGGCAGGTGAGGAAGTGTTGGGCTGAGTGTGGCGACGTGATGGTCCTAGCGTGGGAGCGTCGTCGTCGTCATCGTTGCGCGGGCGAGGCGGTTCGCCGGGATATTCATCGGCGGGGTCGCAGTCGAGCGCTGCTGCTGCTGCCTCGTCTTCCGGAGATGCAAAGCTACGGCTGTTGTTGGCATAGGCGCGTGCGACGTTGCGGCGCTTGTCCTCGATCCACTGCTGCAAGATAAGACGCTCGTAGAAGAGAATGTCGCGGGCAGGGACGATCTGCTTGGTGTCGATGTCGAGAATTAGCCAGCCCTGGCACTCATGACTGAGCCCCAGGTGGACTCCCCAGCATGCGCGATGAGTAAACTTGCCGGTGGTAGCCGAAGTCGGCTGATACTGCACCACACACCCCCAAACCTCCAGCATGGAGATATCTCCCCTTGAACCGGCCCACTTGATGTGCGGGGAGAGATTGCCCCAATTGGCCGTTGTAGAAAGGAGGTTGTGCAGGCGCACAACGTGGTTCATGGCGTATGGCCAATACTTATTGGGTAGGCCGGGCTGGTTCATGAGAGCGCGCACTTGTCATGAGGGTGCGATTAACCCTCTCTACGACGCCTTGCTGCTGGTGAGCATAGGGGGGAGAGATCTGACGCTTGATCCCGTTCTCTACGAAACTCCTTGGCGCATGTGCCAGATGCGGAAGATCTCAGGAGCCTTGGAGCGAACGTCGACGTTGGCGATCCAGACGTGGCATGAGTACGCGTCCACGAAGGTGAGTATGTATCGTTCGCTATTTATGCCGTTGAAGGTGAGCACGATGAAGTTGTTGTAGACCTTCTGCAGCTTCTTGTAGCGGTTGGTGCTTGGCTCTAGGGAGGGGTTGGCTTGGTGTGTGGGAGCAGCTGTGGGGCAGATGGTGCAGGTGGTTCGGTGTGAAGTGCTGAGGGGTTCGGTGTCATCGGGACGCAGCAGTGCTCCTGGGAGAAATACTTTGGCGCGGAGGCAGTACTTAAATGTCTGCAGCGAGGGTTGTCCGAGTCGCTGGTGCCAGAGATCATCCTCGGCGCGAATTTCGGGAGTGCGCGGGTAACGTGCACGGTATTCCACTGCCTCTGCTTCTGTCTCGTGGGGAATTAGGAGCACTGGTCCTTCTTCTTCTCCTAGTTTTGCTTCTGCTGCTGACTCCCCTTTTGTAGGTTCCGTCGTGAGGTAGAGCGCAAGAAAGTTGCGGTCTGGGATGACGTTGAGCGGAATTCTGGTGCTTCGATGAAGCGGGCGAATGGATCTGGGCGGGAGATTGGTCCAAGCGAGTCGCGTGGCAGAGTTGCAGGTACGTTCCCCTCCTCAATCTCAGACCAGGGCTCGTACCAGCGATGAGGCGAGTGGAGTGGTAATAGAAGGTTGCGCGGGGGACGTCTTAGTGGGACAGCGACTCGTGAAGATGGTCTCTCAGCTGCCATTTCCCATTCAACCGCCTCGTTTTCCTCTTGGGTAAGATCGCCTTCGGCGAGTTCTCGGCGTTCGGGTTCGCCCCATCCGCCAGTTCCCCATCCTTGGACAGTGCCAGACGCGCTAGTTGCGGATCCCCATGTTGCGCTTGTGGTGCCACCGTTGTCATCAACTTCGTCTCCGCCAGCGCGTCATGCTGATTCCTCGTCCTATCCTGCCCCGACACGCTCCTCGTATAGTTTCTGTTTCTTTTCTGCCTTTGCCTTGTCTTCCTCCTCTTTGACGCTCAACTCTTCCTTTGCGTCAGGATCCTTCCACGCCTTGTCGATGCAGTTGCGGTAGACGTCTCAAGTGTAGGGTCACAGACAGTTCTCTTCGTCGAAGGTTGTGGTGTTTGCTTCCAGGACGAAGCGGAGCATTTCTGAGCGTGGTGTTGGGCGCTCCTGCGGCAGTTGTCTGAGTCTTTCATTTTCTTCACCGAAGATGCGGTGAGTGTCATCTCTGTCATGCTTGTGGGCTCCGCCTTGGCACCTTCGGCCTCTTGGATTGCCACATAGTCTCTCTCAACTTCCTCTGTGCGGCTTGCCGTGGGTGTGAAACAGGTGGTGCAGAGCCTGTCGGGGCCGAGTTTGTGCAGATTTATCTCACGAGGGTGAGGACTCCTACAGATCCACGGTCGTCCGATGGGGTGCTTCCATGACTCTTGTTCATGAATGGAAAGTGCAGGGGAACAAGGTCCACGAGCTCGTCAGATGACGCTTGACAGTTGGGTATATCGAAGTTTCGAGCACGTAGACGCCGTCCATCGAACGAGCTCTTCCGAGGTATTTGTGCGACTCGGGGGGAGTGAGTTCGGATGAGCATAGGTGAGTATGAAGTCACGTGTATGGATCCATGGCGAGCATGACTCCGCTGTCTCTGAGTTGTCCTGCCGATAGTAAGTTGAAGCGGACATCTGACATGTAGAGCACGTAATTGAACGTGATGTATGTGTTGCTGTCCCTGGCTTGCAACACGACGATGCCTTGTGCATTTGGTCGCAGTTGCTCGTTGTTGGAGACGGTGACACAGCAGCAGCTGTCCAGGAACGAGGTGTTGTGATTCCTGTTGGTGTTGCGCAGAAGTAGTGCGAGCCGCAGAGTCACCAGGGCCGCCTTGTATCTTCTGTGGAAGCGTTGGATCTTCATCCTCCTTTCATCCCACAGGGACGAAGCACTGATGTTCATGAGGTGGGCTTTCCCGCAGTTGTATTGGCTGATGCCAACCTTGCTCGTCCTCATCTTCATAGTAGTAATGCCGCTCTGTGAAGGGGTTGTTCCACCCTTTTTCAGGTTGAATAGGCATGCCACGGGGTTCTTCTTCTTCGTCTGGTTCAGTAGCACGTGGGCGACGCCTTGTCGCCATATTTGCAATTACATTTCTAGTAGCTCCTGCTTGAGAACCTTGTGTCTGCTGTTGTTGTTGGTGTTGTCCAGGAGGACAAGGTGCTTGATGTTGAGGCTGGAAGTTGCGGGCGTCTTGTTGGCCGACCCAGTTGTTTTGGTGAGTGGAATTTGGGTGGCGATAGTTGGACCGGGATTTGCATCGGTCCGTTGAGTGTCCGAAGACTTTGCAGATTTTGCAGTAATGGCGCCTTGGTTATTGTCGCTCTTCACGGTTGTCTGTGTAGAAGGCGAGGCGCTCTCGGCGCGGCGCGGAGCTTGTCTTGCTTGAATCCATGTTCTGCTGTTCACTCAGGAGAGCGGCACATAGCGTGGCTTCTGAGATAATTCCTCATTGTCGGTGTAGTGCTTTGCAGGGCTTGCACTCATGCCCGAGTCCTTAGAGAACGATGTTGACGAAAATCTCCTCCGAAATCGCGCTTCCATGCTTCGTGATCTGGTCATGAATGTTCCGACAGCAGTTAATATATGTGTTCGCTTTCTCCCCGTGCCCCATCTTGGTCTCCATGAGTTGCTGCAGGAGCGTGCTAGAGGTAACTGAGTCCTTCGGCTGATATACCTCAACAAGGTGCTTCCAGGCTTCCAAGGCTGGAGCGGCGCACTTTTTGTAGGAGCGGATGCCGAGTTGTTCCGCAGGCGTCATATTGCATTGCAGCACACTGCACGCCATGAGGGACTCGCTGTAGTACTGAGCCCTGGCGTCTTCGGTATCTTCCACCGGTTTAGCGTAGGAGCCGTCAAAATAATGGTAGATCTGCGCTGTCTGAAGGAGGAGCTCAAGCTCAAAACTCCATGTTTTTTTTTTTTTTGCCGTCAAACGCGGCCGGCGGTCTTGATTTTTGAAACGCTGAGAAAACGTGCTTGCGCAGAGTTGTAACTTCATCACTTGGACAGGGGGCAGTTGTTGTTGATTTGTCTGTGTCAAGGGAGAAGGTGTGCACGTCTGTACCACGGCTTTTCGCAGCGGTTGTCCAGGTTGTGCTGGCTGGGAAGAGGTTCCCGCATCGCCTTTGCACAATTTTTGGATGGTTGATAGTCGCAAAAAAACTGCTCGAGTGCGGCAGTGCTGATAGTAGTTGTCGCCTCATTTGTCGCAGACGGGTTGGCTTGTCCTTCGGCCGTCAGATTCGTTTGGCCTCCGGATCCTCCGGCCATCTTGGTCATGGAGCGTGTGCCGCTCGCCAGATCTTGGTGCGGCGAATTTCACGGAAGTGAAGTTGCGAAGAATCCTTGAGTAGCTCTCATACCATGTTACAATCCCAAGTGGAACTTGGGATGATCGCTTAGGGTTGATCGCGGAGTGATGTTGCAACGGAAGTGTTGACCTCAGGTCAGAGTGAATGTAAATGACTAAGATGATAATAACCTGCATATATCGGGTTTATATAAGAATACAAAGGAATACGAAACGACCTAGACTAGCCATGTACTCGAAGGGGTACATTCCCTTATTGTAGTGAATTCAAACCGTGCAGCGTGGGAACCCGTTTCAAACCTGTTCCCGCTCTTTTCACTTCAAATGTTTTTGCCTGCATTGGTCTTGATCAGACGGTTACCAGTGTTGATTCGACTCTTCTGACTCCCCGATTTCGTACTCGGTAGAGTCGGCTCCTGCAGCATACAGGAATGCCTTACATAAAGTTTTATATCGTAACAGACCGCACCCACACCTTTGCTTCCCCACTATCTCAATTTTTTGGGGGGGTAGACGTCTCTCAGCGTTCAGGCACCACCGCTCGAAGTGCTTTCTCGAAAGCATGCACGGCTACGACTGAGGCTTTTGCTGAATTCAATGTCTGAATTCAATGTCGAATTCAATGTCGCGACATTGACGCAGGAGCAATTCGACCGGCTCGTCCGCCAACTCGAAGATTTGCAGCTTGAGATCGCGACACTCACGATGGAACATGACTCCCCCCGCCAGCAATCAACGGTGAATGCACCAACACCAACACAAGCACCTGCAAATGCACCTGCACAATCGGAGGAGCCGATCATCATTTCATCCGGCACACCGTCACAACACGACAGCGTGGGACAGCGCTCAGGCGCAGCCAGTGGCGCTGCCCAATCAATGATTGGCATGGGCTGCACCAAGCACAAGCTGTCAGAATATTATAATTGTCTAGCCTGCAGTGGGGTACTCTATAGTGAGTACAGCCCAATTAGGGTTTGCTATATGTATCCAACTGCTTGCTAGTGAACACCCTCCTTTCTTCATTCTCGTTCACCTCTACTTTACAACATGGTATCAGAGCAGGTCGACCCTCCTGGGTCGATCCTGTGGGTGGGCCCACCACCTCACTGCTTCCGCTGCTACTGCTACTCTGTGTGTTGCACGCCCCGTGGCGTGCGACGGATTTTTCATCCCGCCGCGCGCTCGGAGCGTGCGGCGGTTTTCTGCCCGCCGTGCGCCCCGAGGCGCGCGGCGGTTTTCTGCCCGCCGTGCGCCCCGAGGCGCGCGGCGGTTTTCTGCCCGCCGTGCGCCTCGAGGCGCGCAGCGGCTTTCTGCCCCGTCACTCCGCGCGTCGCTCCCGGGAGGCGCTGCGACGGGCGACGGGGACCCGCGCGTCGCCCCCCGTCGCCCGTCGCGGCCTGCGCGACCTGCGTAGGGCCCGCGCGCGGCCCGTACAGCCTGCGCGCGGCCCGTACGGGCTGCGCCAGGCCCGCGCGCGGCCCGTACGGGCAGCGCCAGGCCCGCGCGCGGCCCGTACGAACTGCACCAGGCCAGGGCGCGCCTCGGGCCGCCCGCACGCGGTTCGTACGGGCTGCGCCAGGCCCGTGGGCGCCCTGTTTTCTCTGCCCCTGCGCTGCCCGCTGTCCCCCGTGCTTCTGACGGCGCCCCACCCCTGCTGCTGCCCGTTCTTCTGAATTAGGGTTTGGGGGTGGGGGGTATGGGGGTGCAGTTTCTGTGCGTCGTCCCCTGCTCCTCCTCCTCCTCTGTCTCCCAGTGCTGCAGTTGCCGCTGAGGGGGGTGGGTGTGTGGGAGCCGAAGGAGTGGTACTAGGGGGGTGACGTGCAAGTGGAGTTAGGAGTGAAGCAGTGGGTGTGTGGGGGTGTGTGGGACAGTTGGAGGAGGTTGAGCGGAGGCTGCTGTCTTGTCGTCCGCAGCACCTGTAGTCCGGGGCGCACTGTCCTGGTAGCCCAGAGAGTCTGCTGCGCCTGTCGCCCGAGGGTCCGTTGCTCCTGTAGCTCCTCGTAGCCCGTGAGCCAGTTACTCCAGTAGTCCGGGGCGCACTGTCCCGGTAGCCACTGTGCCAGCAGCTCCTGTTGCCCGTGTGTCTGCAGCTTCAGCCGCCGTCTCTCATCTTCTCTCCTCTCACAGTCCCTCCTCCTCCTCACTTGCCCGCTGTGACTACCACTAGCTTTGCTTATAATTGTGAACTATTACTATACTTGCTTGTTGTGCTGATTACACCCCACTTTGGCTATGGGGGTGTGTCAGAATGTTATAATTGTCTAGCCTGCAGTGGGGTACTCTATAGTGAGTACAGCCCAATTAGGGTTTGCTATATGTATCCAACTGCTTGCTAGTGAACACCCTCCTTTCTTCATTCTCGTTCACCTCTACTTTACAACACGAGCGGGCCTCGCAAAGCCCATCGTCACGTCGAATTTGCAGCACCGATCGGCAACAATGACACCATCGCGCCGATGCTGCTCAAACTGCAGCGCCCGCCCTGTTTCGACCCGAGCCAGCGTGGAGGTTCAACGGTTCAATTGTGGGTCTTCATGATGAACGTCTTCTTCGACGCGGATTATGTTGAGTCGGACGCAGCGAAGATACGTTTTGCTGCTACGGGGCCCCGTCATGGACTGGTGGCGAGTCATCGTGACGTCGCTACGTGTCTACAAGCTGCTGTCGCAAGAGGAAGAGCCCGCGGGTCCAGCCGTCACCTGGAGTTTGTCTGCAAAACCGCCCAGTACAGCAAGTGGGATGCGTGGTGCGCAGGGCTTTGGGCGCGCTTCGAGACGGCCGTGGCTTCTATTTTGGCAAATCACAGACTGTGTAATTGGCGACTACTTAGGTCGGTCCAAGACTATACGAGCGGTTTTCTCGCACTATGCGAGCAAGTTACATGCACGAGGCGGAGTGGGTGGACCGTTATGTTGGAGGGCTGAAGTTGGTCATCTCGCACAAAATCATACTACGTGGGTATCGAATTTCAACGAAATCTTCGCGCTCGCCGAGAAAATTGACATTTTGTGCCGTCCGAGACCAGGGTCCTACTACGGACATCGTCCTCGGGGGCCGACCGAGCACGCCACCGTACACGCCGATGCGGCGAATGCAGCTGCTGCGCCATTTAAGGGGCACTGCTTTGCTTGCAACAGGCCGGGCCATCGCAAGAGCGAATGCCCAAAGGAGAAGACACGCTGCGGAGCAGAGCAGGGAAGGGAGTCTGAGAGGCAGGGAAATGCCAGCAGTCAGTAGAAAACGGGCACACTATCGACGAGACAACCTGTGCCAACCTCACCGACCCTCACCGAGTCACAGTACCGATTCACGCCATCAATCGGGCTCGGATGAATAAGGAGGGTACAGCGTCGAATTGCCCAATATTGATTTACGGGAAAATTCAGGGGATAGCAGTGAAGATTTTTATAGACAGAGGGCAAGCCACAGCTTAGTTAATACCGCAACTGCAAGGAAGCTGTGACTGACACTTAGCCGTTGCTTACCGGAGATTGACGCACGTTTAGTAGACGACACGCCACTGGCCATACGGGAGAAAGTGGAGAGGGTGAAAGTTCGCTGCGGGGGGAACTTTGAGTTTACACAGGAAATGCTCGCGACGACACTGGATGGGCATAACATTTTACTGGGACGTGATTGGTTGCGACGCTGCAATCCGCGAATCGGCTGGACGACGGGTAGCTGCACAGTGCGAAATAGTGGTAACTGGGTCGAATTACCTCGCTGGCAGTCACGATAAGCAGCAGTCCGTCGTCGCCGACCTTGAAGTACAGAGCCTCGTCGACCTGGCTCTTCTTCCACCCAGCGCCGACCAGCACATCGTTGAGCGCCAAGTACCACAACAGCGGCGACTGCTTCAGCCCGTACAGGCTTTTCAGCAGCTTGCACACCCGGCCGGTTCCGTCGTTGAAGTAGTCCGGCTGGAACATGTAGAGCACCCGGTCGAGCTTGCTCTGCAGGAAGGCGTTCTTCATGTCGAGCTGCATAAGGTTGAGGTTGAGGACGGCGACGATGCTGAGGAAGATCCTCAGAGTGACGTAGCTGCCCACCGACGTGAACGTCTCGTTGTAGTCAGCGCCGTACACCTTCGTGAAGCCCTTCACGACCAGCCTCGCCTTCTCTCGCTCGACGGTGTCGTCGATGTGGTACTTCGTCGTCAACACCCACCGGTTCTTCATGATGTTCACTCCCGGCGGGCGTTCGACCAGCTCCCACGTGCCCATGTTGATGAGGCTGCGGATCTCCTCTTCCATGGCGGCCTTCACCGCCGGGCCCTTCCAGCTTGCCAACGCCTCCTTCACCGTCATCGTCGAAATGTCCCAACGGTGCTCGGGGTCGGCCAGCATGTCGGGGTCGAGTTCCAGAAACTCCTCATCCTCCTCGGCGTCGTCGTACAGCAGGTCGTCAGCATCACCGTCCACGTCGTACACCGTGGTGAAGGCAGCGGGGACGAAGAAGTCAGGCGGCCTCCGAAGTCGGCCTGAACGCCGTGGTCCCGGCTGGACCTCCTCGGCGTCCCCTCTATCGTCGCCGTCATCGCTGTCCCCGGCGTCCTGCTGCACCTCAGTCGGCGTCCCAGCCGACCAATCCCCTGGGGTCGGCTCCCCTGCCGACTGCCCGGTCGCCGACTGCTCCTTGGTCGGCGTCGCTGCTGCCTGCTCCCCTGTCAGCTGCTGTTCCGCAGGCGTCTCCGTCACCGGCTTCACCAAAGTCGGCGGCACCACCTGCTGCCTCCTGGTCGGCGTCAGCTTCGCTCCCACGCCGCTTTGCACAGCATCACGTCGGCCACCGGCAGCATCACGTCGGCCACCGGCGATGCTTGGGTCCGGCGCCACAGGTGACGCCCCACGTCTCCCCTCATCGCCGGAGGCCGACATCGGGGTCAGCCCATGCAATTCGGTAACAAGGGGAGGGGCAGGTGAAGGGCAGGGAGAGGGGACGTCCTCGACGTCCGCACCAGAAAGCTCACTCACTTCGGCGAGCAGAGGCAGCGTCGCCGTCGAGGTGTCCATTGGCAGGTGAACCGGCATCCGCCCTGACACCGGCCCGTGCGCTGACTTCCACACCTCCAACGACATGCTCTCGTAGAACACCACGTCCAACGTGGTGACCACCCGGTTGTCGGCGATGTCGAGGAGCTCCCAGCCCTTGCTCTCCTCCGACACGCCGAGGTGAAGGCCCCACCGTGCCTTCAGCTGCAGCTTCCCACCACGCTACTGCTCGAGGACCAAGAACTGTGCCATGCAGCCCCACACCCGTGCCAGCGACAAGTCGGGCTTTTTCCCGGTCAGCAGCTGGTACGGCGTTGTCCCCGGTGGAAGCGCCGACCTCTCAAGACAGTTTCTGGGGTTGAAGGTTGATCTGATGCGCGCGTACTGAACCGCGAACGGCCACAGAAAATGGGGAGCAGCCGCATGGATCATGGGCGTACGAGCGACGTCCATGACCATGCCAATGCGGCGCTCAGCGATCCCATTTTGCTGTGGAGAGGCCGGAAGCGTGAACGTCTGGCGGATGCCCTCCGCACGACAGAAGGCTCGCAGAAGGTCGGAGGAAAACTCTCCACCTCTGTCGGAGTGCAGACGCAGAACAGGAAGTCCGAGCCGAAACTCTCTCTGAGCTGGAGACGAGCAGCGCGGATCCAATCGATCAACACCTCAGTGACCTCACCCTTGCTGCGCAAGGGGAAGAGTGTGGTGTAACGCGAGTAGTCGTCAACCACCAGCAGGAAGTAACGCTCGTGACCCTGTCCACGGACGCGGGCGGGGCCCCAGACGTCCATGTGGAGAGTCTGCAGCGGAGCCTCTGTCGGAGGAAACTCGGAGGAGTGAGGAGCGGCGCGCTGCCGTCCCTCGACGCAGGGAACGCATGTAGGGGCAGGCCCCGGAGGAAGGGGAGGGAGGGACTTGGGGAGACCAGAGACAAGGACACGGGAGGCCATGCCTCGGTGACGAGGCAGGGAGGGGTGACCAAGGCGGTGGTGCCAGAGGAGAGTCTGGTGGGACAGGAGGCGACACGAGCAGGGGGCAGACTCAGGACCAGACCGAGACGCTGCGGCAGACACCTGACCCGACGCAGCAACCTGACCAGACGCAGTAACCAAAGGAGACTCAGTCGTCAGTGTGTACAGGCTCGATCCCGGCTGACGGGTAAACGTGGCCAAGTGTCGGCCCGTCCGAGCACACGTGCAGTGGGTCACTCGCTGACTGGCAGGAGTGAACTGGTCAACCCCTCCATCCTGCAGGTCAGCACCACTCACCAAGTTCGTAGAGAACGAGGGGAGGTAAAGACCTGACAGGGAGCCAGACGGGGCCGCCGGACACGGTAGGACAGTGGAGTAGTGAGCAAGGACAGGACCCTCAGAGGGGTCTGCCAGGGAGACTGCAACCGGCCGACTAAGCGGCGTGAGGGTGGTGCGGTCTCGAAAGAAGGAGCAGGAAGCACCCGAGTCAAGGGTGAAGGTGTGCAAGACCGCAGCAGGCGCAGCACCAGAGAGAGCAGACTCACCAGCACCTGGAGCAGGAGACTCACTAGCATCTAGAGCAGCAGCCTCACCGACACCTGGAGCAGGAGACGCACGAGCATCTAGAGCAGCAGCCTCACCAGCACCTAGAGCAGCAGACTGGATACCGGGGTCAGGCGGCACACACAGGTGATAGGCACCCTCAGCACTAGTAGACAATGCATACATTGCAGTGAGAAGAGCATCATAGTCAAGAGCAAAGATATCTACCCTCTGCCTAAGCAGCTCCAGCCAGGAGGGGAGCTCAGCGTCGTCGCCAAACTCTGTACGCCAAGCATCGCTCAGACGGGCGAAGCAGCGGGACTCTGTGTGACCAGGAGTCCCGCAAGGCTGACCAGTCCGGACACCCGTGCGAATGACGTACGGGCAGCGAGCACTACTCAGTGACCCTCTACTCTGAGCGTACCACTCGCGAAGCTGCTGGGGCGAAAGGGTCTCGCGCGGACGACGCTGCAGCTGCACCTGGCCACTACAAGAAGCTCCCGAACTACTCACTCCAGGACGACTCCCACTACGGCCACCCCGACAACCCCAACTAGCGTACCACTCACGAAGCTGCTGGGGCGGGAGGGACTCACGCGAACGTCGCTGGAGCTACAGCTGGCCACCGCCAGGAGTAGCAGTAGCAGTAGTAGCTGCAGTAGCAGCAGTAGCAGCAGTAGCAGTAGTAGCCGCAGTAGCAGCAGTAGCAGTAGTAGCAGCGCGGCCACCCCTACAACCCCAACTAGCGTACCACTCACGAAGCTGTTGGGGCGTGAGGGACTCACGCGGACGGCGCTGGAGCTGCATCTGGCCACGCCAGGAGCAGCAGTAGCAGTAGAAAGAGCAGTAGCAGCAGGAGCAGCAGTAACAGCAGTACGGCCAGGGCAGTGCTCACCAGTGGCGAGAAGGGCAGGCGTACGACGGCGGCAACGGCGAGGCCGCTACCAGTGCAGGGCAAGGGCTTCGCGGCAGCTGCAGGAGCGGCTGCTCCAGGGGCCAGGGGCGGCTGCTGCAGGGGCGGCTGCTCCAGGGGCCAGGGGCGGCTGCTGCAGGGGCGGCTGCTCCAGGGGCCAGGGGCGGCTGCTACAGGGGCGGCTGCTCCAGGGGCCAGGGGCGGCTGCTGCAAGGGCGGCTGCTCCAGGGGCCAGGGGCGGCTGCTGCAGGGCAGTGTGCGCGCCTCTAATGGGCGTACCGGGCAGAGATCGGACGCTCAAATCATGCCAACCGCATAGAACGGAATGGAGCCACTTGTTGTGGGCGTGCAAAATGGTCTCATCAAGGGGACTAGCAGAAGAAAAGGGGGAACCAATGCAGTGGACCAATCAAAGTGATGCGCTGGGCAGTCGGGGCAGTGTGCGCGCATGTAATGGGCGTACCGGGCAGAGTTCGGGCGCTCAAATCATGCCAACCGCATGGAACGGAATGGAGCCACTTGTTGTGGGCGTGCAAAATGGTCTCATCAAGGGGACTAGCAGAAAAAATGAGGCATCCAGTATAGCAGACCAATCAAAGTGATGCGCTGGGCAGTCAGGGCAGTGTGCGCTGTCAGATATATATGACTTGGTCCTTGTAGGCTCTAGTGGGGTAGACACTAAGGGGTACAGGTTTCTAGGGTTTGATATTTGTATCCAACATTTTCCTAGTTCAATCATTCCTCATTCTTCACATGGTATAGAGCGGGTTCCCTAGTGGGACCGTTTCTTCCTAGGGCCCACCTTCGGAAAAAAAAATTAGCCTGCCCGAAGCGCACTTCGCGTCCTACCCTAAAATTTCGTGGCCCCTTAGTGGCCTGCCCCGCCACGGCCCCTTAGTGGCCCCTTCACAGCCCCTTTAGCGGCCCCTTCACGGCCCCTTCGTGGCCCCTTTGCGGCCCCTTAGCGACCCATTCGCGGCCCCTTGCGGCCCCTCTTAAGGCCCTTCGCGACCCCTTCGCGGCCCTTCGTAGCCCCTTCGCGGCCCTTCGCGGCCCCTTCGCCGCCCCTTCGCGGCCCTTCGCGGCCCCTTCGCCGCCCTTCGCGGCCCCTTCGCGGCCCCTTTCACGGCCCTTCGCGGCCCCTCTCGCGACTCTTCGCGGCCCGCCGTAGCCGCCCTGCCGTTCCGTCGTCGCCGCCCCAGCAGCAGCTGCCGTCGCCCCTGCTGCCGCCGTAGCGGCCCTGCCGCCCTGTCTTCCGGGTTCCTGCAACAGCGGCCATCCGTGCAGCAGCTGCCGTCCCTGCAGCAGCGGCCGTCCCTGCAGCAGCTGCCGTCGCCGTCCCTGCCGCAACAGCAGCTGCCACCGTAGCGGCCCTTCTTCTGCTGCCGAGCTGCCGCCGCCGCTGAGGTCCCTGCTGCCCCGGCCCTGACCTGCAGCCGAGCCGCGGCCCTACCCTGCTGCCCAGTTACGGCCCCGACCCTCCCGGCGCACCTTGGCCCTGCCACTCCGGTCACGGCCACCCCACCTACTCGCCACTGGTAAGCGCCCTGCCGAGCCGCGCCCCTTTAGCCGAGTCGTGCTGCCGCTGCTGCTGCTAGCCTGCTACTGCTGCTGTCATGGCTACTCCCAATGTGCTTACCTTTGATGCTGAGGGTCGAGCTGTCGACTTTGAGGTCTGGGTCGATGATCTACAGCTTTTCCTTCAGTCCGATCGCAAAGACGGTCTCTCACCGTTCGATCTCACGTCTGGCGTCTCTACTGCCCCTGCTTCCGATGCTGACAGTACTGTTCGCTGACAGTGGACCACACGCGATGCTGCTGCCCGTCTTGCTGTACGTAATCACCTGCCGTCCTCTGAGCGCGCGCACTTTAGTCAGTACAAGAGTGCTAAGACCTTGTACGACGCTGTACCACGCTACTCCTCCCCTGCCACTGCTGCTCTTAGTCGCCTCATGCTGTCGTACCTGTTCCCTGACCTCGCCGCCTTTCCCACAGTCGCTGACCTCATTACGCACCTTCGCACTAGTGACACCCGCTACCGCGCTGCGCTTCCTGCTGAGTTCTGCGCCAAGAACCCCCCTCCCATGTACATCACCCTCTACTACCTAGTCACCCGGCTCCCTGACTCCCTTCGCTCGGTCAAGGACCACTTCCTCTCTGTTTGGCCCACCACACTCACCATTGACCTCCTTGAGGAGCGCCTCCTTGCAGCTGAGAAGAGTATATTCGCTGTAGGAGCCTCTCGTGGTGACCCTCGTGCCCCCTTCTTTGAGGGGTGCTCCCCCTCCCCCCTTTTGCCCTCTGTTGCCTCTGCTGCTGCTGTCGAACTCGTTGGCTACGAGTCAGTCGGTGCTGCGTCTGCCCCTAGCGGGAGACGCCGCAACGGCAAGGGCAAGGGGGGCAAGGGCGCTTGAGGAGCTGGCGGGGGCGGTGGTGGTGGCGGTGGAGGCGGCGGAGGGGATGGGGGTGGCGGTGGGAGTGGTGGCGGGGGTGGGGGCTTCTTTGGCGGCAGTGGAGGCGGAGGCGGCGGCGGCGGTGGCGGTGGGAGCGGAGGAGGCGGCGGTGGCGGCGGTGGCGGCAGCGGCGGTGGAGCTAGTCGGGGTGGCTTTGTGCAGCGGGGCGGCTTCGGTGGTGGTCAGCGCCAGCAGCAGCAGCGCACTCGTGAGACCCCGCACCCCCAACAGCTTCGTGAGTGGTACGCTACGCGTCAGCGGGGTGGGGGTGCTGGTCCCTGTGCCTACGTCCTGCGTACCGGCGACCGCACTGGTGAGCCGTGCGGCGGCCCGCACACCACCCAGCGCTGCTTCGGCCGCCTGACGGACGCTTGGCGTCTCCAGTTCCCTGACGCCACTGAGATCCCCCGCTGGGGCGAGCTGCTTAGGTCGGGGGTTGCTATCTTTGATCAGCATTATGATGCTATTCTTGCTGCCATGTATGTTGTGTCTACTAGTGATGAGGGTGACTGTTACCTGTGTGTTCCGCCTGACCCGGGCATTGAGGCTGCTGCTCTAGGTGCTGGTGACGCTGCTGCTCTAGGTGCTAGTGCGTCTGCTGCCTCAGGTACGCTCTCTCAGGTACCACGTCGGCTCAGGTTTTGCACACCTTCACCCTTGACTCGGGTGCTTCCCGCTCCTTCTTTCGAGGCCGCACCACACTCACGCCGCTCAGTCGGCCGGTTGCAGTCTCCCTGGCAGACCCCTCTGGGGGTCCTGTCCTTGCCCACTTCTCCACTGTCTTACCGTGTCCGGCGGCCCCTTCTGGCACCCTGTCAGGTCTTTACCTCCCCTCGTTCTCTACAAACTTGGTGAGTGGTGCTGACCTACAGGATGGGGGGGTTGACCAGTTCACTCCTGCGAGTCAGCGCGTGACCCACTGTACGTGTGCTCGGATGGGCCGACACTTGGCCACGTTTACCCGTCAGCCGGGGTCGAGCCTGTACACACTGACTACCGAGTCTCCTCTGGTTCCTACGTCTGGTCAGGTAGCTGCGTCGGGTCAGGTGTTTGCTGCGGCGTCCAGGTCCGGTCCTGAGTCTGCCCCCTGCTCGTGTCGTCTCCTGTCCCACCAGACTCTCCTCTGGCACCACCGCCTTGGTCACCCCTCCCTGCCTCGTCTCCGAGGCATGGCCTCCCGTGTCCTTGTCTCTGGACTCCCCCGGTCCCTCCCTCCCCTTCCTCCGGGGCCTGCCCCTACCTGCGTTCCCTGCGTCAAGGGGCGGCAGCGCGCCGCTCCTCACTCCTCCGAGTTTCCTCCGACAGAGGCTCCTCTGCAGACGCTTCACCTGGACGTGTGGGGCCCAGCCCGCGTCCGTGGACAGGGTCACGAGCGTTACTTCCTGCTGGTGGTTGACGACTACTCGCGTTACACCTCAGCAAGGGTGAGGTCGCTGAGGTGTTGATCGACTGGATCCGCGCTGCCCGTCTCCAGCTCAGAGACAGTTTTGGCTCGGACTTTCCTGTTCTGCGTCTGCACTCCAAGAGAGGTGGAGAGATTTCCTCCGACCTTCTGCGAGCCTTCTGTCGTGCACGGGGCATCCGCCAGACGTTCACGCTTCCGGCCTCTCCGCAGCAAAATGGGATTGCTAAGCGCCGCATTGGCATGGTCATGGACGTCGCTCGTACGTCCATGACCCATGCCGCTGCTCCCCATTTTCTGTGGCCGTTCGCGGTTCAGTACGCGGCGCATCAGATCAACCTTCAGCCCCGGGTCTCCTTGCCGGAGACCTCCCCTACTCTGCGGTGGACGGGGAAGGTTGGCGATGCGTCTGCGTTCCGTGTCTGGGGATCTCGAGCTTTTGTCCGCGACTTGTCTGCGGGACAAGCTGTCCCCCCGTGCTGTTCCCTGCGTCTTCCTTGGCTTCCCCCCTGACGCGCCTGGTTGGCAGTTTTACCACCCCACCTCGCGCCGTGTTCTGTCCTCCCAGGACGTCACGTTTGACGAGTCGGTTCCCTACTACCGTCTCTTCCCCTACCGCACTGCTCCCCTTCCCCCCCCGCCGCTCTTCCTCACGCCAGGTCCCCCCCTGGTAGACCCCCTCCCCCCCCAGGGTCCTGCCCCCTCAGGTGTGTCCCAGGTAGACGTGGTCGAGCCTGTCGAGGTAGCTGTTGACTCTGGTGCTGCTAAGGGTGCTGAGCCTGCGGGTGCCGGGTCTGGGGGTGCTGAGCCTGAGCGTGCGGAGCCTGGAGGTGCTGAGTCTGGGGTGCTGAGCCTGGGGGTGCTGAGTCTGGGGGTGCTGAGCCTGGGGGTGCTGAGTCTGGGGGCGCTGAGCTTGGGGTTGCTGAGTCTGGGGGTGCGGAGCCTGAGGGTGCTGGGCCTACTCGTGTGGAGTCTGGTGATGCTGGGCCTGGAGGTCCTTCCGGTGCTTTGTCCCGGCGGGAGCCACTCTCTCCGCAGGAGCTACGTGTTGGTGCAACCCTACGGTTTGCACTCGGCTTGTTGTCCGTGTGCGTGAATGTGTGTGTGTATGGAATGGTATGAGGGCATGGGATAATATATATTTCATGCTTATAATTGTGTGTGAATGTTGAGTCATGATGTCGAGTGTGTGTGTCGAGTCAATAGCGAGTTATCGCTAGACGCGTGTTACGCGGTCGTTTGTGTCTCGCGCGCGGTTTCTATTTTGTCGTGCGCGGTTTCTATTTTGTCCTGTGTCGAACGTTCAGCGTGTCGCAGGTGTGTGCAGCAGACCCATCAAGAACTCAAGGATGAGTTTGTGGTGAAGAGCCCGAGCCCTGGTGTCAAGCCTCAAGTGATTTCGAAGCTTGCCAAAAGGGTACACCTCAAGATATTGAAGATAGTTACATTACTTTGTGTAGTGTAACATTTCACTTGGTGTAGGCCCTAGTGAAGGGTAGTTTCGAGACCCTTCGTGGTTGGGGACAGTGTGGCACTGTTCCACATCACTGTACCTCGGCTCTTGGGGTTTGTAGGAGCTGGGAGTCATTCCCAACTCGTAACTCTTCCTATCTTGTGTTCTAAGACTATAGTGGCTGCCATAGTACCGTTCGTTCAAACCGACGCTGTGTCGTCAATTCTTTATCAAATCGTGCAATCTAAATTGATAATTGTAGACGACGTGAAGACGCTCTAGATCCAATTTGAATCAAGTCATTTGCAGCTGTGAGCAGAACGCTATCAACGTTTAAAGCCGCTGTGCAGAAATCCGTCTGTGCTCTCTATCTTTCGTTTTAGGCACATTCAAGCCTATTGTGACTATAACACTACGCGAGTGGTTTGCTAGGCGCTGGCGCCATGCTGCTGGAGCTGGTGGTGCTTCCGGCGCTGGAGGTTCTACTGCGGCTGGAGGTCCTTCTGCTGCTGGGGGTTCTGGAGCCACGGGTCCCGGAGGTGCTCGTACTGGAGGTACTGGAGCTGCCGGGCCTGGTGGTGCTACTGGTGCTGGAGCTGCTGGCGGTGCTGGAGCTGGCGGTGCTGCTGGAGTAGGTGCTGCTCGAGGTACTGAAGCTGGAGCTGCTTCGTCTTCCGGTGGTCCTGCTGGAGCTGGAGCTGGTGTCGGTGGTGGAGCTGGGGGTGTTGCTAGAGGTGCTGGAGCTGGAGGTGCTGCTGGAGCCGATGCTCCTGTGGGTGCTGGAGTTGGCGCTACTAGAGCAGCTGGTGGAGCTGCTGGAGCTGTTGGAGCTGACGCTGGGGGTGCTGGTGCTGTCCCTGCTGGTTCTGGAGGTGCTGCGCGGCCACGGCCGTACTTCGTTCCGCTCCTTTAACAGGTTCTTCGTCTTCCGCCCTCTACTGGTCCTGCTCCTCCCTTAGAGTGTCCACCGCCTGTCCAGTCCGAGTCACAGTTACAGCCCGCCTCCCCACTGCCTGCTCCTTCTCCCTACACTGGTCCTACTGGAGGTCTTGCTGAGCGTCGTGAGCCTGAGTCTCGTCCTGCGTCGCCTGTTCGTGCTGCTCGCTCTGGTCGTCGTGTTCCGCATCAGCGTCCTCCTGCCGTCCCAGGCACGCACCAGATGGCACTGCGTCCTTCCACTGCTCCACTGCGTGTCCCTTTGCCGTCTCCTCCAGCGTCCTCTCTTCCTGCTCTTGCAGACCCGAAGTCTCACTCCCTTCGTGCTGCCGGTCCTACTGTCACGCGTCTCCTAGCTACTGTTGTCACTGACCCTTCCTTTGAGTCCACTGCCACTGTTGCTGAGCTTGTCGACTTCGCTGCTCGCTTTCGTCTAGACTACGCTGCTAGTCTTGTTGCTGAGTCTGAGTCTGTCTTTCCTCCGTCCGTCGGGGGTGAGTGTGCTCTTAGCACGGACGTCCTTGAGGACAGGCAGGAGAGTTCCAGTGTTTTGCTGCTGCTTTACCTCATCTCGTGTCCATGCTGATTGCCCCTGAGGGAGACCCGGATGCACCAGACATCCCGACTCCGCACTCTTACGCAGAGGCGATAGAGGGTCCCTACTCCTCTCAATGGCAGTCAGCCATGGACGCAGAGATGGCTTCCTGGAAGTCCATAGGCACCTATGTTGACGAGGTTCCCCCATCTGGGGCGAACATCGTCAGTGGCATGTGGATTTACACGGTGAAGCGGCCGCCGAGTTCTCCGCCTGTCTTCAAGGCGCATTACTTGGCTCGAGGCTTCAGTGAGCGACAGGGAGTTGACTACTTCAGACCTTCTCTCCCACCCCGAAGATGACCACTCTTCAGGTGCTGCTGCACATAGCCGCTCAGCGCGACTACGAGCTTCACTCTCCTGGCTTCAGCACTGCTTTTCTACAGGGCAGCCTTCACGAGGAGATTTGGCTGCGCCACCCACCTGGTTTCACTGGGTCGTTTCCTCCTGGTACCAAGTGGAGCCTCCGGCGGCCAGTCTACGGTCTCCGCCAGGTGCCCCGTGAGTGGCACGACACACTGAGGACTACACTTGCGGCTCTTGGGTTTGCTCCTTCTACTGCCGACCCGTTGCTGTTTCTACGCACCGACACCTCTTTGCCGCCGTTCTACATCCTCCTTTACGTCGACGACTTGGTCTTTGCTACAGCTGACACTGCTGGACTCGCCCACGTGAAGTCCGAGCTGTAGAAGAGACACACGTGCACAGACCTGGGTGAACTGCACAGCTACCTTGGCTTGCAGATCACCCGGGACAGAGCACGGTGCACCATTACCCTGACTCAGTCACACATGGTGCAGCAGGTCCTTCAGCGCTTCGACTTCACGTACTCCTCGCCTCAGGCCACTCCTTTGTCTACTCGCCACTCGCTCTCAGCTCTGCCTTCGGATGAGTCCGTAGAGCCGAGTGGCCCGTACCCAGAGCTTGTTGGCTGCCTCATGTACTTGATGACCTGCACTCGACCTGACCTTGCATACCCTCTTAGCATCCTGGCACGCTATGTTGCTCCTGGGAGACACCGACCAGAGCACATGGCTGCAGCGAAGAGAGTGTTGCGCTACTTGTGCAGTACGTCGGGCATGGGGCTCGTGCTTGGAGGGCGGAGTCCAGTGGTCCTCACTGGTCACGCAGACGCGTCTTGGGTTGACGACTTGGCTACGCAGCGGTCGTCACAGGGTTACACCTTCAGCCTTGGTTCCGGCTCTGTTTCGTGGCGATCTACCCGCTCGTCTTCTGTTCTCAGCTCCAGCTGTGAGGCTGAGATCTACGCAGGGGCCATGGCTGCACAGGAGTTACGCTGGCTCACCTACCTGCTGACTGACTTGGGAGAGCCGCCTCGTTCTCCTCCAGTTCTGTACGTAGACAACAAGGCCATGCTGGCCTTGTGTCGGGAGCACAGAGTGGAGCACAGAACGAAGCACATTGCTCTTTGCTACTTCCTTGCTCGTGAGCTGCAGCAGCGTGGTCAGCTGCGCCTTGCTTACGTAGCCTCTCGGGCCAACACTGCTGATATCTTTACCAAGGCACTTCAGCCTTGTGATCATCAGCGCTTTTGTACGATGCTAGGTCTTGTGCCTACTTGGCCTCACTTGCTCACTTCTTGACCTTGCTTGTACTGTGATCTATATATACCTGCTCTTGCTTGTTTACCTTTATATATATAATCCTGCATGTGAACTGGCCTTGTGGCCTTGAACCGGTGCTCGGAATGTGTGGTGACGTTGTGATCCACCCTGAGCTTGCTTTGCTTGACTGGTCTTGTGACCCCTAGTTCTCCCCCACTTTGCCTATGGGGGTGTGTCAGATATATATGACTTGGTCCTTGTAGGCTCTAGTTGGGTAGACACTAAGGGGTACATGTTTCTAGGGTTTGATATTTGTATCCAACATTTTCCTAGTTCAATCATTCCTCATTCTTCACATGCGCACCTGTAATGGGCGTACCGGGCAGAGTTCGGGCGCTAAAATCATGCCAACCGCATGGAGCGGAATGGAGCCACTTGTTGTGGGCGTGAAAAATGGTCTCATCAAGGGGACTAGCAAAAAAAAATGAGGCATCCAATGCAGCGGACGAATCAAAGTGGTGCGCAAGGCAGTCGGGGCAGTGTGCGCGCCTCTAATGGGCGTACCGGGCAGAGATCGGGCGCTCAAATCATGCCAACCGCATGGAACGGAATGGAGCCACTTGTTGTGGGCGTGCAAAATGGTCTCATCAAGGGGAATAGCAGAAAAAATGAGGCATCCAATGCAGCGGACCAATCAAAGTGATGCGCTGGGCAGTCGGGGCAGTGTGCGCGCCTGTAATGGGCGTACCGGGCAGAGTTCGGGCGCTCAAATCATGCCAACCGCATGGAACGGAATGGAGCCACTTGTTGTGGGCGTGCAAAATGGTCTCATCAAGGGGACTAGCAGAAAAAATGAGGCATCCAGTGCAGCAGACCAATCAAAGTGATGCGCTGGGCGGTCGGGGCAGTGTGCGCACTCCGTCGGAGGGAACTCGGAGGAGTGAGGAGCGGCGCGCTGCCGTCCCTCGACGCAAGGAACGCAGGTAGGGGCAGGCCCCGGGGGAAGGGGAGGGAGAGACTGGGGAAGACCAGTGACAAGGACACGGGAGGCCATGCCTCGGAGACGAGGCAGGGAGGGGTGACCAAGGCGGTGGTGCCTGAGGAGAGTCTGGTGAGACAAGAGGCGACACGAGCAGGGGGCAGACTCAGGACCAGACTGGGACGCTGCAGCAAACACCTGACCCGACGCGGCTACCTGACCAGACTCAGCAACCGGAGGAGACACGGTAGTCAGGGTGTACAGGCTCGACCCAGGCTGACGGGTGAACGTGGCCAGGTGCCGGCCCGTCCGAGTACACGAACAGTGGGTCACCCGCTGACCTCCAGGAGTGAACTTGTCAACCCACGCGTCCTGAAGGTCAGCTCCACTCACCAAGTTCGTGGAGAACGAAGGGAGGTGGAGGCCAGACAGAGAGCCAGACGGGACCGCCGGACACGACAGAACCGTGGAGGAGTGTGCAAGGACCGGACCCCCAGATGGGTCAACCAGAGAGACTGCCACTGGCCGACTGAGTGGCGAGAGTGTGGTGCGGTCGCGAAAGAAGGAGCGGGAAGCACCCGAGTCAAGGGTGAACGTGTGCAAGACCTGAGCCGACGCGGTACCTGAGAGAGCAGACTCACCAGCACCTGGAGCAGCAAACTCACTAGCACCTAGAGCAGCAGCCTCAATGCCCGAGTCGGGCGGAACACACAGGTAACAGTCACCCTCAGCACTAATAGTCACAGCATACATAGCAGCAAGGATAGCATCATAGTCAAGATCAAAGATAGCAACCCCCGACTTAAGTAGATCACCCCAGCGAGGGAGCTCCGTGGCGTCACGAAACTGTGCATGCCAGGCGTCACTCAGGCGGCCAAAACAGCGCTGCGTGGCGTGCGGCCCTCCGCACATCTCCCCACTGCGCTCGCCAGTGCGGAGAATGTAAGCACAAGGACCAGCACCCCCAGACCTCCCACGCCCAGCGTACCACTCACGAAGCGGCGACAGGGTCTGACGAGAACGCTGCTGCTGCTATCGCTGGCCACCACCAAGGCCTCCCCGCTGTACAGCGCCACCCCGACCAGCACCACCGCCGCCACCACCCCCACCGCCGTTGCCGCCTCCGCCACCCCCACTGCCGCTGCCGCCGCCGCCTCCACCTCCACCGCCGCCACCAAAGCCCCCACTCCCGCCACCACCCCCACCTCCACCCCCACCCCCTCCGTCGCCTCCACCGCCACCACCGCCGCCCCCGCCGTCTCCTCCAGCACCCTTGCCCCCCTTGCTCCTGCCGCTGCGGCGCCTCCCACTAGGAGCAGACGTTGCGCCGATTGACTCGGTGCCAACGAGGTTGACAGCAGCAGCAGAGGCAACAGAAGGCAAAAGGGGAACGGGGGAGCACCCCTCAAAGAAAGGGGCACGAGGGTCACCACGAGAGGCTCCTACAGCGACTATACTCTTCTCAGCTGCAAGGAGGCGCTCCTCAAGGAGGTCAACGGTGAGCGTGGTGGGGCAAAGGGAGAGGAAGTGGTCCCTGACTGAGCGAAGGGAGTCAGGGAGCCGGGTGACGAGGTAGTAGAGAGTGATGTACATAGGGGGGGGGTTCGCGGCGCAGAACTCGGGAGGAAGCGCAGCGCGGTAGCGGGTGTCACTAGTGCGGAGGTGCGTAATGAGGTCAGCGACTGTGGCAAAAGCAGCTAGGTCAGGGAACAGGTACGGCAGCATGAGGCGGCTAAGGGCAGCAGTGGCAGTGGAGGAGTAGCGCACAACAACAGCGTCGTACAAAGTCCTAGCGGTCTTGTACTGGCTAAAGTGCGCGCGCTCAGCAGACGGCAGGTGACTACGAACAGCAAGTCGGGCAGCAGCATCGCGGGTGGTCCACTGCGAGCGAACAGCACTGTCAGCATCGGCAGCAGGTGCAACAGAGACGCCGGACGTGTGATCGAACAGTGAGACTCCATCCCTAGAATCGCACTGCAGAAACAGCTGCAGATCATCGACCCAGACCTCGAAGTCAACCGCTCGACCCTCAGCATCGAAGGTAAGGACATTAGGGCTAGCCATGATAGTAGGAGCAGCAGCAGTAGCCTAGCAGCAGCAGTAGCAGCGCGACTCGGCAGGGCGGCGCGACTCGGCAGGGCGGCGCGGCTCGGCAGGGCGGCGTGGCTCGGCAAGGCTGCGCGGGTGCGGCGGTGCGCTTACCAGCGGCGGGAGGGGAGGATAGAGGCCGCGACTGGTGGGGAAGGGCCGTGGCGCGCCGGCAGGGTAGGGGCCGCGACAAGGCGGCAGGGCAGGGCCGCGACTCGGCGGCAGGTCAGGGCCGCGTCAGGGCGGCAGGGCAGGGCCGCGACGGCGGGGCCGCAGCGGCGACGACAGCGGCGGTCGCACTGGCGGCTGCAGGCTCGACGGAGGAGAGCCGCTACGGCGGCAGCAGGGGCGACGGCTGCTGCAGGCCACGGGGCCACGGCGACTGCTGCAGGGTAAGGGGCCGCGACGACGAGGCGGGCGGGCCGTGCAGGGCCGGGACGACGGGCGGGCGGGCCGCGCAGGGCCGCGACGAAGGGGCGGGCGGGCGGCTAAGGGCCGCTAAGGGCGGCGACGGGCCGCTAAGGGTGGCAGGGCAGTTTGCGGCAGGGCGGCGACGGGCCGGTAAGGGCGGCAGGGCGGGCCGCTAAGGGCGACAGGGCGGGCCGCTAAGGGCCGCGACGGCAGGGCGGGCCGCTAAGGGCTGCGACGGCAGGGCGGGCCGCTAAGGGCCGCGACGGCAGGGCGGGCCGCTAAGGGCCACGACGGCAGGGCGGGCCGCTAAGGGCGGCAGTAGGGCAGAGCCCGATGCGCGCTTCGGGCAGGGCAGGAAAAAAAAATTCAAGTGGTGGGCCCTTAAAAAAAACGGTCCCACTAGGGAACCCGCTCTATACCATGTGAGAAAACTACGAGGAATGAGATGCACTAGGAAACAGGTGGGTACAAGTAGGCAAACCTAAAAGTGTTGTACCCCATATTATCTAACCCCACTACAGCCTACACAGACTATAGCATATACGTTTGACAAACGTGTCCAAGCTTGTCGGAATCAGTACGGACGGGGCTTCGGTCATGATGGGGAAGGACAACGGATTGGTGGCGCGGATTCGGGAGCACGTCCCGCATCTGTTTTCCTGTCACTGCATTGCGCACCGGTAAGATTTACTGTTAGTTAATGATTCACTTCATTTTGCCAGATTGTTCTCTAATGTTCAAATTTTTAGGATGAGTGTTGCAGGGAGGCGCTGGCTATGAAGGACGCGGCGGAGTCCAACCCCGACCTGGGCATGGTGGACAAGGTGGTGCGCACCGTGGTGAGAGAACTGGGAGATTCATCTATTTGGAGCCAACGCTTCAAGTACCTGCAGCGTGTGATCTACAACACTAACCTCGAAGTCCAGGGGATCCACACGGTTCACTGGCTGTCACGCGGAGATGCGGTGCATCGGCTGTGCAAGGTGCTCGGTGCGTGTATCGTTCTTCTCTGGGAGAGGAGTCACAAGGTGTACGAGATCGTCACGTGCTACAAGTTCCAGTTTTGCCTATTCTTCCTTGCCGACATCCTCGTCGATATGAACGACCTCAACTGTTGTTTCCAGAAGCGTGATGTGAGTTTGTTAAATTTTCAGCGGAAACGCCTCTGCTAGTGTCTTTATTTTCTTGTGTGTTGGATTTAACCTGACATGTACTGTATGACTGCCATTACAGATTGATGTGACGGAGATTTCCAAGACCGTCGAGGCCACCACGGAGGATTTGACAGAGCGGTATTTGGATACCAACAAGCAGTTCGGTGGCGAGGGCAAGTGCTGGCTGGTCGGCTTTCTGAAGCTGCACGGGCATGGTGGAGGCAAGAAGGTTCGTGTGAGAGGTGTGGATGGGGAGGGACGCCCAGCCAACCATCTGTACACCATGCACGAGCGGAAGCTCCCGGGGCACAAGGTGGGGAGCGGATACGAAGAGTGCGTGAAGCTGTGCCACAGTTTCGCCCGCGATTGCGTGGACAATCTGTCAAAACACTATCGTAGCTGGTAACCGGGTTTAAGGAGGGCCTAGGCTTAGTAGCCTAGGCCAAGCGGGTGACGAGGGTCGAGGCCAAGGGAGTAGCGAGAATCTTGACCAAACAAGTTAGCTTCACTAAAGCAAAGCATACAAGATATAGTCGAGAAACACAAACAAGGGGTGCACCACCAACAGCAAAGAATAATAATTACAGTAACTACAGCAAGCAGGATAAATCTTAAATATAACTTTGACACAAATCTAAACGAGCGGCTTGATGATCTGGGGAAGCTGGGGCCGACAAAGCTATTTCTAGCCGGGAAGTGGCCGAAGATCAAGGCTCAACGGGAGAAGAAGTGCCGTGAGTGGCTTCTGGGATGCAGCAAACTGTTCCGCCACAAGCTGCCGGGATTCGACCTCAAGGCCGCAGAGAGGGAGCTTCCCACATTTTGTGCAATCATGGAGGCGCAACACGAGCTGGAAAGCTTCACGCAGGGCCTCGCCAACATTCTCAGGAGCCTAGACTCGAAGAGGTATGTCAGTATAGTGTGACAGCATGGGATGCGAAGCTGGAGTTGAATGTATTTTGTGCACGTCGTAACTCTGTTTCCCTCCCGTCTCCGTGAATGTGCCTGGCATGAGGTGGCCCAACCTCTGTGGCAGGCGCTCGCGGTGCTCCCCTTCTCAACTGTGGAGTGCGAGAGAGGATTCTCCAGGCAAAATGTGATCATGTCTTGGGTGCGCGGCGTTCTCTGCAACGCGCGGCTGGGGGAGCTGATGTAGATTTTGTTCCTGAAGTATGACATCGAGTGGCCGGACGCCTTGGAGGTCTGGAGGTCTATGAGGAGGAGGCGCCCCGCGAAGAGCGTGAAGCTTGTTGTGGCTGAGCATGAAAGGAGGGGGAAAATGAAGGAGGGCGAAGTCGGAGTAGGAGCTGGTGGGCAGAACGACGGGGAGGAAGAGGAGGAGGAGGAGGATTTGGAACAGGACCTGGGCGATGATCAGGAGCTTGTGGGGGAGGAGGAGGAGGAGGACAACCCCTTTCTTTCGGACGATGAGGATGTGGAGGAAGTGTTCCACATCGATAGGCCTGTGCACTAGTGTAGACAATGTAGGGTGAAATGTTTTACAGGCTGTACATTGTTGTAATCAATCAAGTGAGAATTGAACCCAGACCCTGAATTCAGTCTCTGGACCCTGACAAATCAGAGTGACTAGTTGTTGAACCCTGAGCCATCAGGGTGACAATCTCCTAAGCAATGAGCACTCATAATACAGAGGAATTTTTTTTCCCGGAATCAGGGAGCCTTAAAGTGAAACGTCAGCCCTGATGAGGAGAGGAGGTGGGGGGGAGCCAGACGCGGCGAGCCCCTCTGACGAATCCCCAACTCCACACCCCCTTTCAGCCACCCCACCTTAATCTCACCCCCCTAGTTCAGCCACCCCGCCACCCGAAACCGCACCCCTTCCGCCATGTGAGGATCTAGGATCGAGCTCAGAAAAGTGGGTTTGAGTTGAATGATCCACCCGGGTACAACACGAGGCTATATATAGTCTCGACACAAGACCAGTTACCCAGGTGTTACGCAAATGTTCTGAGGGTCGCGAAGCGCCCCGAACAGAACCTTCCCGAACTCAGTAGAAAGCAAATCGGTGGAAACTAAATAGGCTTGAGTTCGGTACACGTAACCTGGTTTGGTGCTATAACTATAAGAAAATATAGGAATGCACCTAACCTAGGAAATCAAGCATATCTATGCATGATAAAATAAACCCAAGCTAGATATAGCATAATAAAGTCCAGGTAAGCTAGCAAAGCCAGCATAAGGCGCCGTACTCTCACACGCCACCCCCTCACCCCCCCCCCCCCCCTCAGCGGCACATGCGGCAGTGAGAGAGAAGAGGTGGAGGGACGGCTACTGGTTGGTCACACCCGCCACCCCCACACCCTCCCCCCTCCCCCTCCGCGGCTGCACGAGCAGCAGGGAGAGGGAGAAGGTGGGCGGCGGCATAGCACACCAGCATAAGTGGCGGGAGCCGTGGCTGCATCCACCCCCGTCACCCCCACTCATAGCCACCACCCCCAACACACACACCCACCCCCCCCCCCCCCCCCCCCCACGGCAGGTCCAAATTCGGCAGCAGCAGCGGGGCCGACGGGAGGGCGGGTGGGATAACATGCTAGGGCGTGATTGGCGGGGCGTGGGGGGGGGGGGGGGAGCTTTGGGCTGGCCAGGGGGTCGCGGGTGCAGCGCATTGGGCAGACGCTGGCGTACTCGACGGGCCGGCGCAAGGGCGGCGCGACGAGCGTGCGCGGGGCTGGCAACGGTGCAGGCGAGGGCGACGTTGCGACGAGCAGATGGCGGGCCAACAGCGCTCGTCATCACTTTCATCGTGGCCGTCACGCTAAGCTGTTAAAACTTATATGCTGCTTATTGTGTAGGCTGCAGTGGGGTAGCCCATATGGGGTACAACCCAATTAGGGTTTACTACTTGTACCCATCCTGCTGCTAGTTCATTCATTCTTGTTCGTTATTCTGACATGGTTTCAGAGCAGGTCCTAGCCTAGGACTGATTTCTTAGGGCCCACCGAGTAGCGCTACCCCACCCGTCGCGCCACTGTGATCACGTTGCCTTGCCCTGCCCTGCCCTGCCCTGCGCCACCTGCTGCAGCGCGCACTGCTTTGCCTGCACGCCGTCTGCTGCAGCGCGCTCTGCTGAGTCGCGCGCCGCCTGCTGCAGCGCGCCCTGCCCTGCCCGCGCGTCGCGTCGCCGCATCGCCCTGCCCGCGCGTCGCGCCGCGCGCCTTGCCCTGCCCACGCGCCGCGCCACCGCGCGCCCTGCCCTGCCCACGCGCCGCGCCGCCGCGTGCCCTGCCCTGCCTACGCGCCCTGCCGCGCGCCTCTACCCTGCCCGCACGCCGCCGCCGCGCGCCCTGCCCTGCCTGCGCGCCGCGCTGCCGCGCGCCCTGCCCTGCCTGCGCGCCGCGCTGCCGCGCGCCCTGCCTTCCCCGCGCGCCCTGCCCTGCCTGCGTGCCGCGCCGCCGCGCGCCCTGCCCTGTCGCACGCCTCTGCCCTGCTAGCACGCTGCGCCGCCACGTGCCCCTGCCCTGCCCGCGCGCCGCGCCGCGCGCCTTTCCCTGCCCGCGCGCCGTGTCGCCGCGCGCCTTGCCTTGCTCGTGCGCCCTGCCTGAGCGCCGCGCCCTGCCCTGCCGCGCGCCCTGCCCTGCCGTGCGCGCCTTGCCCTACCACGCGCCGCTCACTTCTGCACTGCTGCTAGTGCGCTCACCTGCCTAGCCCTGCATGCGTGCTGCTCGACTGCTAGACCGCCCAACTACTCTGCCCGCTATGGCCACTCTCAACATTCTCACCTTCGATTCGGAAGGCCGCCCGATAGAGTTCAATGCGTGGCTAGACGACAGCTGTTCCTGCTGACAGACTCTAAGGACCGGTACTTCGCTGTTTGACCTCACTTTTGGCGCCTCACCCGCCCCTGACGCCACAGCTGATAGTGCGACTCGCTCACAGTGGCTTACCCATGACGGTGCTGCTTGCCTAGCCGTTCGCAACTACATGCCGTTAGCCGAACGCGCCCACTTTGGCCAGCATAAGACAGCTAGAGCACTGTATGATGCTGTAGTCGCTCGTTACTCCTCCCCGACCACTGCTGCTCTAGGCCGCCTTCTCCTGCCCTACCTGTTCCCAGAGTGTCCGCCTTTGCCACAGTAGCCGACCTCGTCACTCACCTTCGTACTAGTGACACTCGCTACCGCGCTGCGCTTCCCGCCAAGTTTCTCACCAAGAACCCTCCTCCCATGTACATCACTCTCTACTTCATAGTCACCCGCCTCCCTGACTCTCTTAGCGCTGTCAGGGACCTCCTTCTAGCCGTTGACCCCACCACCCTCACTGTCGACCTGCTCAAGAAGCATCTCCTTGCATCTGAGACTAGCATAGTCGCTATAGGCGCTTCTCGTGGCACTCCTCGCACTCCCTTCTTTGAGGGGTGTTCGCCCTCCCCCCTTCTCCCCTCAGTCGCCTCTGCTGCAGCTGTTGACTACCTTCGCGCTGAGGAGGTAGGAGCTGCGTCTGCCCCTAGTGGGAGGCGCTGCAGCGGCAGGGGCAGGGGAGGCAGGAGCGGTGGGGGTGGCAGAGGTGGAGGCGGTGGTGGGGGCAGTGGAGGAGGTGGAGGGGGTGGCGGTGGAGGAGGTAGTGGTGGTGGGGGTGGAGGGGCAGGTGGCGGCAGTGGGAGTGGTGGAGGCGGCGGTGGTGGCGGCAGTGGTGGCAGCAATGGGGGTGGAGGCGGCGGCAGTGGTGGCGGCCGGGGTGGTACCAGCCAGACGGGAGGCCTTGGAGGTGGCCAAAGGCAACAGCAGCGTCAGCCCCTTTTGTCTCAGGAGCTCCGTGAGTGGTTTGCTCAACGTGGGGTGGTTGGGGGTGGAGGTCGTTACCCGTATGTCATTCACATAAGTGACCGCTCTGGTCAGACTTGCGGGCTGCCTCACACGCAGCACCGCTGCTTTTCCCGTCTTACCGACGCCTTTCGCGCAGAGTTTCTCGACGCGCCTGAGCTCCCTCACTGGGCAGAGCTGCTTAGGCAGAATGTGGATATCTTTGCTCTAGACTTTGATGCTATCCTATCTGCCATGTATGCATTGACTGTTAGTGCTGAGGGTGACTGTTACCTGTGTATGCCGCCAGACTTAGGTATAGAGGCTGCTGCTCTAGGTGCTAATGAGTTTGCTGCTCTAGGTGCTGGTGAGTCTGCTCTCTCTGGTATTACATCTGCTGCGGCCCTGCACACCTTCACGCTTGACTCAGGTGCTTTCCGCTGTTTCTTTCGTGACAGTACCACAATCATACCGCTCTATGCACCCGTTGCTGTCTCTTTGGCTGACCCCTCTGGGGGCCCAGTCCTTGCACGTTCCTCCACTGTTCTGCCTTGTCCGACGGTTCCGTCTGGGTCGCTGTCAGGTCTCCACCTCCCCTCGTTCTCTACAAACTTGGTGAGCACTGCTGTCCTCCAGGATGCGGGGGTTGACACCTTCACCCCTGGACGGCAGCGTGTGGCGATCTGTACGCGCTCCCAGACCGGCCGCCGCATGGCCACGTTCACCCGTCGGCCCGGGTCGAGTCTGTACACACTGACTACTGCTGCGTCTGCGTCTGCGTCAGGTCAGCTTGCGGCCCCCTGCTCGTGTTGCGCCCTGTCGCACCAGACGCTCCTTTGGCACCACCGCCTTGGTCACCCCTGTATGGCACGCCTCCATGGCATGCACTCCCGTCTCCTTGTCTCTGGTCTTCCCAGGTCTCTCCCTCCCCTCCCACCCTCGCCTGCCCCTCCCTGCCTTCCATGTGTCGAGGGGCGGCAGCGCGCTGCTCCTCACTCCTCCTCGTTCCCCCAGACAGAGGCTCCCCTGCAGACTCTCCACCTGGACGTGTGGGGCCCAGCCCGCGTTACACCACGGTCTTCCCTTTGCGCCGCAAAGGGGAGGTCCCTGATGTTTTGATCCCTTGGATCCGCGCTGTTCGTCTCCAGCTCCGCGAGCGGTTCGAGACGGACCTTCCCGTCCTGCGTCTGCACTCTGACAGAGGTGGTGAGTTTTCCTCCGACCTCTTGCGGGCCTTTTGTCGTGCGGAGGGCATTTGCCAGGCGTCCACGGTTCCGGCCTCTCCGCAACAGAATGGGGTTGGTGAGCACCGCATTGGATTGGTCATGGAGGTCGCTCGTACCTCCATGATCCATGCGGCTGCCCCCCATTTTCTGTGGCCGTTTGCGGTCCGCTACGCTGCGCATCAGCTCAACCTCTGGCCTCGTGTCTCCTTGCCGGAGACCTCGCCCACACTGCGTTGGACAGGGGAGGTTGGCGATGCGTCCGTGTTCCGGGTCTAGGGATGTCGAGCCTTTCTCCGCGATACGTCCGCGGACAAGCTCTCCTCCCGCGCCGTTCCCTGCGTCTTCCTTGGCTTTGTCCCTGACACGCCTGGCTGGCAGTTTTACCACCCTACCTCGCGCCGTGTCCTGCCCTCTCAGGACGTCACTTTGACGAGTCGGTTCACTTTTACCATCTCTTCCCCTACCACACTGCCCCTCTCCCTCCCCCGCCGCTCTTCCTCGCACCAGGTCCTCCTCCGGTAGACCCCCTTCCCCCTCAGGGTCCTGCTCCCTCAGGTGTGTCCCAGGTAGACCCTGTCGAGCCTGTCGAGGTAGCTGTCGACTCTGGTGCTGCTAGAGGTGCTGTGTCTGGGGGTGCTGCGCCTGCGGGTGCGGGGCCTGGGAGTGCTGAGCTTGAGCGTGCTGAGCCTGGGGTTGCTGAGTCTGAGGGTGCGGAGCCTGGGGGTGTTGAGCCTGAGCGTGCGGAGCCTGGGGGTGCTGAGCCTGGGGGTGCTGAGTCAGGGGGTGCTGAGCTTGAGCGTACGGAGCCAGGGGGTGCTGAGCCTGGGGGTGCTGAGCCTTAGCGTGCTGCGCCTAGGGGTACTTTGTCTTCTGGAGATCCTCATGGTGTCTTGTCCCGTCGGGAGACGCTCTCTCCACCGTAGTTGCGCGAGTGGTTTGCTCGGCGCTGGAGCCTCCGGAGCGGTGCTGCTGGAGCTGGAGCTGTGGGAGGTGCTGGAGCCCCTGGTCCCGGAGGTGCTCGTACTAGAGGTACTGAAGCTGCTTGGGCTGGAGGTGGTACTGGAGCTGCTCGAGGTGCTACTAGAGCTGGAGCTGCTGGAGGTACTGGAGCTACTGGCGCTGGAGGTGCTGCTGGAGCTGGAGCTGCTGGAGGTACTGGAGCTGCTAGAGCTGGAGGTGCTGCTGGAGCCTGAGCTGCTGGAGGTGCTGCTGGAGCTGGAGCTGGAGGTGCTGCTGGAGCTGGAGCTGCTGGAGGTACTGGTGCTGTCGGTGCTGGTTCTGGAGGCGCTGAGCGACCGCGACCGTACTTCGTTCCCTTGCTTCAGCAGGTTCTTGGTCTCTCGCCTTCTACTGACCTTACTCCTCCCTTATTGTGTCCACCGCCTGACCAGTCCAAGCCGCAGTTACAGCCAGCCTCCCTACTGCCTGCTCCTTCTCCTTACACTGAGCACCCCGAAGGTCTTACAGAGCGTCGTGAGCCTGCGTCTCGTCCTGCGTCGCCTGTTCGCGCTGTTCGCACTGGTCGTCGTGTTCCGCGTCAGCGTCCTCCTCCTATCCCCGGCACGCACCAGATGGCGCTTCGACCTTCCTCTGTTCCTCTGCGTGTCCCTCTGCCGTCTCCTCCTGCGTCCTCCCTTGCTGACGGTCCGGACCCGGAGTCTGACTCCCTTCGTGCTGCTAGTCCTACTGTCACGCGTCTCCTGGCCACTGTTGTCACTGACCCTTCCTTTGAAGCTACTGCTGCGTCTGCTCTTGTTGCTGAGCTGGTTGACTTTGCTGCCGCCTGTCGTCTAGACTACGCCGTTAGTCTTATTGCTGAGTCAGAGTCTGTCTGTCCTCCGTCTGTCTGGGGTGAGTGTGCTCTTGGCACGGACGTCCTTGAGGACAGGCTGGAGGACTTTGAGTGTTTTGCAGCTGCCGTACCTCATCTCGTGTCCATGTTGATTGCACCCTAAACCCTGCTGGATTGCAATCTAAGGTTCGGAGGAATTGCGAGAGCTGCTTGTTAGCGAAAGCAATGTAGCGACGGAAGTGGTGTCGCTACCAATCAAACGACTCGAGGACGAATGTGAATACAGTACCAACTAAATGGGATGAAGTAGCCTACCACACCTCAACATACCTCTCGCTACTCGACTTGCTGTTTAGATGATTTGTACTAGCACCACTAGGATACTAACTAAGCACACGCCGTGCACGGCCCAAGAACAGGATGTGGTGGACGGGGAACGCAACTATCCTTCCTGACACTAAACGCATTCGGCCTTCCTGACGCTAAACGCCTTTAGCCGTCCCTAAAACGAAACGCACTTAGCAGTCCGGACGTGAAGGGCATTTGCTAGCCTGCCCAACGTGACACGCATTGGCTAGCCTTCACGACGCGAAACGCATTTGCTAGCCCTCGCGACGCGCAACACTAGTAGCCTGCCCGTCGACCGCATTTAGCCTAGGTGGCACGAGGGAATAGGGATCCCATCGGCCCGCATAAAGCCTTCCCGTCGCCCGCGGTAAGCCTTCCCTTCGCCCGCATTCCGCCTTGTGGTCGCCTGTACTTAGCCTTTCCAAACCCCTCATTGAGCAAAACGTCTCCAATATTTAGCAATCACGGCGCAAAAATATCCCGTCCCGTCACATGCAATTCCAATACAAAGCGTCGACATTACCTCTTCCCATCGCCAGCTTTAGTCCTCCATGTCGCCCTCATTCCGCGTTCACATCGACTACATTTCCCCAAGCCGACGGCGCCTTAGCCCTTCCCTTCGACACAAAGTATCGAATCTTAGTGTCATCAAATTTCCGCATTGCCCTCATGGGGCCAAGCCGTCATCACCGGGGTTTCCCCATCCCGTCGCCCGCGATTCCCCATCCCGTTGCCCGCATTTCGCGTGGCCGTCGTTCGCGATTCCCCAACCAGCCGCCTGCATTTTCCCACGGCTCACTCTCTTTCCCCCCCCCTCTTCACACTTCCTACTTCCCCTCTGCTCCCTCTCTTTCCGCCTTCTTGCATCCCGTTTCCCCCCTGCTCATTCACTGGTCCCCTTCAATCATCCAGTCGCGGCACATCACACTCACTTTCCCCCATCACTCATCCCATCCCATTTCGGCCCCTCACCTGCTTCCCTTCTGCCCAATCCCATTTCCCCCTTTGCACATGCCTCCGCCGCACATGCTCAATCCCCTCCGTCGCACATGCTCACTCCCCTCCGTTGCCCACGCTCACTCCTTCCCGTCGCACACGCTCTCTCCCCATACGTCGCCCACACTCACTGCCCGTACGTCGCACACTCTCACTCCCTTCCGTCGCCCACGCTCACCCCCCCCCCCGTCGCCTTCGCTCACTCTCTCCCGTCCCCTTTCTCCCTTCTCATCTCCACCCTTTCTCCCTTCTCATCTCCCCCCTTTCTCCCTTCTCATCTCCACCCTTTCTCCCCTCAGGCTAGAGTTAGAATCAGCGCATGCAGCGTACGACAAGGCAGCGGTTTATTTCCAGGTGCAGCGCCATCCCTCACCCCCCCATCCCTCACCTCCCCATCCCTCACTTCCCCATCCCTCACCTCCCCATCCCTCACCTCCCCGTCCCTCATCTCCCCATCCCTCATCTCCCATTGCCTCGCCTCCCCATCCCTCACCTCCCCATCCCTCACCTCCCCATCCCTCACCTCCCCATCCCTCACCTCCCCATCCCTCACCTCCCCATCCCTCACCTCCCCATCCCTCACCTCCCCATCCCTCGCCTCCCCATCCCCCACCTTGCTTTCCCTCACCTCCCCATCCCTCACCTCCCCATCCCTCGCCTCCCCATCCCCCACCTTGCTTTCCCTCACCTCCCCATCCCTCACCTCCCTATCCCTCACCTCCCCATCCCTCATCTCCCCATCCCTCATCTCCCCATCCCTCACCTCCCCATCCCTCACCTCCCCATCCCTCACCTCCTCATCCCTCACGTCCCCATCCCTCATCTCCCCATCCCTCATCTCCCATCGCCTCGCCTCCCCATCCCTCACCTCCCCATACCTCACCTCCCCATCCCTCACCTCCCCATCCCTCACCTCCCCATGCCTCATCTCCCCATGCCTCCCCTCCCCAAGCATTACCTTCCCATCCCTCATCTCCCCATCCCTCATCTCCCCAACCCTCATCTCCCCATCCCTCGTCTAGGGTTGCCTCATCTCCCCATCCCCCACCTCCACACCCCTCATCTCCTCATCACTCACCCCCATACCTCCCATCCGTTCCCCCCTTCACTCGATCCAATTAACCCCTTCTCATTATACCTCCCCTATCCTCATCCCATTTCCCCCATGCCCACTCTCTTTCCCTCGTTCACTCTTCCCATTTCCCCTAGCTCACTCCCTTTCCCCCGTCGCTCACCCCGTTGCCCCCCTGCTCAATCTCTGCTCTCTTTGTTTCGTCCCAATTCCCCCCTGCTCACTCTTAGTCCCTCTTCTTTCATTCCATTGCGTCGCTGCTCACTCTCTCTCCTCCTTTCACACACCCCATTCCCCCCCTGCTCAATCTCATTTCAATTGCACTCATCCCATTCCCCCCCTGCTCACACTCCTTCTCCCCTTTCCCCATGTGTTGATCTCAAAATCCAACCTGCTAACTCTCCTTCCCCCATCTTTCATCCCATTTCCTCCTTGGTCACTAATCCCCCCTTCTTCCATCCCATTTCCCCCTTGCTTACTCACTATCCCCCTTCACTCACCCCATCTGCCATCTGCTAAATCTCAATCCCTTTGCATTCATCCCATTATCCCCGTGCTCGCACTCTTTTCTCCCTCATCTATTGTCTTTTATCCCCCCTGCTCACTCTGATGCCCCCTTCTCGCATCCCATGTCCGCCCTGCTCACTCTCGTTCCCCCTTCTATGATCCTATATCCCCATAGCGCACTCTCTTTCCCTCCTTCACTCACCCCATTTCCCCTAGCTCACTCTCTTTCCCCCTTTACTCATCCCGTCTCCCCCCTTCACTCACCCTTTCCACCCCTGCTCAATCTCCTTCCCATTGCATCATCCCATTCCCCCCACATCACTCTCATTCGCCCTTCTTTCATCCCAACTCCCCCTTGCTCACTCTTCATCCCCCTACACTCACCCCACTTACCCCCTTCTCAATCTCACTCGCCCTGCATTCATCCCATTTCCATGACACATGCTCATGATCATGACCCCTTCCATGATCGTGTTTCCCCTATGCTCACTCACTTTTCCCCCTTCACTCACCCCATTTCACCCAGCTCCTTCTCTATCCCTCTGCACTTATCCCATTACCCCCCTGCTCATTGTCTTTCCCCCTTGTATGCTCTCGTTTCCTGATTCCCCTTTCCTTCATCCAATTTCCCCCTTTCTCACTCTCTTCCACAACGCCCTCACACTCTCTTCCACAGCGCCCTCCCTCTATTTCCCCCATCGCTCACCCCATTTTCCCCCTTCTCAAACTCTCCCCTCATCGCATTGTACCCATCTCACCTCCCCTCCCCATGCCCATTACTCCCTTCTAACCCTCCCTCCCCCTCAAATTTACTCCGTGCTCCACCCATCCTCCTCTTCCACTTACTCAACTCACCTCTCCACCACCTCATATTCCCTATCCTAGCGCGCTGACACTCCCTTCCATAGCACCCTCACAATCCCATCCATATTGCCCTTGGGTGAGCAAATCTGAACGACATCGCATTGCCTACCCCATCGCCCTCATATTCACAGCCCCCCCCCTTCCCCCCATCTCACCTCCCCTCCCTCTTACCACTTATTCTCTCCTCTCCCCCAATCCCCATCTCTCCGCCCATCGCATTGCACCTGTCTCACCTCCCCTCCCTCTTACCACTTATTCCCTCTCTCCCCCCATCCCCATCTCTCCACCCATCGCCCGTCATTTTCTCCCCCTCCCCTCTCCTCTTTTATCTTCTCATTCACGCAACTCCCGTCCTCATCTCCACTTCAAAAACTAATCTCCTCACACTCCCGCACGCAGGGATTCACGGTTCTACCAGACTTACATTCCAGCGCACAAGGGAGCCTGAGAATTCATTTCGCACGGAATAGAACAGTCACGGCAAAGGTGAGTCCGACACGGATCTAGCGCCCTGCTATTGACTTCCGGCTCAACCTCACATTCCCTTCCCCAGCACCCTCACATTCCCGCAGTCAGCTCCCCCCCTACAGCTACCTTGTAGCTCTCCACCTCTTCCCTACTGCATACTCCTAGCCCACCTCCCCTCCCCCACCACTTACTCCCATCTCACATCCTCTCCCACTAACCACTAACACCCATCTCTCCTCCCCTCTCCTTACCCCTTGATCCCATATCACCTCCTCTTCCCTTACCACCAGTCTCATCTCACATTCCCTTCCCCCACCACTTACTCCCATCTCATCTCCTCTACCCATACCACTTACTCCCAGCTCACATCCACTACCCATACCACTTACTTCCAGCTCACATCCACTACCCATACCATTTGCTTCCAGCACACATCCACTACCCATACCACTTACTCCCAGCTCACATCCCCTACCCATACCATTTACTCCCAGCTCACATCCTCTACCCACACCATTTACTCCCAGCTCCCATACCGCTTACACCTATCTCACCTCCCCTCGCCCTTACCACTTATTCTCATCTCCTATGCCCCTACTACCACATCCAGCACACCACTTACTTCCTATCCGTTTCCCCCTTACCTCCCGATTATTTTCCCATTTCACTCACCCCATCCCCGCCTTTGCCCGTGCGTTTATCCGTGATCCATCCTGCTCACTCTCTTTCCCCCTTGCCCATGGTTGTTTATTGCATGTGAATTGCAACCCATCAAGATGGCGCAACCTACGGCGTCGGAACTTTGTCGCTTGTTTGATCAACGTCACCATACTGTTCACTTACACCTTCGTGCTCCTGTCTGCTATCTGCGCGTTGGGCTGAGTGTGCTGATGCCGGACACAACCACAGCAACACTCTCTGATGTGTTATCGATTTACATGCTGGCAGCACCACATGTCACACAGATATTACTAAAAGCTGCTATGAATGCAGGTAATGTGAGGGGAATTGTCAGTCATGTTTCGTACTCGATCAAAGGACAAACTACATGTGGCATGCACATTTCGTGTGTTACGCATCTCCACATGACAAGTCTCCTCCCGTTTACGCTTTCTCAACTATTAATCCCCTCCAAATGTAGGAACCGGGGGCGATAAGGCTAGGAAGATAGTAGAGTTGCATCTTGAGGCAACGGAGAGAGCGTTTTGGAAAGGCATGGGTGGGGGGCTTGATGGAGTGGACGATTTGCTCAAACGGCCCGATCGGAGTTTACATGGAGTGGCCTACAACTTTCCATTATGGGAGTTGGACCAAAACGGAGTGCCAAGGAGAGGCAGAAGTCGGGGTTCAGACGAGGCTGATGTCCAGCCTTCGACACCCGTCCAGCCATCTGATGGTGAGAGCCAAGTAGCTATGCATCTATATTGCAACGATGGCTGGCAAGGAATAACCAATAAAGTCAAAAACATCCAACAGACAAGACTCGGCTTGGTGTTTTACCATATATTACAACACATTTATTAATACATATCCTTGTCAATGCAATTACCAGGTCATGTGTGAAGTCCATCTCTGGGACTTGTCGAGGATGTCAGAAGCCTAAGTTGACTTAGGACTTGGGTTCGGGTAGAACGAGAGTTACGAGAGGAAGGGGTCGAGATATTAGCCAAAAGGGGATTGCACTAGCAAGCAGGTGGATACACATAGGAAACCCTAAGGGGCCGTACTCACTAAAGAGTGCCCCACTGCAGGCTAGACAAACTACACATTCTGACACACCCCCATAGTCAAAGTGGGGTATAATCAGCAAAACAAGCAGCAGTTCATAGTTCACAAATATAAGCAAAGCTATAGGCTATTACAGAGGGCAAGTGAGAAGGAGGAGGAACTGTGAGAGGATAGAAGATGGGAGGCGACGGCTGAAGCTGCAGACACACGGGCAATAGGAGCGGCGCGCACAGTGGCTAACGGTGGCAAGGGCCCCGGACTACAGGAGTAACAGGCTCCGCGGCTAAGACGAGCGGCAGGAGCAACGGACCCACGGGCGACAGGCGCAGCAGGCTCTCTGGGCTACCAGCGGCAAGGGCCCCGGACTACAGGCGCTGCGGACGACAAGACTGCTGCCTCCACTCAACCTCCCCCAACTGTCCCACACCCCTTTCACACACCCCCTGCTGAACCCCTAGCTCCACTCACACTCCACCCCTCAAGCACCACTCCGAAGGCTCCCACACATCCACCCCCCTCAGCAGTAGCTGCAGCAGTGGGAGACGGAGGAGGAGGAGGAGCTGGGGACGGGTCACACACCCATCACCCCCAGACCCGCCACCCCCATACCCTTTAGTCCACGGCTGCACGCGCAGCAGGGAGACGAAGGAGGGGGGGGGGGGGGGGGGGGGGGGGGGGGGGGGGGGGGCGGCTGCAACGAGGGCAGGCGCAGGCAGGGCAGGGGCGGCCGCTCCAAGGGCGGGCGCGGGGTGGGGCAGGGCGCGGGCGGGCTGCAGAGCAGGCGCGGGCGCAGGTGAGGCAGGGTGCGGCGGGCCACAGAGCAGGCGCGGGCGCAGGTGAGGCAGGGCGCAGGCGGGCTGCAGGGCAGCTGCGGGCGCAGGTGAGGCAGGGGCAGCGGCCAGGGGGGCGCCGTGACGAGCAGGGACAGCGCCCAGGGGGCGCCGTGACGAGCAAGGGCGACGCCCAGGGGGCGCCGCGACGAGCAGGGGCGACGCCCAGGGGGCGCCGCGACGAGCAGGGGTGACGCCGCGCGGGTCCCGCAGGGGCGTCGCAACGAGCAGGGGCGACGCCGCGCAGGTCCCGCAGGGACGTCGCGACGAGCAGGAGCGACGACGCACGGGTCCCGCAAGGGCTTCGCGACGAGTAGGATACGGGCGGGCACAACAGGCCCGCGCGCAGACGTGGGGCAGGCGCGTAGGCGGCGTGAGAGCAGGCCGCGCGCGGGGCAGGAAGACGCCGCGCGCCCGAGGCGTGCGACAGAACGACAGGCAGCGGAAGCGGTAGGTGGGCCCGCAGGCCAGGGAGGAACAGGTTCTGTTACCATGTCAGAATCCCAACCACTAGACCATTGGGATAAAAGGGCTTGTTAAGTAGCGGGTCAGGGCGCCCATAACCCCCCAGGACAACGAGCCTGTAACCCTTCCCTAGGATCAATCGAGGATCACCAGTGGACCTCTGACACCCCCCCGCACTGGGATGCCCGAAGTGCACACACTGGGATTCGAACCCGTGACCTTCGCTCTGATACCATGTAAGAAGCCTAAGTTGACTTAGGACTTGGGTTGAGGGTAGAACGAGAGTTACGAGAGGAAGGGGTCGAGAGATTAGCCAAAAGGGGATTGCACTAGCAAGCAGGTGGATACACATAGGAAACCCTAAGGGACCGTACTCACTATAGAGTACCCCATTGCAGGATAGACAAACTACACATTCTGACAGAGGAGAGAGTCAGTGACACCTCGCCTATAAGTGTGGAACTAGGGAGAGGGTCAGCACCGCTGCCGAGTGCAGAGCAAACTCAAGATGTAGCTGGGGGGGTGGAGAGGGCACGTGACATGCGGGATGGGGACGGTGGTGCGGCGTCATCGCTGGGAAACGCGGGGGGGTTTGGAGGGTCAAATACTTCACCGCATTGCAGAACAAGCGCTGAGCTTGCATGCGACGAGATCGGTCCAGATGAAGAGCCAGACAGGTACCTTTTCACATCCACCATTCATTCCTTGCTTATCTCTCTTCGCACATTATTCCTCATCGCTCATCCTCCGCCCCAGGTCTCCCCATCTCACCCCATCTCCCCTTACCACCAAGTCTCGTCTCACTATCCCTCCCATCTTTGTGAGAGACGTAAGCGCATGTTTATCCACCTACAACACCCTGCTATTCACGAAGTACAACAAATATTCATCCCGCCCATCCAGACCCGACGCTCTCAGTGTGACGCGAAAGCGTCGATGGCCGCGTGGATGGCCATCCCCTCCGAACTGGGATGATTTTCCAGGAGACACGGTTTGCTTCCTTGAACCGCGGGTGTTAGTGTCATTTTTTAGTGGCCGGGCCGTGGGTTGTTGCGCAAGGGTTGGCTGCAAAGGGGAACTGTTGCTGGAGTCATGGAAACGGGCTTGGGCGTGTATGGGACTCATGTGGTTGTGCAACGTATATTCTAAGAGGGTGGAATTTTGGTCAGGTAGTCGAGAGAGGAATGATTTACCGCCTAGCAAGCGCGGACCACGCAGACCACCATTCATGGGAAAGCTTGTTGGTGCTTTTCCCCTTGCTGGGTTAGGGTACCAGCAGATGTGGGAGGTTTGTCGCACTTTGGGCGTGCCAAAGCCAGGTCATGGGACCTATTACAATCTCACGGGAGGGGATGAAGGGTTGTGGGGTGTCATGATCGAGCAAGCCAAGTGCTGTATGGAGCGTGTTCGAGTGAGCGTGGGGTGGGGGCCAGATCGCCGAAAGTGGGCGTGTCTAGATGCAAGGTTCTCTCAGGTTCGTGAGGCGAAGTGGTGCACTGTATCGTTCATGGATCGCAAAACTAGAAAGATCTTCCACTACAAAAACGCCAAAAGGGAGAGGGACGGACGGAACTCAGTGGGGCTCGAGAAGATTGCTTTTGACGCCGGTATGGATGAGCTTGCTGCAAGTGGATTTCAGGTGGATGGAATTGTCACGGACGAAGGCAACTGTTACAAAACCGCGGCGTGGGACAGGAGACTGATGCATCAGAATGACTGGTGGCATAAGTGTGGTGCCTACATGCGAGGTTTTAGAACAGATGTACAGGACGCCACCAGGAAAGTGGGATCTGTAGTGGGGGCCAAATGCTATGAAGTTCTGTACGTTATCACAATAGATAATCTATTGGCCTGGTTGAATGACAGCTCAATCGAGCGCTTTCATAGGGGGTTGGGGAAGAAGACGCTTGTACAGCATGTGTGCGCTATGTGTGGAATAGCATTCAAGGACATGGACCCTGCAGATGCCAAGTGGGTGCATCTTGAGTTACAACAAGTGCTGCTGCCTCGTGTTAGTCCCGATGCACGACCGATCGACATAGAAGTGCACAGGGGGTCTATCCCAGACTCAGTAAGTCGAGGTCGATCGAGCAGTGGTGGGGCTTTTCATTTTGCTGATACTGAGGAGGTTCTCCCTGACGAGGCAGTCGCAGTCGACATACAATGGCCGGATGTAGAGGAGCTGTGGAGTTTGTCAGATATATATGACATAGTGCTTGTAGGCTCTAGTGGGGTAGACACTAAGGGGTACAGGTTTCTAGGGTTTCACATTTGTATCACACATTTTCGTAGTTCATTCATTCCTCGTTATTTCACATGGTATAGAGCAGGTTCCCTAGTGGGAACGTTTCCTAGGGCCCACCACTAAAACGATTTTTTTTTTCCTTACCTGCCCGGAGCGCGCCTCGCACTTGCCCTAGTCGCGCCCCATGCGCCTGCCCTCCCGTCGCGTCCCCTGCCCTTAGCGGCCCGTCGCGCCCTCTTAAGGCCCCTTCGCGGCCCCTCTCACGGCCCCTTCGCGGCCCCTTCGCGGCCCCTTCGCGGCCCTTCGTGGCCCCTCTCACGGCCTTTCGCGGCCCCTTCGCGGCCCCTCGCGGCCCCTCGCGGCCCCTCGCGGCCCCTTCGCCGCCCTTCGCGGCCCCTTCGCGGCCCCTCCGCGGCCCTTCGCGGCTCCTTCACAGCCCCTCCGCGGCCCCTTCGCGGCTCGTCGCGGCCACTCAGCGGCCCCTCCCCGGCTCTTCACGGCCCTGCCGCCCCGTCGTCGCCGCCCCAGCAGCAGCTGCCGTCGCGCCTGCTGCCGCTGCTGCTTCCTCCACGGCGGGTCGCCGCCGCCGCTGCTGCCGTGACAGCCGCCGCCGCTCCTGCCGTGACAGTCGCCGCCGCCGTACCGGCCCTACCCTGCAGCCGAGGCGCGGCCCTACTCTGCCGCCCTGTCACGGCCCTGTTCCTGCCGGCGCACCTCGGCCTTGCCCCACTGCTTGCGGGCCTCTACCCACCTGCCCCTGGTAAGAGCACCGCCGAGCCGCGCCCCTCCTGCTGCTAGCCTGCTGCTGCTGCTGCTAGCCTGCTGCTGCTGCTGTCATGGCTACCCCCAATGTTCTCACCTTTGATGCTGAGGGTCGGGCTGTCGACTTTGAGGTCTGGGTCGATGATCTGCAGCTTTTCCTGCAGTGCGATAGAAAAGATGGTCTCTCACTGTTCGATCTCACGTCTGGCGCCTCTGCTGCCCCTGCTGCCGATACTGACAGTACTGTTCGCTCACAGTGGGCCACACGCGATGCTGCTGCCCGTCTTGCTGTGCGTAGTCACCTGCCGTCCACTGAGCACGCACACTTTAGTCAGTACAAGAGTGCTAAGACCTTGTACGACGCTGTAGTTGCACGCTACTCTTCCCCTGCCACTGCTGCCCTTAGTCGCCTCATGATGCCGTACCTGTTCCATGACCTCGCCGCCTTTCCAACAGTCGCTGATCTCATTACGCACCTTCGCACTAGTGACACCCGCTACCGCGCTGCGCTTCCTGCTGAGTTCTGCGCCAAGAACCCCCCCCCCATGTACATCACCCTCTACTACCTGGTCACCCGGCTCCCTGACTCCCTTCGCTCGGTCAGGGACCACTTCCTCTCTGTTTGCCCCACCACACTCACCGTTGACCTCCTCGAGGAGCGCCTCCTGGCAGCTGAGAAGAGTATAGTCGCTGTAGGAGCCTCTCGTGGTGACCCTAGTGCCCCCTTCTTTGAGGGGTGCTCCCCCTCCCCCCTTTTGCCTTCTGTTGCCTCTGCTGCTGCGGTCGACCTCGTTGGCACCGAGTCGGTCGGCGCTGCGTCTGCCCCTAGCGGGAGACGCCGCAATGGCAAGGGCAAGGGGGGCAAGGGCACTGGAGGAGCTGGCGGGGGCGGTGGAGGTGGCGGTGGAGGTGGCGGTGGAGGCGGCGGAGGGGGTGGGGGTGGCGGTGGGAGTGGTGGCGGGGGTGGGGGCTTCGGTGGCGGCGGTGGAGGCGGAGGCGGAGGCGGTAGTGGCGGTGGGAGCGGAGGTGGCGGCGGTGGCGGCAGCGGCAGTGGAGCTGGTCGGGGCGGCTCTGTGCAGCGGGGCGGCTTCGGTGGTGGTCGCCACCAGCAGCAGCAGCTCACTCGTGAGACCCCGCCCCCCCAGCAGCTTCGTGAGTGGTACGCTGCGCGTCAGCGGGGTGGGGGTGCTGGTCCCTGTGCCTACGTCCTGCGTACCGGCGACCGCACTGGTGAGCCGTGCGGTGGCCCGCACACCACCCAGCGCTGCTTCGGCCGCCTGACGGACGCCTGGCATCTCCTGTTCCCTGACGCCACTGAGATCCCTCGCTGGGGCGAGCTGCTTAGGTCGGGGGTTGCTATCTTTGATCAGCATTATGATGCTATTCTTGCTGCCATGTATGTTGTGTCTACTAGTGATGAGGGTGACTGTTACCTGTGTGTTCCGCCTGACCCGGGCATTGAGGCTGCTGCTCTAGGTGCTGGTGAGGCTGCTGCTCTAGGTGCTAGTGCGTCTGCTCCTCCAGGTGCTGGTGAGTCTGCTGCCCCAGGTGCTGGTGAGTCTGCTCTCTCAGGTACCACGTCGGCTCAGGCTTTGCACACTTTCACCCGTGACTCGGGTGCTTCCCGCTCCTTCTTTCGAGACCGCACCACACTCACGCCGCTTAGTCGGCCGGTTGCAGTCTCACTGGCAGACCCCTCTGGGGGTCCTGTCCTTGTCCACTTCTCCACTGTCTTACCGTGTCCGGCGGCCCCTTCTGGCACCCTGTCAGGTCTTTACCTCCCCTCGTTCTCTACGAACCTGGTGAGTGGTGCTGACCTACAGGATGGGGGGGTTGACCAGTTCACTCCTGCGAGTCAACGAGTGACCCACTGTACGTGTGCTCGGACGGGCCGACACTTGGCCACGTTTACCCGTTAGCCGGGGTCGAGTCTGTACACACTGACTACTGAGTCTCCTCCGGCTGCTGAGTCTGGTCAGTTAGCTGCGTCGGGTCAGGTGTTTGCTGCAGCGTCCAGGTCTGGTCCTGAGTCTGCCCCCTGCTCGTGTCGTCTCCTGTCTCACCAGACACTCCTCTGGCACCACCGCCTTGGTCACCCCTCCCTGCCTCGTCTCCGAGGCATGGCCTCTCGTGTCCTTGTCTCTGGTCTCCCCCGGTCCCTCCCTCCTCTTCCTCCGGAGCCTGCCCCTACCTGCGTTCCCTGCGTCGAGGGGCGGCAGCGCGCCGCTCCTCACTCCTCCGGGTTTCCTCTGACAGAGGCTCCGCTATAGACGCTTCACCTGGACGTGTGGGGCCCCGCCCGCGTCCGTGGTTGGGGTCACGAGCGTTACTTCCTGCTGGTGGTTGACGACTACTCGCGTTACACCACAGTCTTCCCCTTGCGCAGCAAGGGTGAGGTCACTGAGGTGTTGATCGACTGGATCCGCGCAGCTCGTCTCCAGCTCAGAGAGAGTTTCGGCTCGGACTTTCCTGTTCTGCGTCTGCACTCCGACAGAGGCGGAGAGTTTTCCTCTGACCTTCTGCGGGCCTTCTGTCGTGCACGGGGCATCCGCCAGACGTTCACGCTTCCGGCCTCTCCACAGCAAAATGGGATTGCTGAGCGCCGCATTGGCATGGTCATGGACGTCGCTCGTACGTCCATGATCCATGCGGCTGCTCCCCATTTTTTGTGGCCGTTCGCGGTTCAGTAGGCGGCGCATCAGATCAACCTTCAGCCCCGGGTCTCCTTGCCGGAGACCTCCCCTACTCTGCGGTGGACGGGGCAGGTTGGCGATGCGTCTGCGTTCCGTGTCTGGGGATCTCGAGCTTTTGTCCGCGACTTGTCTGCGGACAAGGTGTCCCCCCGCGCTTTTCCTTGCGTCTTCCTTGGCTTCCCCCCTGACGCGCCTGGTTGGCAGTTTTACCACCCCACCTCGCGCCGTGTTCTGTCCTCCCAGGACATCACGTTTGACGAGTCGGTTCCTTACTACCGTCTCTTCCCCTACCGCACTGCCCCCCTCCCCCCGCCGCCGCTCTTCCTCGCGCCAGGTCCTCCCCCGGTTGACCCCCTTCCCCCTCAGGGTCCTGCCCCCTCAGGTGTGTCCCAGGTAGACGCAGTCGAGCCTGTCGAGGTAGCTGTTGACTCTGGTACTGCTGGGGGTGCTGGGCCTGCGGGTGCGGAGTCTGGGGGTGCTGAGCCTGGGGGTGCTGAGTCTGGGGGTGCTGAGCCTGGGGGTGCTGCGACTGGGGGTGCGGAGCTTGAGGGTGCTGGGCCTGCTCGTGTGGGGTCTGGCGGTGCGGGGTCTGGAGGTACTTCGGGTGGTTCGTCCCGGCGGGAGCTACCCTCTCCACAGGAGCTGCGCGAGTGGTTTGCTCGGCGCTGCAGCCGTGCTGCTGGAGCTGGAGGTGCCGCTGGGGCTGGAGGTTCTACTGCTGCTGAGGGTGCTGACGCCACGGGTCCCGGAGGTGCTCGTACTGGAGGTACTGGAGCTGCTGGGCCTGGGGGTGCTCCTCGTGCTGGAGCTGCTGGCGGTGCTGGAGCTGGCGGTGCTGCTGGAGTAGGTGCTGCTGGAGGTGCTGGAGCTGGGGCTGTTGGGTCTTCCGGTGTTCCTGCTGGAGCTGGAGCTGCTGGAGGTGCTGGAGCTGGAGGTGCTGCTGTTACCGGTGCTCCTGTGGGTGCTGGAGTAGCTGCTCCTGGAGCTGGTGGAGCTGCTGGAGTCGTGGCCGACCCTGGGGGTGCCGCGGCCGTACTTGGTTCCGCTCCTTGAGCAGGTTCTTGGTCTTCCGCCCTCTATTGGTCCTGCTCCTTCCTTAGAGTGTCCACTGCCTGTCCAGTCCGAGTCACAGTTACAGCCCGCCTCCCCACTGCCTGCTCCCTCTCCCTACACTGGTCCGACCGGAGGTCTTGCTGAGCGTCGTGAGCCTGCGTCTCGTCCTGCGTCGCCTGTTCGTGCTGCTCACACTAGTCGTCGTGTTCCGCGTCAGCGTCCTCCTTCGGTCCCGGGCACACACCAGATGGCACTGCGTTCTTCTACTGCTCCACTGCGTGTCCCTTCGCCGTCTCCCCCAGAGTCCTCTCTTCCTGCTCTTGCTGACCCGGAGTCTGACTCTCTTCGTGCTGCCAGTCCTACTGTCACGCGTCTCCTGGCTACTGCTGTCACTGACCCTTCCTTTGAGTCCACTGCTGCGTCTGCCTTAGTTGCTGAGCTTGTCGACTTCGCTGCTTGCTGTTGTCTAGACTACGCCGCTAGTCTTGTTGCTGAGTCTGAGTCTGTCTGTCCTCCGTCCGTCGGGGGTGAGTGTGCTCTTAGCACGGACGTCCTTGAGGACAGGCAGGAGGAGTTCCAGTATTTTGCTGCTGCTTTGCCTCATCTCGTGTCCATGTTGATTGCCCCTGAGGGAGACCCGGATGCACCAGACATCCCGACTCCGCGCTCTTACGCGGAGGCGATAGAGGGTCCCTACTCCTCTCAGTGGCAGTCAGCCATGGACGCAGAGATGGCTTCCTGGAAGTCCACAGGCACCTACGTGGATGAGGTTCCCCCACCTGGGGCGAACATCGTCAGCGGCATGTGGATTTTCAGGGTGAAGCGGCCGCCGGGTTCTCCGCCTGTCTTCAAGGCGCGTTACGTGGCTCGAGGCTTCAGTCAGCGGCAGAGAGTTGACTACTTTCAGACCTTCTCTCGTACCCCGAAGATGACCACTCTTCGGGTGCTGCTGCATATAGCCGCTCAGCGCGACTACGAGCTTCACTCTCTTGACTTCAGCACTGCTTTCCTACAGGGCAGCCTGCACGAGGAGATCTGGTTGCGCCGCCCACCTGGCTTCACTGGGTCGTTTCCTCCTGGTACCCAGTGGAGCCTCTGGCGGCCAGTCTACGGTCTCCGCCAGGCGCCCCGTGAGTGGCACGACACACTGAGGACTACACTTGCGGCTCTTGGGTTTGCTCCTTCTACTGCCGACCCGTCGCTGTTTCTACGCACCGACACTTCTTTGCCGCCGTTCTACATCCTCGTGTACGTCGACGACTTGGTCTTTGCTACTGCTGACACTGCTGGACTCGCCCACGTGAAGTCCGAGCTGCAGAAGAGACACACGTGCACAGACCTGGGTGAACTGCGCAGCTACCTTGGCTTGCAGATCACCCGGGACAGAGCACAGCGCACCATTACCCTAACTCAGTCACACATGGTGCAGCAGGTCCTTCAGCGCTTCGACTTTACGTACTCCTCGCCTCAGGCCACTCCTCTGTCTACTCGCCACTCGCTCTCAGCTCTGCCTTTGGATGAGTCCGTAGAGCCGAGTGGCCCGTACCCAGAGCTTGTTGGCTGCCTCATGTACCTGATGACCTGCACACGACCTGACCTTGCATACCCTCTCAGCATTCTGGCACGCTATGTTGCTCCTGGGAGACACCTCCCTGAGCACATGGCTGCAGCGAAGAGGGTGTTGCGCTACTTGTGCAGTACGTCGGGCATGGGGCTCGTGCTTGGAGGGCAGAGTCCAGTGGTCCTCACTGGTCACGTAGATGCTTCTTGGGCTGACGACTTGGCTACGCAGCGGTTGTCACAGGGTTACACCTTCAGGCTTGGTTCCGGCTCTGTTTCGTGGCGGTCTACCCGCTCGTCTTCTGTTCTCGGCTCCAGCTGTGAGGCTGAGATCTACGCAGGGGCCATGGCTGTACAGGAGTTACGCTGGCTCACCTACCTGCTGACTGACCTAGGAGAGCTGCCTCGTTCTCCTCCAGTTGTGTACGTAGACAACAAGGCGATGCTGGCCTTGTGTCGGGAGCACAGACTGGAGCACAGAACGAAGCACATTGCTCTTCGCTACTTCCTTGCTCGTGAGCTGCAGCAGCGTGGTCAGCTGCGACTTGCTTACGTGGCCTCTCGGGCCAACACTGCTGATATCTTTACCAAGGCACTTCAGCCTTGTGATCATCAGCGCTTTTGTACGATGCTAGGTCTTGTGCCTACTTGGCCTCACTTGCTCACTTCTTGACCTTGCTTGTACTGTGATCTATTTATACCTGCACTTGCTTGTTTACCTTTATGTATATAATCCTGCATGTGAACTGGCCTTGTGGCCTTGAACTGGTGCTCGGAATGTGTGGTGACTTTGTGATCCACCCTGAGCTTGCTTTGCTTGACTGGTCTTGTGACCCCTAGTTCTCCCCCACTTTGCCTATGGTGGTGTGTCAGATATATATGACATAGTGCTTGTAGGCTCTAGTGGGGTAGACACTAAGGGGTACAGGTTTCTAGGGTTTCACATTTGTATCATACATTTTCTTAGTTCATTCATTCCTCGTTATTTCACAGAGTTACGATGCACACCGAGAATATGGGATACGCCCTACCTCACATGCATCATTGGTACTTGTACAGGCGTGGAACGGGGTGGAGGGCATCGACACAAAGGTTGCAGGTGACGATCAAGGTAATGATTCTCCTGTGTGTGGACTATATCATTTGACCCACCCCGCCCCCTTTTTATCTCCCCTTTTGCTACTCGACTTCTCGTGCCCTTTTGCTATTCATTTTCAGTGCTACCCATTCCCATTCCCATAATTCCATCATAATCTACCCGACTCCATTGTTTGTTCGCCCTTCAATCTCCCACTTACTGTTTTGCAAACATGCCTCATCTCATTTATTGTAACCCCTGCTACTATGCCCTGATGCATGCCCTCCTCTTTTTTCCGTTCTTCCCACACCTCTGTGAGCAGGTCAACAAGCGAGGGCACTGTCAGAGGTGTTGCCCATCAGTGCAAGTGGAGCCACACCCTTGACCTCCAGGGTTGGCGAGGGTGTCAACTTGGAGCCAGCCGCGACAGTGGGGAGTCATAGGAGGTGGGGACGGCGTGCTCCACGATCACGATTACGGCAAGACGAGGGTGGCGGGAGCAATGGTGCTGGTGAGGTACAGGCGAGAGGGAAGGGGGTTAGCGTTGTCGACAGGCTTGCCGTGCACTTTTATCATTGCATGATGCGCAGCGGGGTGATGGCTAAAGAGGGGCACACACGGTCGTGTGAGGATGTGTTAGCTGAGTTATGCCTTGCAGCAGACCACTTTGCAGGAGATCATTCTCGATGCGACAGAGGCGGGTCATGTGCACCGAGGTGTGTGACGGAGAATTGGGGTGCGGATTCTGCTGTATATTTGCCAAACTCTCCGACACATCTAGCTGTTCGCGCGTGGATGGCGAAACACTTCAGTCCATCCAAGGTTGCCTGCATTATCGAGGGCGCAACCACCTCAATGAATGAGTCATTTCATTCGCTCATAATCAAATACGCACCAACATGCATCCGATTCAACGTGAGTTATGAGCCACGAGTTGCCATGGCTGCTCTCCATTGGAACCACACTATGGATCGTATTGCGTGCATATATCATCCGTGCGCGGCGAACTACACGAATAAGACGTGGTCAATGGGATCGAGTGCTAGGTCCAATGGACTGGAGTTGGGTTGACAGCATCTTGAGAGAGTGGAGGCGTCCTTGGACGGAATCTCCTGAACCTGGTGAGGAGTCTGCTAACATGGGGGGTACTGTAGCGATTCGGGAGATGGACGAGGCTGCACCAGCAATAGGCCATCTTGTTGTGGCCGAGGCATCCGCTGGTCCTTCCCTCGGTTCTGGACTTTCACAGCTACGAACACCAACAAGAGCACAACCTACGCCCAACACAACAAGCACCAACATTCTCGGTCCACACCGCAACTTATTCGGTGAGCATCATATGTGCGGGTCAAATGTGTACGAGTCATTTCCATTACCAGCCTTGCACATCTTTTGTGACAAACGAGCAATGCTCATTACTGTGTGCCTCGTTTCCATCTATCACATACGCATTATAATACACAAGGTGACTTGACCAACACACGCTGAGGTTCCAAAGGCAACCGCGGATGATTACAAGATTCACACCCATTGTTCTAGTACGTGGTACTAACGGGCTTTTACCCCGCCGCCCTCCCCTACGCTTATGTCCACCCCTCGACCTGTGCTTATCTCTTACCCTGCTATCTCCCTCCCCCGTGCACACTGTCTTCCCCCTAGCTCTCTCTCCCCGGCTCACTCTCTTGTGCCTGCACTTGTGTTTCGGCTTGCAGCCCTGCTCACAACATCCTCTCATATTCTCCCCAGCCTTCCCTACTCTCAACTCCACCTTTCACTCACGTTACCACTAGCCCTCCTGCTTTATTTTTTGGAAACTTCCATTTCCAATACCGTATTCCCGCAGCCTTCCAATCTTGTGTCATAAAACCGCCCCTCCCACATATGGTTCCAATGTTCTTTTGCCAACCCCTCTTATCAACTGCAGTGATAGGCTTGTATGACCAAGCCCTTCATGTTTATTGACCGTGTACGGGTTCCGCAAATACAGACAGAACGGCTTGGTCATACAATTCCTCATTCGTCTTCGCATTGCGCATACTTTCGGTACGTGGCACTAACTCTTTCTTCCCTCAGTCACTCTTGAGCATTACCCTAAACCAACGTCCATCCTCAGTCTCCACCCTGCTCACTCTCTTCCCCTATGCTTGCTCTTCTTCCAACAACACCCTCTCCAATATGCTTGCTCTAAACCCTCCTCCTATCTCTCTTCCCGCCTCGGTGCTCTGTATCCCCCTCCCATCACCCTAAACCCTAAACTTGCTCTGTTTCCTCCTAATACATGCAATTTCCCCTTCTCACTGCGCACCCCCCAATGCTCTACTCTCATTCCCTGCAGCCCTACTCACAAAATTCCCCCAAGCTCACTATCTTACCCCTATTCGCTCTCTTTATCCCTGCGCTCTCCCACCCCCCTTTCTCACTCTCTGCCCACCCTCCTCACTCTATTCCCCCCAGCCCACTCTCTCCCACTTGTTCACCTCTTTTACCGTCATACCCCGGATAGAAGCGCTCCTGGGGTTGTAATAAAACACTGTTTTTTAGGGGGTGCACTTATAAATGAGGAAATTTATAAGCGCCGGCGTTTATATAACGGCAAAATGAAATTAAGTTTTTTTTTAACACCACACTGTAGATCTCGTTCTGCCAAGTGTAATCGAGTCGAAAATATATGGGGTCGCGAATCTGACTCTCGAGCAACTTGGCAGGGATTGATTCCCTGCCAACACATGCTGACTAAGCGACAGCGCGTGCTGACTAGACGCGCAGCAAGTGTGATGTGAGTGGGAAAGTGGAACTGTACTTCGCTTCCCTGGTAAGGTGAATTTCGTTTCTGTATTTCGACTGATTTTCAGATAAAATTCGACATGCGCTTATAATAAATCACAAATTTTTAGGGGGTGCGCTTATAATCGAGGACCGGATATAAGCGCCCTCATCCCTTTATAAGCGCCGGCGCTTATCTGAGGCCTGCGCTTCTATCCGGGGGCTTATGGTACCACTGAGTTATGTTTCTCCCCTGAAACCCTGCTTCTCCTCTCCCCCCACTTCATTCTTCCCCAGTTTCCCATCTTGGTCCTTCAGGTCTCATGCACTATATCGCCTGCTTCCATTCACTAAAATCCCGTAGTCCCACATGTGGTGTCGTGCAATATTCCCTTCCCCCGTTTTGACCACCTTGTTTTCCGTTTTGCCCACCACTCATTTTCCACCGCAGTTACATGCTTGTATGACCAAGCCATTTACTATGTCTATTGACTTAGTGCGGGCACTATCAGTACAGACCAAATGGCTTGGTCATTCAATTCCTCCTCGTGTTTGCCGTCCGCGAGGTGTGGGGATCCGCGTCACTATGTAATTCTCCCATACATTTCTTTCTCATAAGTTTGTCCATGATCTAGTGGTTTCAACCTAGAAATACTCATGAATAAGATGTTTTGTACATTATTCCAATGAAGATTAGTGCGGCAATGCTTCTGTTCATTATGTTTTGTGCCATCATTACTCGTTTTTCACCATTCAATCTTACAACCCAACGCCTTCGGCATATTCGTGAAACCCAATGAGTTCCATCAAGCTTTATTGCGAGAGGGACAATACACAAGCCAAGAGGGTCATCACGTCAGTGCATCCATGAGGGAACCTGCTAGTATCATATAACGATGGTCCACGAACTGATGTCTTGAGCTTGAGTCGTTGAACAGCCACCTGGTGGTGAATGAGATGAGACTGAAAGAGGGAAACAAAGGATATGAGAAGGGGGAGGCGGGGTGTGTGCAAAGCGGATCACAGCACAGCACCGCAGAGCCGCAGAGCAGAGCAGCGCAGAGCACAGCCCCACACAACAGAGCCGGACAGCGATTTGCCTCACCTTGTGCCCATCCGTCTGCAGCCACACCCGCTCGCTACAGCAGCAGCTGTAGCGGGCTATTCTGGATGCAGCTGCAGAATGGGGTGTGGGGGCGGGAAGGCGGGAAACAAGGGGAAGGGTTTGGGGGAAAATAGGATCGAGGGTATGGGGGAGACAAGCGGGAGGCAGAGATGGGGTGGGGGAAAGATGGGGTGGGGCGGATATGGGAGGCGCGGAATGGGGGGATTTTGAGATGGGGTGGGCCGGGTATGGTGGAAAGCGGAGTGGGGTGGGGCGGAGATGTTGCCTCCCAGGGCGTGGCGGCGCCCTCGACAACGAGCCCGTGGCGAGTCGCACCCAACACTCCTATGCTCCGCGTCCACCCCGTCCCTGGAGGCACGGAGATGGGATGGGGTTGACGGGGGAGAGGCGGGAATAGCGACCCCGGAGGGGGACAGAGGGGAGGAGGGGTGAGGAGGAGATGATGTGTGGAGGAGATGGGGTGAGGAGGAGATGGGGTGTGGAGGAGGAGGGGTGAGGAGGAGATGGGGTGAGGAGGAGATGGGGTGTGGAGGAGGACGGGTGAGGAGGAGATGGGGTGTGGAGGAGGAGGGGTGAGGAGGAGATGGGGTGTGGAGGAGATGGGGTGTGGAGGAGATGGGGTGTGGAGGAGATGGGGTGAGGAGGAGATAAGGTGTGGAGGAGGAGGGGTGAGGAGGATATGATGTGTGGAGGAGATAGGGTGTGGAGGAGATGGGGTGTGGAGGAGATGGGGTGTGACGGAAATGGGGTGAGGAGGAGGAGGGGTGAGGAGGAGATGGGGTGTGGAGGAGATGGGGTGTGGAGGAGGAGGGGTGAGGAGGAGATGGGGTGTGGAGGAGATGGGGTGAGGAGGAGATGGGGCGTGGAGGAGGAGGGGTGAGGAGGAGATGCGGTGTGGAGGAGATGGGGTGTGGAGGAGATGGGGTGAGGAGGAGATGGGGTGTGGAGGAGGAGGGGTGAGGAGGAGATGATGTGTGGAGGAGATGGGGTGTGGAGGAGATGGGGTGTGGAGGAGGAGGGGTGAGCAGGAGATGATGTGTGGAGGAGATGGGGTGTGGAGGAGATGGGGTGTGGAGGAGATGATGTGTGGAGGATATGGGGTGTGGAGGAGATGGGGTGTGACGGAAATGGGGTGAGGAGGAGGAGGGGTGAGGAGGAGATGGGGTGTGGAGGAGGAGGGGTGAGGAGGAGATGGGGTGAGGAGGAGATGGGGTGTGGAGGAGATAGGGTGAGGAGGAGATGGGGTGAGGAGGAGATGGGGTGTGGAGGAGGAGGGGTGAGGAGGAGATGGGGTGTGGAGGAGATGGGGTGTGGAGGAGATGGGGTGAGGAGGAGATAAGGTGTGGAGGAGGAGGGGTGAGGAGGATATGATGTGTGGAGGAGATGGGGTGTGGAGGATATGATGTGTGGAGGAGATGGGGTGTGACGGAAATGGGGTGAGGAGGAGGAGGGGTGAGGAGTAGATGGGGTGTGGAGGAGATGGGGTGAGGCAGAGATGGGGTGAGGAGGAGATGGGGTGAGGAGGAGATGGGGTGTGGAGGAGATGGGGTGAGGAGGAGATGGGGTGAGGAGGAGATGGGGTGTGGAGGAGATGGGGTGTGGAGGAGGAGGGGTGAGGAGGAGATGGGGTGTGAAGGAGATGGGGTGAGGAGGAGATGGGGTGAGGAGGAGATGGAGCGTGGAGGAGGAGGGGTGAGGAGGAGATGATGTGTGGAGGAGATGGGGTGTGGAGGAGATGGGGTGTGGAGGAGATGGGGTGTGACGGAAATGGGGTGAGGAGGAGATGGGGTGAGGCAGAGATGGGGTGTGGAGGAGATGGGGTGTGGAGGAGATGGGGTGAGGAGGAGATGGGGTGTGGAGGAGGAGGGGTGAGGAGGAGATGATGTGTGGAGGAGATGGGGTGTGGAGGAGATGGGGTGTGGAGGAGATGGGGTGTGACGGAAATGGGGTGAGGAGGAGATGGGGTGAGGCAGAGATGGGGTGTGGAGGAGATGGGGTGTGGAGGAGATGGGGTGAGGAGGAGATGGGGTGTGGAGGAGGAGGGGTGAGGAGGAGATGATGTGTGGAGGAGATGGGGTGTGGAGGAGATGGGGTGTGGAGGAGATAGGGTGAGGAGGAGATGGGGTGAGGAGGAGATTGGGTGTGGAGGAGATGGGGTGAGGAGGAGATGGGGTGTGGAGGAGGAGGGGTGGGGAGGAGATGGGGTGTGGAGGAGATGGGGTGTGGAGGAGATGGGGTGAGGAGGAGATGGGGTGTGGAGGAGGAGGGGTGAGGAGGAGATGATGTGTGGAGGAGATGGGGTGTGGAGGAGATGGGGTGTGGAGGAGATGGGGTGTGACGGAAATGGGGTGAGGAGGAGATGGGGTGAGGCAGAGATGGGGTGTGGAGGAGATGGGGTGTGGAGGAGATGGGGTGAGGAGGAGATGGGGTGTGGAGGAGGAGGGGTGAGGAGGAGATGATGTGTGGAGGAGATGGGGTGTGGAGGAGATGGGGTGTGGAGGAGATAGGGTGAGGAGGAGATGGGGTGAGGAGGAGATTGGGTGTGGAGGAGATGGGGTGAGGAGGAGATGGGGTGTGGAGGAGGAGGGGTGAGGAGGAGATGGGGTGTGGAGGAGATGGGGTGAGGAGGAGATAAGGTGTGGAGGAGGAGGGGTGAGGAGGATATGATGTGTGGAGGAGATGGGGAGTGGAGGATATGATGTGTGGAGGAGATGGGGTGTGACGGAAATGGGGTGAGGAGTAGATGGGGTGTGGAGGAGATGGGGTGAGGAGATGGGGTGAGGAGGAGGTGGGGTGTGGAGGAGACGGGGTGAGTAGGAGATGGGGTGAGGAGGAGATGGGGTGTGGAGGAGATGGGGTGAGGAGGAGATGGGGTGTGGAGGAGATGGGGTGTGGAGGAGGAGGGGTGAGGAGGAGATGGGGTGTGGAGGAGGAGGGGTGAGGAGGAGATGATGTGTGGAGGAGATGGGGTTTGGAGGAGATGGGGTGTGGAGGAGATGATGTGTGGAGGATATGGGGTGTGGAGGAGATGGGGTGTGACGGAAATGGGGTGAGGAGGAGGAGGGGTGATGAGGAGATGGGGTGTGCAGGAGGAGGGGTGAGGAGGAGATGGGGTGTGGAGGAGATGGGGTGAGGAGGAGATGGGGTGTGGAAGAGATGGGGTGAGGAGGAGATGGGGTGTGGAGGAGATGGGGTGTGGAGGAGATGGGGTGAGGAGGAGATGGGGTGTGGAGGAGGAGGGGTGAGGAGGATATGATGTGTGGAGGAGAAAGGGTGAGGAGGAGATGGGGTGTGGAGGAGATGGGGTGAGGAGGAGATGGGGTGTGGAGGAGGAGGGGTGAGGAGGATATGATGTGTGGAGTAGATGGGGTGTGGAGGAGATGGGGTGAGGCAGAGATGGGGTGAGGAGGAGATGGGGTGAGGAGGAGATGGGGTGTGGAGGAGATGGGGTGAGGAGGAGATGGGGTGTGGAGGAGATGGGGTGTGGAGGAGGAGGGGTGAGGAGGAGATGGGGCGTGGAGGAGATGGGGTAAGGAGGAGATGGGGTGTGGAGGAGGAGGGGTGAGGAGGAGATGGGGTGTGGAGGAGATGGGGTGTGGAGGAGATGGGGTGAGGAGGAGATGGGGTGTGGAGGAGGAGGTGTGAGGATGAGATGGGGTGTGGAGGAGATGGGGTGAGGAGGAGATGGGGTGTGGAGGAGGAGGGGTGAGGAGGAGATGATGTGTGGAGGACATGGGGTGTGGAGGAGATGGGGTGTGACGGAAATGGGGTGAGGAGGAGGAGGGGTGAGGAGGAGATGGTGTGAGGATGAGATGGTGTGAGGAGGAGATGGGGTGAGGAGGAGATGGGGTGAGGAGGAGATGGGGTGTGGAGGAGATGGGGTGTGACGGAAATGGGGTGAGGAGGAGATGGGGTGAGGCAGAGATGGGGTGTGGAGGAGATGGGGTGTGGAGGAGATGGGGTGAGGAGGAGATGGGGTGTGGAGGAGGAGGGGTGAGGAGGAGATGATGTGCGGAGGAGATGGGGTGTGGAGGAGATGGGGTGTGGAGGAGATGATGTGTGGAGGATATGGGGTGTGGAGGAGATGGGGTGTGACGGAAATGGGGTGAGGAGGAGGAGGGGTGAGGAGGAGATGGGGTGTGGAGGAGGAGGGGTGAGGAGGAGATGGGGTATGGAGATGGGGTGTGGAGGAGATAGGGTGAGGAGGAGATGGGGTGAGGAGGAGATGGGGTGAGGAGGAGATGGGGTGTGGAAGAGATGGGGTGAGGAGGAGATGGGGTGAGGAGGAGATGGGGTGTGGACGGACGGGGAGATGAGGGATGGGGAGGTGAGGGATGGGGAGGTGAGGGATGGGGAGGTGAGGGATGGGGAGAAGAGGGATGGAGAGGGCTACGTTGCTAAATACGAGTACCGAGTATAATACGTTAGCGTATTATACGCTTGGTATATACGCGGTACGCCAAGGGTGGCGTACTGCTGATACGCTAAAATACGCTGGCGGGCAGCTAAAACTTTTTTTCCCGGGCAGGTATAAAAAAACCTGTTTCAGGGGGGGGGTTCAGGCCGACAACAACACATGTCAATATTTTATTTCATAAATATCCAGAAATACATAGTTCATCCACATAATCCCCACCCTCTAGCGAGCTTCCCCACAGCCTATTTCCTTGCGGGGCTTTTCCACCACCACCCCTTCCCCATACTCATCCGCCAGCACCGCATCATCTCCTTCCAACTTGTCCTTTCCATTTGGCGAGGTGAACTGCGCAGCGAGTGGTTCCGCCCTCAAACTTGAAGCCACAAAACTTACAAAGCTTGGGATTGCCTTTGGTGTGGGGGGTCTAAGAAAATGTTTCAGAATGGGGTTCGAAAGGCCAGCCTCAACAGGCTGCGTGTTGATCGCACTACTAGACGCGTGACCAGAAGCTACATTGCTCGTCGCGCTAGGAGGGGTGGAGTTCGACGCCATGAGGCGCGACTAAGGAACGGTAAACTGCTTGAGGAAAACGGGAGATCAGAGCTCGGGAATGAAATTGAGGAGGAGAGAAACGAATGAAGGATAGGAAGGCGTCAACGAGTAAATGCTCACATGACGTGCTGGACATTTGAGAGGGGTGGTTGGATATGAGAGGTTTGGTGGGGTGGTGTGTGGTTGGGGTGGTGGGAGGTTTGGATTCTGAAATTTGAATTTCAGACGTGGGTTGGGCGATGTGCTTGGTCGCGTAACCAGTCGCGAAGCCCTAATAACCGTCGCAATTTTTTTTCAATTTCGATTTTTTTTTTTCGCCGGGCTGCCCGCGCGTTTTTTCACGAATTCGAAGCGTATTAGCGTACCACTTACGTACGCAATCGTATATACGTGGTACGCCACCCTACCCAGAGCGTATTTGGCAACGTAGGGAGAGGGAGGGGATGGGGAGGCGGGGATGGGGAGGTGAGGGATGGGGAGGCAAGGGATGGGGAGGTTGGGATGGGGTGAGGCGGAATGGGGATGAAGGATGGGGAGGTGCGGGATGGGGAGGAGAGGGATGGGGAGGGAAGAGATGGGGAGGCGGGGATGGGGAGTTGAGGGATGGGGAGGGAAGGGATGGGGAGGCGGGGATGGGGTGAGGTAGAATGGGGTGAGGCGGTATGGTATGGGGTGAGGCGGAATGGGGGAGGCGGTATGGGATGAGGCGGAAGGGGATGAGGCGGTATGGGGTGAGGCGGAGATGGTGGCTCTCAAGATGTCGCGGCGCCCCCGACTCAGCTTGACGATAAGCCCGTGACAGCGGTGTTGCGGGTCGCACGCCAACCCTCTTCTGCCCCGCGTCTGACCCGTCCCTGGTGGCATGGGATGGGGTGGTGTTGACAGGAGTGGCGGGGATGGTGAGACGGAGAGGGGGACAGAGGGGTTTCCGCATCATTTACAGCAACAGCAGCAGGGATGGGGAGGTGAGGGATGAGGAGGGGAGGGATGGGGAGGGGAGGGATGGGGAGGGGAGGGATGGGGAGGTGAGGGATGGGGAGGGGAGGGATGGGGAGGTGAGGGATGGCGATGCACATTGGAATTACTCCTCTGCCTTGCTGTACGCCGCATGCGCTGGATGGGGAGGTGAGGAAATGGGGAGAGGATACGAATAGGGCGGACGTGCGGAGATGATTTGGGAGAACGGGAGGCGATGGAAAGGGAGAGCGCGCGCGGCAGTGTGCGACGGGGGGGAGTCGGCCGTGTGCGGCGAGCGGGGGTGAGCGTGTGCTTTCGAAGGATTGCGCAATGGCGACGGAAAGGGAGTGAGCGTGGGCGAAGTGAAGAGTTTGAGCGTGTGCGACCGGGGTGATTGAGCGTGGGCGTCGGAAGTGATTGAGGGTGTGCGACGGAAGTGATTTCGCGTGTGCGACGGAAGTGATTGCGCGTGTGCGACGGTAGGGTTGCGCGAAGGCGATGGAAAAGAAGTGAGCGTGGGCGACGGTAAGGGAGTGAGCGTGGGCGACGGTAAGGGAGTAAGAGTCCGCGAGGGCGTACGCGTGGGCGAGGGATTGAGCGTGCACGACGAGAAAGGGAGTAAGCGTATCGCCGAGGGAAATTATCGAGCGTGGGCGACGGTAAGGGAGTTAGCGTGGGCGAGGGAAAGGTGTGAGCGAATGCGACGGTATGGGTGTAAGCGTGGCGGGAAATTACTGAGCGTGGGCGACGGTAAGGGAGTAAGCGTGGGCGAGGAGGTGCGTGGGTGGGACGGAGGGGGACCGAGTGTGGACAACGGGTAGAAGTAGCAACGCGACGAAGTAATTGGCCCTCCTCCTAGGAACGCGGACAGAGGCGATGTCGACACGGTGAGCGAAGAAGACGTGAAGCTATGGCGACGATGGGCATATGGGGATCATTGGGCACGGATAGCTTCCTCGACTGAAACCGTGACGTGGAATGGGGGAAACCTTGGGCGTCGAATTGGCCAGAATGGAGTGATGGTCCTAGAGCGTAAGGCCGACATTCACGACAAGCGCTGGGATGGGGTTGGAGCCTAGCTATTCTACTAAGTTATGGCTGTCGCACTAGCTTGGCGAACTAGGGAGTTTCTGTCGACCTGAATTACACATTTCCAGTTTGGTGTGCACACTACAGCCCAGGGTGGTTGACAAGGAACCGAGCACTCTGCGACTTTCATCATGTTGTGCAGGCGGAGACCTGGTAACCACCCTAATTCGGGAGAGGAGGTGTTAACACCTCCCACCTTTTTTTTGTAATTCAGGGCGTATTCTTGTCTTTGGGACATCCGGTGTTTGAGTCATCCCAAATCTTGGGAAGACCCGAGGTGCAATGCAGTACCTCGGGTCAACAAGCCGACCTTGTTAACGATTTTCCAAGTCAAATATCTAGCTGGCTACCTGAAATCGCAACTCTCGTCGTTGGAATTTGCGATCGCCAGAGCAAGCTGGCGAGCGATTCCGATTGTGGACGAGGCTGAAATGTGCAATGTTGCATCAACATTTGAGTGTGAATGTTGTCGCAGCCTCAGAAATGTCGCACTCCGGCTACGCGAAAAAAAATCTGGGGAGAAAGTATTTTCGTTTGCCACGTTCGCTGAAGCTCGCTAACACCCGAAGCGGAAGTCCCGAAGCTCGAATCGGAAAACCCGCGCCTCGGAAAATTAATTCGGGATGTCCCAAAGCCCGGATGTCCCAAAGCCAAGAATACGCCCTCAGGCTGCGGGTTTTAAAACCAGGGTCCCCGAAGGGCGTCATCAACTGCAAAACATTTGGCCTTCATGCTAAGCTCCGTCGATGTCGCGTGATTAATAAATCGTTTTTGCAGGGACTCACTTTGAAGAGCACACACCGCGATGCTTGTTTGTGGTAGTTTGGGATGATGTAAGCTTTTTCTCCGCCGAGGTCCCTGTCTTTCCGAAAACGCCTAGCTGTCTTTCTGGCTCTGTCTGTGCAAAAAGACGGGCGGAAAACGGGCGCAAGGCCTCGCCGAATACGACACGGCTCTCCGGGCTGAATTGTTGCGCCCACCTGACCCAAAAATCCAGCTCGGGCAGAGGCCGAACTCGAAAGGCAACACCAACTTTGGCGAGGGCCGTGGTTGGCGAACAGCTCGCGAGAAGCCAGGTTACCCTCCGGACGGCCGACGACGCCCTCGTGTCGCACGACCGGTTGCGACGGGACGGTCGTCAAGTCGTCGCAGAGCTTGTCGCACGCGAACCCTCTACAGAGTGCTTCGCGATCAAACATTTGATACATTTTAAAAATTCGTATGAATAACGCGGTGTATTCTGACACCAAAAAATGGGTCGACCAATCGGCGAACATGTTCCTCCTCTGATGCAGGAACCAATACCAGACGACCGCATCCCCTGTTAATCAAGAGCCAACCATCGACCCTGGAATTGGCGGGTGGCCATGAGATCCAGATGTGGAAACCGGGTGACCTGAGCAGTGGATTCAGGTCAAGGTGGGGCTTCAAAGCCAGTTGTCACCCTCATTCTGATTCTTTTTTTTTTCTTCTTTTTCACGTTTTTCATGATGGCCAATGCGAGATCCTCCAGGTGCTCTTGCACCCGCTTCAACTATTTTTTTCCGCTAAGTCCTCAACGCCCCACCCCTAGCACGTATCAGCTCCCACAGCAGCCCTCGTAGAAAGTCTGCAGACCGTCGTGCTCCTTGATCCGGTTTTTTGTAGACGATTAGTTTTGGCCGCCTCCCTTTTTTTTTAGGGCAGCCCGACCGTCCAATTTGTCAATTGTAGATTAGAACATACGTTCTGCAACTCGTCCCGAAATCGAGACAGGCAGCTGTAGAAGCATCTTGATAGCATTTATGCAACACGCTAGATTAGAAGGTTCCGCATGTCCTATATGATACGCTTGTCTACCAGAGAGCGATATATAGACAGCACCGTTGTTTCATCCTCTACGGTAACACTTGTCCGTGGTTGTGATCTGCAAACTAATCTAAACGGATAGATTCGTCCAGTTAGAATCAGATACTCTTCGACGACAGTCAGGTTCACAGCAACTCTACAGTGTCGCGTTAGTGTATTTCTTGACTGATCCATCCATGACGTAGTTTACGTTTGCTTAATCATCGAAACCGCTAATGCGCGACCACGTACATCTTTTGTGTTGAAGTTGACCGACCACTTAGCGTTAGTAGCGATACCCATTTAGGTAGGTTCGTTTTTGCATGCACAATGCAGTATGGCGAACCCATATGACGTTTACCTAGTTAGGCGCGGTTTTCTTTCTCCGTAGGGCACAATGTCCACAGATGGGTGTCAGAATATGTTGTTTGTGTAGCCTGCAGTGGGGTACTCTATAGTGAGTACAACCCCTTAGGGTTTGCCATTTGTATCCTGCTGCTTGCTAGTTCAATCATTCCTTCTCAATTCTGTTCCTACACACAATCCTAGCTCGTACTTGGCTCCTCGTTACTAGTCCTACTGTGGCCTAGGCTACTAAGCCTAGGCCGTACTCCTACTACTTCTGACATGGTATCAGAGGGCGGCATGTCTGCCGCCTTCCTGTGTATGGGCCCACCACCCGCTTCCGCTGCCGTACTGTCCGCCGCGCGCCTCGTGGTGCGCGGCGGCGAAACCCTAATTTCTGCCCGCCGCGCGCTCGGGGCGCCTGGCGGTTTTCCCTTCCGTGGCGCCCGTCGTGGTGCCCTTGGGGGGGCCTCCGCGGTCCCCTCCCGTCGAAGCACCCGTCGAGGCGCTCTCGGGGACCCGCGCGGCCTCCCCCCCCGTCGCCCGTCGAGGCGACCTCGGGGACCCGCGCGGCCTCCCCTCCCGTCGCCCGTCGAGGCGACCTTGGGGGCCCGCGCGGCCTCCCCACCAGTCACCCGTCGTGGCGACCACGGGGGCCGCGCGCGGTCCCCTCCCGTCGCCCGTCGAGGCGACTTCGGGGGCCGTGCGCGGCGCCCTCCCCGTCGCCCGTCGTGGCGACTTCGGGGGCCGTGCGCGGCCCTCCCCGTCGCCCGTCGAGGCGACTTCGGGGGGCCCGCGCGGCGCCCTCCCCGTCGCCCGTCGAGGTGGCTCTGGGGGCCCGTCGCGGCGCCCTCCCTGGTGCCCGTCGCGGCGCCCCGGGGGGGGCCGCGCGGCTCCCTTCTCGTCGCCCCTCGGGGCGCCCTGGGGGCCGTGCGTTTTCCCCCCCCGCGGCCGCCCCTGGAGCCGCCCGCCACTGCAGCAGCAGCCCCTGGAGCCGCCCGCACCTGCAGCAGCCGCCCCTGGAGCCGCCCGCCAGTGCAGCAGCCGCCCCTAGAGCAGCCCGCACCTGCAGCAGCCGCTCCTGGAGCAGCCCACACTTGCAGCAGCCGCCCCTGGAGCAGCCCGCACCTGCAGCAGCCGCCCCTGGAGCAGCTCGCACCTGCAGCTGCCGCCCCTGCAGAAGCCCGTCCCCCCCCCCCCCCCCCCCCCCCCCCCCCCCCCCCCCTGTGCTGCCCATTGCTCCCATTCCACCGTGCGTTCCGCGGTGGTTGGGGTGTGGGGTGGCGAGCATGGGGGTGAGAGGTGTGGGTTCTCCCCTCCTCCTTTTTCGTCTCCCACTGCTGCAGCTGCCGCTGAGGGGGGTGGAGGTGTGGGAGTCGTGGGGAGTGGCACTAGGGGGGTGATATGGGAATGGAGCTAGGGGTGAAACAGGGGGTGTGTGAGAGGGGTGTGGGACTGTTGGGGGAGGTTGAGTGGAGGCTGCTGTCTTGTCGTCCGCAGCACCTGTAGTCCGGGGCGCACTGTCCTGGTAGCTCAGAGAGCCTGCTGCACCTGTTGCCCGTGGGTCCGTTGCTCCTGCCGCTCGTCGCAGCCGCAGAGCCTGTTACTCCTGTATTCCGGGACACACTGTCTCGGTAGCCACTGAGAGCCTGCTGCACCAGTCGCCCGTGGGTCCGTTGCTTCTGCCGCTCGTCGTAGCCGCAGAGCCAGTTACTCCAGTATTCCGGGGCGCTCTGTCTCGGTAGCCACTGTGTCAGCCGCTTCTGTTGCCCGTGTGTCTGCAGCTTCAGTCGTCGCCTCCCATCTTCTCTCCTTTCATAGTCCCTCCTCCTCCTCACTTGCCCTCTGTGATAGCCTCTAGCTTTGCTGATAATTATGAACTATTGCTATGACTGCTCATTGTGCTGATTACACCCCACTTTGGCTATGGGGGTGTGTCAGAATATGTTGTTTGTGTAGCCTGCAGTGGGGTACTCTATAGTGAGTACAGCCCCTTAGGGTTTGCCATTTGTATCCTGCTGCTTGCTAGTTCAATCATTCCTTCTCAATTCTGTTCCTACACACAATCCTAGCTCGTACTTGGCTCCTCGTTACTAGTCCTACTGTGGCCTAGGCTACTAAGCCTAGGCCGTACTCCTACTACTTCTGACAATGGGATCGATTGGCTCCTAATTTTTTGGCGACAACTTGGCGGGTGCGACGACAAGGACGACGACGAATTAACGGACGCCGAAATGACTATGCGCAGGATGCAGGCAACGATCTCATCTACGATTACGATGTTGAAGACGACTACTACGACGCTGCAGAGGCTCCCGAAGAAGTCGTAGAAGACGGTAGCGCGGCTGCTGAAAACGAGGGAGGCCGGGAACCAGTTGCAGTGGCAAGGGACGGTGGAGAAGAGGGACTCTTGGAAGCAGGTGCAGAGGAAGCCGACGATGAAGAGACGGAGTCGGAATATGGAGACCCATTCAATAACGAAAGAGAACGGCAGGCAGGCGAAGGGGACGGTGAAGAGGATGAGACCGAGTACATGGACGCAATCCAGGGAGACGACGACGATGACAGTTCGGACGACGAGGACGATGAAGAGACGGACACCGATTTTACCGACGCCAGTGACAAAGACATGGAGGAGGGGGAAAGCGATGAGGAGGGTCAAGGGGGTGAGAGTTCAAGCCACCACAGAGCTTCCGAGGGTGTAGGTGTTGAGCAGTCAAACACCACTCGACCGTCTCAAGGCCAATGATCATCTGCAGTGGACCAACAACCTTCGCAAGGCCAATGGTCTGCGCGACGTCGACGACGCTGGCGGGGCTGACGATCTGCGCAGAGACAACCAAGACAATCAGAATTCATGCCACACTCGGCGTCCTCTGTTTAACGAAGACACCGGCTTCCTTGGGAGCGATCCACCGCAGAGCGACGCTGAGAAAGCTCACAGGAAAATGCTCGCTGCCGTGCATATCGACGGAAAAGCCGCACACACCAGAGCACAGTACGCCTGCAACTGGCGCCATTACAAGCGTTGGGTTACAGTAATGATGATGACTCTGCTGGCAGACGTGATACCAGAGTCCGAGAAAATTGACCTCAAGAACCCAGACGAAGTAGGCAGGTATATGGGCGACGACCTGAAACTCTCGTGGGACTCGGTGGACGACTCCGAGCAGCATCTGCACGGACCCCGTGTTACCGGGTGGAGGATTATCCGCTACCTAGAGTACTTGTTCAATGAAACACCTGCACAAGCGATTACCCTCAAGGGAGATGGCCCTGTCGTTGTAGGGAGGGAGCCCAAGCCCAGCACACCAAAGATGATTAAGGCTGTCAACGGGAGTTGTGTTTGGCCCCGTCCCCGCTTGGGCGGAGCCGACCGTGGGAGCCGCGAAACCACGAGGGACCGTGGGAGCCGCGAAACCACGGGGGTCCGTGGGAGCCGCGAAACCACGGGGGTCCGTGGGAGGCGCGAAACCACGGGGGACCGTGGGAACCGCGAAATCGCGGTAGTTCGTGGGAGCCGCGAATTCGCGGTAGGACCGCGAAATACCCGGTCAACCAGGATACCCGGGCGACGAGCGCGAAAGTCGCCGGGGGGAGTGTTGTCTGCGAGTACGATCTCGGGGGTGGTATCCCGAGGTCGACGTGGCTGGTGGGCGCCGTCACGCGTGGAGTGTCTGCGCTGGGCATGTGACGGGGAGTTGGGCGCCAACCAGCTGCACGCACCTGCGAAGCTGGTGCACCGCTGTCCCGCGGATGCATCGCTGTGCAGCTGACTTACTGCAGCGTTGGCACACCGCGGACGGGCAACGTTGGCAAGCCGCGACTTTGCTCTGCTGGAGCGTGGTCGACCAAGTCGTGCTGGCACGCGGTCGACCGTGCTGCGCTGGCAGTCGACCAGCAGCCTTGCTAGGTCTGATGTAGTCTGTGTTGCCAATGTTGATGCAATCATTCTGAACTTTTGTTGTGATGTTTTCCTAGTGAAACTCTTGCCAATTTTCCCCGTGAACTAGCAAGCAGTGTTAGCACTCGGAAACGACTAAGGAACGAACGAACGCAGAGATCACACGAGCATCCGTGCCTGGCCCGTAGTCTAGCTCCCGTTGCACCAGTTATCTCCGCATGGTGCGGTGAGCGTGGACGACACCGCGAAGAAACCTTCGGTTTAGCTGACTTCTCACTCACCTAGTTTGTTCGTAGACCGGCGGCTGTGTTAGACGCCATGGTGGACCCCGTAGCAGAGGCAGGTGTCGTGGACACCTTGGAAGCACGGCTGGAGGACGCGAGGAGACATCATGCGGCGAACGAGTATGGAACTCTGACGATGGTCGAGGCTGGCATCCGCGCCTTGTGGGCGTCGGAGCACCTCCCTTCTCGGTCTGCATCTCCTCGACCGGTGAACAACGCAGGTGGCGTCGACGCGGGAGTCAACGCCGCGGGTGACCAAGTCGGTAGCAGCGCGGGAGGCACGTCGAGGCAGCGAGGTGTGGTTCGCGCCGATGAAGTCGGCGGCATTCAGGCGCGAGGGATGCAGTCATCGGCGGCTGCAGGGGCCGCGCGAAACTACGTCGGAGGCAGACGAAGTGAAATGGCGCCGATGTGGGCGACTCACGTGACCGCAGGAGGAATTGCGCCGAGCTACGGCTACTTCAAGTTTATGCCGGACAGGATCTCGGTCTCTCCTCCGCTGGTCGGTCGTCCTGACATCCTAACGTGGAAGGAAGCCATCGAGCCCCAGCTGGAGATGGCCGGGCTGAAAGGCTTCGCCCGCGGGACCGTGGCGACGCCGGAGGAGCACTACCCCGACCTGCGAGCGGAATTTCGCGCCGTGCAGTTGCTGACCTTTACAGTCATTTCGCGGTGCTGTTCGCCGGTCGTACAGATCGCCCTGAAGTCGTGCAGGGAGTACCTCGACGCTGGCCACCGGGCGTGGCATTTCATCGAGTCAATGTACCAGGTCACCGACGACTTGTTCATCGCCCAGCTTGAGGGGCAGTTGACGCACCTGCGTATGGGCGACGAGGAGACCGCGACTGACTACTGCAACCGAGCTCGGCGAATTCTCGCCACCATTCGGATGGCGGGCGCGGAATACTCCACGGCTTCGTATGTCACACACGTCATGCAAGGACTCCCGAGTAGCTACAACCTGCTGAAGCGGCTGTCGATGGCGCCGAGCACGCGGGCGACGCTCAACGAGGACACATTGACCTCGTACATTCTGCAGGACGAGGCGATGCAGGAGGCTGAGCGATCCCAGGACCTCCTCGCGCAAGTGAATTTCGTCGCCCCCGCCAAGCAAGGCGGTCGACCGGGACAGCGCGGGCAGTCTGGTGGCAGTCACCGCGGTGGCGGGAAGCCGGCGAAGGATGCTGACAAGCAGAAGTCGGCCAAGGAGGGCGGTCGTGGAGGAGGAGGTCGACGTCGGGAATGCTGGCTGTGCGGCGATCCCGATCACCTCTCCTTCGAGTGTCCCGACCGCACTGACTCGGACGACGACGAAACCAAGGGAGGCCGCGGGAGGTCTGGCAGCCGTCGTCTGCGTCAAGGAAACCAGCCTCGAAAAGAGAAGCAGTCGACGAAGTGGACCTCGGCGAAGGACGCCGACTCTTCCGCGGGTGGCAAAGGGCGAGGCGACAAGGAGGCGTCGTGCTCGCTGGTCGGTATTGTGGAGCCGACCGTCTCGCTGGCGCCGGAGGCTGGCGAGGATTTCCAGGCGGTGGCGGCAGCTGTGCAAGCGAACCCCGCGGTGGTCCTGCTCAACAGCGGCTGCTCACACCACTTGATGGGGACGAAGGAGGCCTTCATCGACTTGGGGCCGAGAGGCGCCGTGAAGCACGTGCGTGGCTTCAATGGGGCGCTGCAGGACGTTCGCGGCCGTGACACAGTTGCGCTGCACGGGGAGGCCGGGAAGCGGGTGCTCATCTCCGACGTTCTCTACGTCCCGGGCGTGCAGACGAATCTTCTTTCGGCCGGCCAGCTGAAGGAGAGCGGGGTGACGCTGAAGGACGACGGCGACCGGATGCTGCTCGTCTCCGCGGCGGGGGACGTGCTCGGTCGCGCGACGTACACTGGCCGGGTCCTCTGCACTGACCTGCGCCCATGTGCGGTCAAATCGGCGACGCCCGCGAAAGAGGAGGTAGCTTTGCGGGCGATCATCTCGGCGACGAAAGCAACCCCGAACAGGCTGCACGCGAGGCTGGCGCATGTTGGCATGGACACCATTCGGAGCTCGGTGAAGCACGAGGTCGCCACTGGGCTGGACCTCAAGTCGGTGTCTGGCGCCGACTCACCGTGTGTTTCGTGCGTCGGTGGGAAGCTGGCACGGCATACCTTCCCCGACCACGGCTCCGAAGCCGACGACGTCCTGGCCGTCGTGCACATCGATTTGTGCGGGCCATTTCGCGTAGCTGCCAAGGACGGCAGCCTATACTTTTTGCTGCTGAAGGACCGCCAGACCCGCTATGTGTGGGTGAGGCCGGTCGCCAAGAAGTCGGACGTGCTGCTGGAGTTCCAGAAGTGGCTGGTGCTGGTGGAGCGGCAGGCGAAGCATTCGGTGTTGCAACTGCGTTCTGACCGCGGAGGGGAGTTCCTCGGAAAGGAGTTCACCGCCTTCGTGGACAGCAAGGGAATCGTTCACGACTTGACCTGCCCTTACACCCCGCAACAGAATGGCATGGCGGAGCGGGAGATGAGGACGGTGGTGGAGTCGGTGCGGACGATGCTACTGCACATGGGCATGCAGCACCACTGGTGGCATCTCGCTCTGCGGCAGGCCGTCTGGGTTCGCAACTGCCTGGAGCGGTCTTCGCTGCCCGCGGGGACGACGCCGTACCAGCTCCTCACCAGGCAGAAGCCCGACTTGTTGATGGCGCGGGTGTGGGGCTGCATGGCGCAATTCCTCGTCCCTGAGCAGCAGCGCGGTGGGAAGCTGAAGCCGAAGGCTCGATGGGGCCTTCACCTCGGCGTGTCGGAGGAGAGCAAAGGCTGGGAGCTCTTCGACATCACCGCCAACCGGGTGGTCACCACGTCGGACGTGGTGTTCTACGAAACTCTGTCGCTGGAGGTGTGGAAATCGGACCTCGGGCCTGCATCGGGGCGGACGCGGGCCAACCCGCCGACGGACACCTCGACGGCGACGCTTCCTCTGCTCGCCGAGGTCAGTGAGAGGGCTGATGAGGATGTCAAGGTCACCCCTGCCTCGCCATCTCCTGCCCCTTCTTCCCATTCCCTTCCCGTCGAACTGCGTAGCCTGACTCCGGTGTCGGTCTCGGGCGATGAGGGGAGCCGTGGGGCGTCGCCTGTGGCGCCGGCCAAGAGCATCGCGGGTGCCCGACGTGACGCCCAGCCAGTCGCGGAGAAGAGGACCGCGGAGGAGACCGCGAAGAAAACCTCGAGGGAGACCGCGAAGGAAACCGCGAAGGACACCGCGGAGGAACCCGCGAAGGACACCGCGGAGGAACCCGCGAAGGAGCCCGCGGAGGAAGTTGCGGAGGAGATCGCCACGCCGACCGCGGAGGAGACCACGGAGGAGCCCGCGGCTAGCAGGCAGCAGACAGGGGAACATGCAGCAGCGAAGCCGACCGCGGAGCAGTTGGCAGGGGAGCTTTCGAGCGGGAAGCGCGTTTCAGAGAAGCCGTCGATAGGGGAGCCGTCGAACGGGAAGCGCGTTTCAGAGGAACCGTCGAACGCGGAGCTCGCTTCAGAGGAGCGGACGACAGGGGAGCAGTTCGATGAAGGTATATCAAGCGACGTGGTGGAGGTGCAGCCCGGACCTCGAAAGTCGGGCCGAATTCGGAGGCCACCCGACTTCTTCGTCCCCGCTGCCTTCACCACGGTGTACGATGTGGACGACGACGACCTGGCGTACGATGACGCCGAGGACGATGAGGAGTTTTTGGAGCTCGACCCTGATATTCACGCCGATCCCGAACACCGTTGGGACATTTCGACCATGACGGTGAAGGAGGCGTTGGCGAGCTGGAAGGGCCCGGCGGTGAAGGCCACCATGCAGTAGGAGATTCGTAGCCTCATCAACATGGGCACTTGGGAGCTGGTCGAACGCCCGTCGGGGGTGAACATAATGAAGAACCGGTGGGTGCTGACAACGAAGTACCGCATCGACGACACTGTCGAGCGCGAAAAGGCGAGGCTGGTCGTGAAGGGCTTCACGCAGGTGTATGGCGCTGACTACGACGAGACGTACGCGCCGGTGAGCAGCTACGTCACGCTGAGGATTTTCCTCAGCATCGTCGCCGTCCTCGACCTCAACCTGATGCAGCTGGACATGAAGAACGCCTTTTTTGCAGAGCAAGCTCGACCGCGTGCTGTACATGTACCATGTACCAGCCGGACCACTTCAACGACGGGACCGGCCGGGTGTGCAAGCTGCTGAAGAGCCTCTATGGGCTGAAGCAGTCGCCGCTGCTATGGTACATGGCTCTCAACGACGTGTTGATTGGTGCCGGGTGGAAGAAGAGCCAAGTCGACGAGGCTCTGTACTTCAAGGTTGGCGACGACAAGGTGACCTGCTGGGTGGTGGTCTACGTCGACGACCTTCTCGCCGCGAGCAGCAGCACCGCGATGCTGAAGGAGCTGAAGGAGCTGCTGGAGGCCGCTTTCGAGCTGCGTGAAATTTCGCCGGTGCAGAAGTATCTCGGCCTTGAGATCGTGCGCGACAGGCCGGCGCGAAAACTGTGGCTGCACCAGCAGGGCTACGCCGACAAGCTGCGCAGGCGCTTTATCGACGAGGAGAAGACCGGGCGCACCTCGAAGACGCCGGTCTCCGTCGCCACCTACGCGGAGCAGACATTCGACGACGAGGAGGCGCAGGAGCGCGAGGAGGAGGAGTACAGGCAGAAGGTCGGCTCGCTGCAGTTCGCGGCGACGACGACGAGGCCGGACATCGCATTCGCGTGCAGCAAGCTGGGGAGCGGCCTCACGGTGAGGAGCGATCAGCACTGGCGCGAGGTCGACCGCTGCCTCTCCTACCTCGCCAACACGCGAGACACCGCCCTGGAGTTCGGTGGTGGTCCGGAGTCACTGGAGTTGGTCGGCTTCGTGGACGCCGACGACGCGGTTGACAAGCAGAACCGGATGAGCACAGGCGGCTACGTGTTCGTCTACGGAGGGGCCGCGGTCTCCTGGTCGAGCCAGCGCATCAAGTGCGCGACGCTGTCGTCGACCGAGTCGGAGTACGTGGCGGCCGTCGAAGCCGGCAAGGAGGGACGTCGCCTTCGCTTCCTCCTCGCGGAGTTCCAGCGGCTGGACGCTGGGAAGCCGACTGTCCTCAGGGTGGACAACAAGTCGGCCATCACGGTCGGCGAGGGCATAGGGTTGACGGGCAACCTCAAGCACATGGAGCGGCGACAGGCCTGGCTGCAGCACATGGTGAAGCGCGGCAAGCTTTCGCTGAAGTACATCCCAACCGCTGAGCAGCCGGCCGACTTCCTGACGAAGGCGCTGCACTACCCGGCCTTCAACCGGTGCTCCGTTGCAATTGGCCAAGTGCGTCTGGCCGATGTGGGCAACGGTGACAACGACGTGCAGCAGTAGGTGCCATGCCCTTTTGCATGGCTGGTGCGGTGACCGGCGTGCTGTGCGTTGTGTGCACGCCGACGGGCTATTCTCCAGGCAGTATTGCCGTGTGGGCCGGGGGGGGAGTGCCCAAGCGTGAACGCGGCAGAGGAGTGTCAACGGGAGTTGTGTTTGGCCCCGTCCTCGCTTGGGCGGAGCCGACCGTGGGAGCCGCGAAACCACGGGGGTCCGTGGGAGGCGCGAAACCACGGGGGACCGTGGGAACCGCGAAATCGCGGTAGTTCGTGGGAGCCGCGAATTCGCGGTAGGACCGCGAAATACCCGGTCAACCAGGATACCCGGGCGACGAGCGCGAAAGTCGCCGGGGGGAGTGTTGTCTGCGAGTACGATCTCGGGGGTGGTATCCCGAGGTCGACGTGGCTGGTGGGCGCCGTCACGCATGGAGTGTCTGCGCTGGGCATGTGACGAGGAGTTGGGCGCCAACCAGCTGCACGCACCTGCGAAGCTGGTGCACCGCTGTCCCGCGGATGCATCGCTGTGCAGCCGACTTACTGCAGCGTTGGCACACCGCGGACGGGCAACGTTGGCAAGCCGCGACTTTGCTCTGCTGGAGCGCGGTCGACCAAGTCGTGCTGGCACGCGGTCGACCGTGCTGCGCTGGCAGTTGACCAGCAGCCTTGCTAGGTCTGATGTAGTCTGTGTTGCCAATGTTGATGCAATCATTCTGAACTTTTGTTGTCATGTTTTCCTAGTGAAACTCTTGCCAATTTTCCCCGTGAACTAGCAAGCAGTGTTAGCACTCGGAAACGACTAAGGAACGAACGAACGCAGAGATCACACGAGCATCCGTGCCTGGCCCGTAGTCTAGCTCCCGTTGCACCAGTTATCTCCACAAAGGCGAGAATGAACGCTATCGGCTGCCTCGGCAGATGCGAGTCTGCGCTGTACGACTACCCCCTTACCCAGATGCAAGACAAAGTTGCGCTGGGCAGGGCGTTTATGAGAGTGAAGCTGGTCAACCTCAACGAGGAGCAGATTCGGTGAGCAATTCGTTGTGGTTGATGTGAATCACTTTCCACTCACATTGCACTTTGCACCTCCGCGTCGTGGACGATCATCGTCGCTCCGTATCATTGCTTAGCGTATAACGCTTGCCCACTGTCTGTGCAGAACCGGCGCGGATCAGCACCGTGGGTCTCTCGACGATTGCTACAACGTGGATCAGTACAAGGAGCTGCATCACAACATTCTTCCAGAAGAGACTTTTAAGATCTACGTGCGGAGCAAGGATTTTCCATCACAGGCGCTGTGGAGGGTTCTCGCCGTGAAGGTCATGATTCAGCTGGCGCACCAGGTCCTGGGAAGTGGGGTCTCTATTCGGAAAATCCGATTCGCCAACATGTTCATCCGCATGTGCCGCAGCAGCACCCGCGTAAAAGGGAAGATGGACCTTCCTGTGCTCGTCATCGCCTCGAGGAAAACAAAGACCAACCTTTCGAATAACCTGACACATCAGTATCTGGCGAGGCACATCGACTGGCAGCTCTGCGACGTTGGCGGGGTTTTCTTGTGGATTCATTGGCTCTACGATCTCGTCCCGACTAGATACGGAAAAGGAGTTGTACCTCGTCTCATCTTTCGGAAGCCGCGTAAGTGGACCAAGAAGCACATGTTCTTTGGCATAAGGAAGCCGAATGACCCTGGTCCGCAGCCGCAAGACGAGATGAAGTACAAGACTCACAACAAATGGATCCGCTGGGTCATGAAACAGGCAAAGTGGATGTTCAGCAAGGTGACCCACATTTTCAGACGATCCGGGGCGCAGGGGCTGAGCGACGACCATTGCTCAGATGCAGACATTGGCGCCCTGGGTGGGTGGGAGCAGGGAGAGATGCGGAAGGCGTACATTATTGGAATTCCTTTTCATCCGATGCTTATGATGGCTGGATTCACCAGAGCTCAGGGAGATTACTACATCGGCAGAGCACACGCTGTTCTCCCAGACAAAGAGGAGTGGAAAAAGCTGAAGAAGCTTTTCAGAAAGCACATCTTCCCCTGGGCCGAGAAGCAGTTGAAAAAGGTAAACTCGTGGGTTTGGGTTCACCTTTTTGCAGCAGATGAGGTACTCGATCTATGCATCTCTTCGACTTTCCAACCGTCCCTCACCACGAGGTCGACAAGTACAACCGTCCGAGGACCCCCTACAAGCAGCATCACTCTGGGAGGAGGTTTTTGGAGTGCCTCATCAACTGCGGTCGGGACGTGGTCGCGCAAGACCTTGTAATGATGTGGATCCACTGTCGCGAGCACGAGTTCGACCCAAATGAAACACGATGCAGCTGCACGCGACACCCATATGTGTAGATAAGCCGTCTCTGCAAGGAGCCCTTGTTTCAAAAGTGGGCCAAAATTGTTGCAACCATGGACAAAAACGGCCACGACATGAGGGAGAACGCGGGACAGTCGATGGAGGCCGTAAGTGTCTTTTTCTCCGCTGATTAGTCTTGTTAATGCGAGTATTCTCATCGACTAACATGTTTCCGTTTCGCAGAACGCTATTTTCTGTATCGAGGGCGAGCACGAGAAAGCGAAGCTCCTCACAGAGAACCATTGCTTGCGGAAGCAGAATGGGCTGAAGGACGTCCGCAACGCCGAGCTTCAGGCCCAAGTGCATGACCTACAGAGCGACAACAAGAGTCTCCTAGAGCAGCTGGCGCAGCTCAAGGCCGAGTTGGCCGCTCTCACGGTTTCTTCTGCGGGCAACTTTGGCGCCGACAAGTCTGCCGCAAGAGTTGCGGGCACCTCGAAGATGGAGAAAGGTGGAGCTGACCCATCAACCCCAGAGCCAGCTGCACCTACACCAGATATTGTCTACTTCGACAGTGTAGTGAGGCCGTGGCGTGACAGCACCACAGTGGCAGATGCATGGGCGCTGTCGAACAAGTCTAGCTTCTTTGTGGAAGGCCGAACACTGCGTGCTGTTGCAGAGAACGCATGCTTTATCGTTAAATGGGCTCATTTCAAGAGGGGTGAGGAAATCGAGGAAGAGAAAGGCAAGTTCAAACCCACCGTGCGTCTTGATGCCAAGGATGGCACATGTGAAAAGCAGCTGCGTCGCATCCACAAAGCTATGTTAGCGGTGGAAAAGTTCAGGGTGGACGACTCGGTGGAGGCAACGACCGAGGCGGTGAACGTGCTCGATGAGGTGCTGTTCCAGACTTGTCCCACTACGTTCGCAGATGGGCTTATCGTCAAGGATAGGAGGGGCGCGAAGAGGCAGCGAACATCGACGGCTGGGGGGAAAAGCCTGACGGACGATGCGCAAGAGAGGGTTTCGTATCTCCTCGTGTTTTATGGTCTGCGCGACGACACATGGGGGGAAGAGCTCTTCGGCAAAGACCAGTGGAAGACGATCAAGGACGAAGAGTCTAAAAAGCCTTTGAAAGAAAGGCTTGGCGCGTGAACTGGGTCGTAGAAGCAGGGGATTCTGGAGGTGGTGCGTTAATTATGTGCAGGGGGGTTGCGTTTGCCACATGCGTAGAGAAACGTTTTTAAACTCTACGCGCAGACTCGTAGGATTTTTATATGCCACGGTATAGTCTGACGTGAAACCATTCAGAACAACATGGAGTAAGGAGGGGTGCTTTACTCACCATTGTCGATGTAAATGATGTGCGTGTTCATTAAAAGTTGGAACAATATATTTTTTAGGTGATTGCATAGTAGAGTTTGTCAGCCTAGCTCAGCTTAGTCGAGAAACCGACCTCACAAACGCGCAAAAATTTACGAGGTTGCATCGGACTCACGGCAACTCTACGCGGTTTCGTCCACCATGGGGTTTCAATGTGCAGACAAATAGGTGTTTTCTTTATGGGACGGTAGATTGAGATTGTTTAGTATTTGAGAGGGTCCTCACCATCGCGTGCCTCGTTAGAGAGCACTGTTTAAATCTGCAGGTATGGGTTATGTGGAGCTTCATTGAATTCGGAGGGCCGCGACCATTTCTACATTTAAAGAGGATAAGTGTTCAACAGCCCAAATCTACGGGTTGACACTTTCATACTGAAAATGTTATCGCTCAGTAGACCAGATACACTGGACATAGATTAGATGCGATGATTGTCAGACTTAAATGATCTAGCCTGTGTAGGCTGTAGCGGGTTAGATACTAAGGGGTACACAATTCTAGGGTTTCACATTTGTATCACACTCATTCTTTAGTCAATCATTCCTCGTTCTTTAACATGGTATCAGAGCAGGTTCCCTAGTGGGAACGTTTCCTAGGGCCCACCACTGAAAATCGATATTTTTTTCCTGCCCGGAACGCGCTTCGCTCCTGCCCGAGTCGCGCCCCGTGTGCCTGCCCTCCCGTCGCGCCCTCTTAAGCCCCTCGCGGCCCCTCTCACGACCCTTCGCGGCCCCTTCACGGCTCCCTCGCGGCCCCTCCGCCGCCCTTCGCGGCCCCTCTCATGGCCCTTCGCGGCCCCTTACGGCCCCTCGCGGCCCCTTCGCGGCCCCTCGCGGCCCCTTCACGGCCCCGTCGCCGCCCTTCGCGGCCCTGTCGCCGCCCTTCACGGCCCCGTCGCCGCCCTTTGCGGCCCCTCGCAGCCCCTTCTCGGCCCCGTCGCCGCCCTTCGCGGCCCCTCACGGCCCCTTCTCGGCCCCGTCGCCGCCCTTCGCGGCCCCTCACGGCCCCTTCTCGGCCCCGTCGCCGCCCTTCGCGGCCCCTCGCGGCCCCTTCTCGGCCCCGTCGCCGCCCTTCGCGGCCCCTTCACGGCCCTTCGTGGCCCCTTCGCCGCCCTTAGCGGCCCCTTCTCGGCTCCTCCGCAGCCCCTTCTCGGCTCCTTCGTGGCCCTTCCGCCCCGCCGTCGCCGCCCCAGCAGCAGCAGCCGTCGCGCCGTCCCAGCCGCCGCCACCACTGCCGGGGCCGACGCCGCCGCAGCTACCGACAGCGGGAGCCGCCGTCGCCGCTGCCGTGACAGCACCAGCCGCCGCCGCCGACAGCGGCAGCCGCCGCCGCAGCTACCGTGACGGCCGCCGCCGCCACCGCCAGGAGCAGCCGCCGCCGCCGCTGCCGTGCCGGCCGCCGCCGCCGCCGCCGGGGCCGCAGCCGTCGCCGCCACCGTTAGCAGGAGCCGCCACCGCTGTCGCGACCCTGTCCCTGCCGGCGCGCCTCGACCCTGCCCCACCACTTGCGGAACTCTACCCACCCGCCCTGGTAAGAGCACCGCCGAGCCGCGCCTCTGCTACTGAGCTGCTCCTAGCCTTCTGCACGCTACTCTTCCCCTGCCACTGCTGCCCTTAGCCACCTCATGCTGCCGTACCTGTTCCCTGACCTCGCCGCCTTTCCCACAGTCGCTGACCTCATTAGGCACCTTCGCACTAGTGACACCCGCTACCGCGCTGCGCTTCCTGCTGAGTTCTGCGCCAAGAACCCCCCCCCCATGTACATCACCCTCTACTACATAGTCACCCGGCTCCCTGACTCCCTTCGCTCAGTCAGGGACCACTTCCTCTCTGTTTGCCCCACCACACTCACCGTTGACCTCCTCGAGGAGCGCCTCCTGGCAGCTGAGAAGAGTATAGTCGCTGTAGGAGCCTCTCGTGGTGACCCTCGTACCCCCTTCTTTGAAGGGTGCTCCCCCTCCCCCATTTTGCCCTCCGTTGCCTCTGCTGCTGCCGTCGACTTCGTTGGCACCGAGTCGGTCGGTGCTGCGTCTGCCCCTAGCGGGAGACGCCGCACCGGCAAGGGCAAGGGGGGCAAGGGCACTGGAGGAGCTGGCGGGGGCGGTGGAGGTGGCGGTGGAGGTGGCGGTGGAGGCGGCGGAGGGGGTGGGGGTGGCGGTGGGAGTGGTGGCGGGGGTGGGGGCTTCGGTGGCGGCGGTGGAGGCGGAGGCGGAGGCGGCGGTGGCGGTGGGAGCGGAGGAGGCGGAGGAGGAGGCGGTGGCGGAAGTGGCGGAGGTGGCGGCGGCGGCGGTGGAGCTGGTCGGGGTGGCTCTGCGCAGCGGGGCGGCTTCGGTGGTGGTCAGCGCCAGCAGCAGCAGCGCACTCGTGAGACCCCGCCCCCCCAGCAGCTTCGTGAGTGGTACGCTGCGCGTCAGCGGGGTGGGGATGCTGGTCCCTGTGCCTACGTCATGCGTACCGGCGACCGCACTGGTGAGCCGTGCGGTGGCCCGCACACCACCCAGCGCTGCTTCGGCCGCCTGACGGACGCGTGGCGTCTCCAGTTCCCTGACGCCACTGAGATCCCCCGCTGGGGAGAGCTGCTTAGGTCGGGGGTTGCTATCTTTGATCTGGATTATGATGCTATTCTTGCTGCCATGTATGTTGTGTCTACTAGTGATGAGGGTGATTGTTACCTGTGTGTTCCGCCTGACCCAGGCAATGAGGCTGCTGGTGAGGCTGCTGCTCTAGGTGCTGGTGAGGCTGCTGCTCTAGGTGCTAGTGCGTCTGCTGCCCCAGGTGCTGGTGAGGCTGCTCTCTCAGGTACCACGTCGGCTCAGGCCTTACACACCTTCACCCTTGACTCGGGTGCTTCCCGCTCCTTCTTTCGAGACCGCACCACACTCACGCCGCTTAGTCGGCCGGTTGCGGTCTCCCTGGCGGACCCCTCTGGGGGTCCTGTCCTTGCCCACTTCTCCGCTGTCTTGCCGTGTCCGGCGGCCCCTTCTGGCACCCTGTCCGGTCTTTACCTCCCCTCGTTCTCTACGAACTTGGTGAGTGGTGCTGATCTACAGGATGGAGGGGTTGACCAGTTCAATACTGCGAGTCAGCGGGTGACCCACTGTACGTGTGCTCGGACGGGCCGACACTTGGCCACGTTTACCCGTCAGCCGGGGTCGAGCCTGTACACACTGACTACTGAGTCTCCTCCGGTTGCTGCCTCGGGTCAGGTGTTTGCTGCAGCGTCCAGGTCTGGTCCTGAGTCTGCCCCCTGCTCGTGTCGTCTCCTGTCCCACCGGACCCTCCTCTGGCACCACCGCCTTGGTCACCCCTCCCTGCCTCATCTCTGAGGCATGGCTTCCCGTTACCTTGTCTCTGGTCTCCCACGGTCCCTCCCTCCCCTCCCTCCGGGGCCTGCCCCCACCTGCGTTCCCTGCGTCGAGGGGCGGCAGCGCGCTGCTCCTCACTCCTCCTAGTTTCCTCCGACAGAGGCTACGCTGCAGACACTTCACCTGGACGTGTGGGGCCCCGCCCGCGTCCGTGGCCAGGGTCACGAGCGTTACTTCCTGTTGGTGGTTGAAGACTACTCGCGTTACACCACGGTCTTCCCCTTGCGCAGCAAGGGTGACGTCACTGAGGTGTTGATCGACTGGATCCGCGCAGCTCGTCTCCAGCTCAGAGAGAGTTTCGGCTCGGACTTTCCTGTTCTGCGTCTACACTCTGACAGGGGCGGAGAGTTTTCCTCTGACCTTCTGCGAGCCTTCTGTCGTGCACAGGGCATCCGCCAGACGTTCACGCTTCCGGCCTCTCCACAGAAAATTGGGATTGCTGAGCGCCGCATTGGCATGGTCATGGACGTCGCTCGTACGTCCATGATCCATGCGGCTGCTCCCCATTTTCTGTGGCCGTTCGCGGTTTAGTACGCGGCGCATCAGATCAACCTTCAGCCCCGGGTCTCCTTGCCGGAGACCTCCCCCACCCTGCGGTGGACGGGGAAGGTTGGCGATGCGTCTGCGTTTCGTGTCTGGGGATCTCGGGCGTTTGTCCGCGACTTGTCTGCGGACAAGCTGTCCCCCCGTGCTGTTCCCTGGGTCTTCCTTGGCTTCCCCCCTGACGCGCCTGGTTGGCAGTTTTACCACCCCACCTCGCGCCGTGTTCTGTCCTCCCAGGACGTCACTTTTGACGAGTCGGTTCCTTACTACCGTCTCTTCCCCTACCGCACTGCGCCCCTCCCCCCGCCGCCGCTCTTCCTCGCGCCAGGTCCCCCCCCGGTAGACCCCCTCCACCCTCAGGGTCCTGCCCCGTCAGGTGTGTCCCAGGTAGACGCAGTCGAGCCTGTCGAGGTAGCTGTTGACTCTGGTGCTGCTAGGGGTGCTGAGCCTGCGGGTGCGGGGTCTGGGGGTGCGGAGCCTGGGGGTGCGGAGTCTGGGGGTGCTGAGCCTGGGGGTGCGGAGCCTGGGGGTGCTGGGCCTACTCGTGTGGCCTCTGGCGGTGCTGGGTCTGGAGGTCCTTCGGGTGCTTCGTCCCGGCGGGAGCTACCCTCTCCACAGGAGCTGCGCGAGTGGTTTGCTCGGCGCTGGAGCCGTGCTGCTGGAGCTGGAGGTGCTGCTGGAGGTGGAGTTTCTACTGCTACTGAGGGTGCTGGTGCCACGGGTCCCGGAGGTGCTCGTACTGGAGGTACTGGAGCTGCTGGGCCTGGGGGTGCTCCTTCTACTGGAGCTGCTGGCGGTGCTGGAGCTGGTGGTGCTGCTGGAGCTGCTGGAGCTGGAGCTGTTGCGTTTTCCGGTGGTCCGGCTGGAGCTGGAGCTGCTGGGGGTGGTGGCGCTGGCGGTGCTACTGGCGCTGGTCCTTCTGGGGGTGCTGGAGTTGGCGCTGCTGCTGCTGGGGGTGCTACTGGTGCTGGTGCTGCCGCTGGGGGTGCTGGTGCTGTCCCTGCTGGTTCTGGAGGCGCTGCGCGGCCGAGGCCGTACTTCGTTCTGCTCCTTCAGCAGGTTCTTATTCTCCCGCCTTCTGCTGGTCCTGCTCCTTCCTTAGAGTGTCCGCCGCTTGTCCAGTCCGAGTCACAGTTACCGCCCGCCTCCCCTCTGCCTGCTCCTTCTCCCTACACTGGTCCTACTGGAGGTCTTGCTGAGCGTCATGAGCCTGCGTCTCGTCCTGCGTCGCCTGCTCGTGCTGCTCGTACTAGTCGTCGTGTTCCGCGTCCGCGTCCTCCTGCGGTCCCAGGCACACACCAGATGGCACTGCGTCCTTCCACTGCTCCACTGCGTGTCCCTTTGCCGTCTCCTCCAGAGTCCTCTCTTCCTGCTCTTGCTGACCCGGAGTCTGACTCTCTTCGTGCTGCCAGTCCTACTGTCACGCGGCTCCTGGCTACTGCAGTCACTGACCCTTCCTTTGAGTCCGCTGCTGCGTCTGCCTTAGTTGCTGAGCTTGTCGACTTCGCTTCTCACTGTCGTCTAGACTACGCTGCTAGTCTTGTTGCTGAGTCTGAGTCTGTCTGTCCTCCGTCCGTCGGGGGTGGGTGTGCTCTTAGCACGGACGTCCTTGAGGACAGGCAGGAGGAGTTCCAGTGCTTTGCTGCTGCTTTGCCTCATCTCGTGTCCATGCTGACTGCCCCTGAGGGAGACCCGGATGCACCAGACATCCCGACTCCGCGCTCTTACGCGGAGGCGATAGAGGGTCCCTACTCCTCTGAGTGGCAGTCAGCCATGGACACAGAGATGGCTTCCTGGAAGTCCACAGGCACCTACGTCGACGAGGTTCCCCCACCTGGGGCGAACATCGTCAGTGGCATGTGGATTTTCAGGGTGAAGCGGCCGCCAGGTTCTCCACCTGTCTTCAAGGCGCGCTACGTGGCTCGAGGCTTCAGTCAGCGGCAGGGAGTTGACTACTTTCAGACCTTCTCTCCCACCCCGAAGATGACCACTCTTCGGGTGCTGCTGCACATAGCCGCTCAGCGCGACTACGAGCTTCACTCTCTTGACTTCAGCACTGCTTTCCTACAGGGCAGCCTGCACGAGGAGATCTGGCTGCGCCGCCCTCCTGGCTTCACTGGGTTGTTTCCTCCTGGTACCCAGTGGAGCCTCCGGCGGCCAGTCTACGGTCTCCGCCAGGCACCCCGTGAGTGGCACGACACACTGAGGACTACGCTTGCGGCTCTTGGGTTTGCTCCTTCTACTGCTGACCCATCGCTGTTTCTACGCACCGACACCTCTTTGCCGCCGTTCTACATCCTCGTGTACGTCGACGACTTGGTCTTTGCTACTGCTGACACTGCTGGACTCGCCCACGTGAAGTCCGAGCTGCAGAAGAGACACACGTGCACAGACCTGGGTGAACTGCGCAGCTACCTTGGCTTGCAGATCACCCGGGACAGAGCACGGCGCACCATTACCCTGACTCAGTCACACATGGTGCAGCAGGTCCTTCAGCGCTTCGACTTCACGTACTCCTCGCCTCAGGCCACTCCTCTGTCTACTCGCCACTCGCTCTCAGCTCTGCCTTCGGATGAGTCCGTAGAGCCGAGTGGCCCGTACCCAGAGCTTGTTGGCTGCCTCATGTACCTGATGACCTGCACTCGACCTGACCTTGCATACCCTCTTAGCATCTTGGCACGCTATGTTGCTCTGGGAGACACCGACCAGAGCACATGGCTGCAGCGAAGAGGGTGTTGCGCTACTTGTGCAGTACGTCGGGCATGGGGCTCGTGCTTGGAGGGCGGCGTTCAGTGGTCCTCACTGGTCACGCAGACGCTTCTTGGGCTGACGACCAGGCTACGCAGCGGTCGTCACAGGGTTACACCTTCAGCCTTGGTTCCGGCTCTGTTTCGTGGCGGTCTACCCGCTCGTCCTCTGTTCTCGGCTCCAGCTGTGAAGCTGAGATCTATGCAGGGGCCATGGCACAGGAGCTACGCTGGCTCACCTACCTGCTGACTGACCTAGGAGAGCCGCCTCGTTCTCCTCCAGTTGTGTACGTAGACAACAAGGCCATGCTGGCCTTGTGTCGGGAGCACAGACTGGAGCACAGAACGAAGCACATTGCTCTTCGCTACTTCCTTGCTCATGAGCTGCAGCAGCGTGGTCAGCTGCGCCTTGATTACGTGGCCTCTCAGGCCAACACTGCTGATATCTTTACCAAGGCACTTCCGCCTTGTGATCATCAGCGCTTTTGTACATTGCTAGGTCTTGTGCCTACTTGGCCTCACTTGCTCACTTCTTGACCTTGCTTGTACTGTGATCTATCTATACCTGCACTTGCTTGTTTACCTTTATATATGATCTTGCATGTGAACTAGCCTTGTGGCCTTGAACTTGTGCTCGGAATGTGTGGTGACGTTGTGATCCACCCTGAGCTTGCTTTGCTTTACTTTGCTTGACTGGTCTTGTGACCCCTTGTTCTCCCCCACTTTGCCTATGGGGGTGTGTCAGACTTATATGATCTAGCCTGTGTAGGCTGTAGCGGGTTAGATACTAAGGGGTACACAATTCTAGGGTTTCACATTTGTATCACACTCATTCCTTAGTCAATCATTCCTCGTTCCTTAACAATGATCATCAAATTGGTTCAGCGGGGTACTGCACTTAGCAACGGTAGATGTATGGAACACATTTAATTCTCATTATCCTGCAGATCAACAATTGCACTCTCTAACTACACATCACCCGTCAATCACTCATCCCCCTTCTCCCCCTTCTGCCTCGGCCCACGTCGCGTTGGCAGTATGGAAAGCGTTGCGGCCTGGTGCCAAGTCAGTCCCCGCGAAGCGAAGCCACACTGACACCAGTAGACCGTGACCCTAGCTACCACCTTGGCGAGATTGGTCACTTCTACCTCGTCCTTGGGTCAATTTAGGATCTCGACAATCTTGCCCTCCAAGACAGCCGGCCATTCCTTCTTTGTGAGTTGTCTGTCTGAGACCTGCTTCACTGCAACTATGCCGCTTCGGGCCGCTTTTGCCGCATGCTTCGACAGCTCCTCATCGTTGACGTAGCAGCTCGCGACGGTCAAGGCGCCAGCTTTGTAGTCTTCTTCTGGAGTACCAATCAAGGCTCCCCACAAGGTGTACAGCGCTGATGCTACGCCAGCAGCGTACACTGCAGGAGGGACTCTGTCTGGGGCTGGTTCCACACCCGTGCAGCCAAGCAGCATTGCCAAGCCGATTCCTTCTCAGAGACCGGTCTGCAATTCCGCACCCTTTGCCAGACGCTCGTTCGTTTTCTTCAAGACGGCACCGAAACTGTTGGGAGGGCAGTATCAACAAGCAGCGTTTTGTGAGCACACCGTAAACCTCCAACAATGCATTGCAACATACGTCACTCACTTCTCAATCCGGGAAATGTGCAGCTCGTTCAGAACGCTCCAGACACCTGTCGGCAGCTGCTTGGCAAGGTTCAGATGGGCCGACCACGCTTGGACATCCTCCTTGTCCATGCCGTAGGCGAGTAGGTCCGCATCTGGAGTGTATGCCATCCAGCAGATGGCGATGCTGAAGTTCCTATTCCGCTCGCTGTCAAAATTTCCCAGATTTCTCTTGCACCCTCCAACTGTCTGCTCGGAGCAGTACTTGCCTCCCGCTGTTGCCTTCTTCCGCTTGAAAAACCCGCCTGCTCTGTACGGCTTATCTTCCCCGTACAATTTACCCAGACTGTCTGCTACAACACAAACCTTCCCTCTCTTGCCCTCTCCGATCCCGTCCCCATCACTAGCAATCGCTTCATCCACACCTGTCTGCGACTCGCTCTGGTCCGCCTCCACATCCCTCCCCCTTTTCAACCCACGTGTACCCTCTGAATGTTCAGGCATTTGACGAAGCCTGTCTTGACCAGAGGTTTCCATTACCGGCTTTCCAGCATCATGATCCTCCGGTTCCCGTTCCCGCATCAGTCGAAGTCGTGCAGCAGATAGTCGCGCCCTCTCCGACGCCAGAGCCCTCATACGCTCCGCAGCCCGAGTTCTCTCCTCCACTTCCTTCGCTGCCAGACGCTTCTCTTCCGCTTCCATGTCAGCTAGTTGAACGACCACATCTGCATTCTTCTTTTCTCCAGTAGCCTCCTCCACCCTCTCTGCCTCCTTGCCGTCCGAGCTCCCGTGTTCTTTCTCTTCCACCTCGTCGTGTTCGCCTCCTCTTTCCACGATCTGCACGTCCTCTCCGACACCTTCAACAGCACCCTCCGAACCGGTGTGCGCCAATGGTTCCCCCGTTACCCCCTTCGCCCCCTCTCGCACCTTCCCGTTGCCCACACATGTCTGTGGCTGTCCGTTTTCACCACCTTTTTGTACTTCCTTATCTACCGCTTCAACATCCGTGGCGACACCCAGAGTCATGCCATGGATGTTAGTATGCTGCAGGGGGGTGAAAGGGGCGGCATCTGGAATTGAAGGCGCCAACAAAACACCTGCGGCCTTTGCTGGAGGCGAATGCAGCATGCTAGACCCCACGATTTCCACCTCTTGCACCGTGTTTCGCTTCCCGTGCACAGCGGCCATTATCTCTTCCTTCAGCGTCTTTGCAAACTGCCGTTGATGTTCTGTGGTATCAGCCACCTGCTTCTGTTCCGCCCGCATTATCAATTCTTCTACGTACTGCTTTATGAACGGCTTCAAGGACCGTTGAAGCGCCTCAACATCGACACCGACCATCTCACCCCTGTCTCTCGACGCATTCGTATCCGCCGCGATCTCCGGCGGTCCACTCCTTCCGCCTGTCTGCGCCGCTGAACCCACACTCCGCGTCGTTGACGTGCATAGTCCCCGCCTCTCCGCTCTGCAAAGGATCTGACATACACCCCTTGGTCAACAGCGACTGGGTATGGCGCGTCCTTGGCTTCCGCGTGAGCAACAGCGTAGACGGTGCACGGACCCCTGTGTCAGCATGCGCCTCCGCGGCTTCCTCCTCTTCCTCGTCTTCCCCAGATGCCAAATCGCACGTAGAGTTTAAGTCCGCGTCGACGTCCAACTCTACCAGGTCGGCTACTTGCTTGTTCGCGTGGCCCCCGAAATGATCGCGGCATGTCGTTATCAGCCAGGCCAGTATTTCCTCCTTCTAGTATGTTCCTTTGCCAAGACCAAGAAATGGTCTCCCACTCTGCACCGAAAGCACGAACTCCAAATTTTCCACCAGCTTCCCCCAGAAATACGACACTAGCTGACCGGACCCAACCTCTTTCCGCCCAACATGTGACGATATCTGTGAATAGAAAAATCACCCTCCATTCCGTTCCATGCGGTTGGCATGATTTGAGCGCCCGAACTCTGCCCGGTACGCCCATTACAGGCGCGCACACTGCCCCGACTGCCCAGCGCATCACTTTGATTGGTCCGCTGGATTGCATGCCTCATTTTTTCTGCTATTCCCCTTGATGAGACCATTTTGCACGCCCACAACAAGTGGCTCCATTCCGTTCCATGCGGTTGGCATGATTTGAGCGCCCGAACTCTGCCCGGTACGCCCATTACAGGCGCACACTGCCCCGACTGCCCAGCGCATCACTTTGATTGGTCCGCTGCATTGCATGCCTCATTTTTTCTGCTATTCCCCTTGATGAGACCATTTTGCACGCCCACAACAAGTGGCTCCATTCCGTTCCATGCGGTTGGCATGACTTGAGCGCCCGAACTCTGCCCGGTACGCCCATTGCAGGCGCGCACACTGCCCCGACTGCCCAGCGCATCACTTTGATTGGTCCGCTGCATTGGATGCCTCATTTTTTCTGCTAGTCCCCTTGATTTGATCATTTTGCCGTCCACAACAAGTGGCTCCATTCCGTTCCATGCGGTTGGCATGATTTGAGCGCCCGAACTCTGCCCGGTACGCCCATTGCATGCGCGCACACTGCCCCGACTGCCCAGCGCATCACTTTGATTGGTCCGCTGCATTGCATGCCTCATTTTTTCTGCTAGTCCCCTTGATGAGACCATTTTGCACGCCCACAACAAGTGGCTCAATTCCGTTCCATGCGGTTGGCAAGACTTGAGCGCCCGAACTCTGCCCGGTACGCCCATTACAGGCGCGCACACTGCCCCGACTGCCCAGCGCATCACTTTGATTGGTCCGCTGCATTGGATGCCTCATTTTTTCTGCTAGTCCCCTTGATGAGATCATTTTGCACGCCCACAACAAGTGGCTCCATTCCGTTCCATGCGGTTGGCATGATTTGAGCGCCCGATCTCTGCCCAGTACGCCCATTGCAGGCGCGCACACTGCCCCGACTGCCCAACGCATCACTTTGATTGGTCCGCTGCATTGGATGCCTCATTTTTTCTGCTAGTCCCCTTGATGAGACCCTTTTGCACGCCCACAACAAGTGGCTCAATTCCGTTCCATGCGGTTGGCATAACTTGAGCGCCCGATCTCTGCCCGGTACGCCCATTGCAGGCGCGCACACTGCCCCGACTGCCCAGCGCATCACTTTGAATGGTCCGCTGCATTGGATGCCTCATTTTTTCTGCTAGTCCCCTTGATGAGACCCTTTTGCACGCCCACAACAAGTGGCTCAATTCCGTTCCATGCGGTTGGCATGACTTGAGCGCCCGATCTCTGCCCGGTACGCCCATTGCAGGCGCGCACACTGCCCCGACTGCCCAGCGCATCACTTTGAATGGTCCGCTGCATCGCATGCCTCATTTTTTCTGCTAGTCCCCTTGATGAGACCCTTTTGCACGCCCACAACAAGTGGCTCAATTCCGTTCCATGCGGTTGGCATGACTTGAGCGCCCGATCTCTGCCCGGTACGCCCATTGCAGGCGCGCACACTGCCCCGACTGCCCAGCGCATCACTTTGAATGGTCCGCTGCATCGCATGCCTCATTTTTTCTGCTAGTCCCCTTGATGAGACCCTTTTGCACGCCCACAACAAGTGGCTCAATTCCGTTCCATGCGGTTGGCATGACTTGAGCGCCCGATCTCTGCCCGGTACGCCCATTACAGGCGCGCACACTGCCCCGACTGCCCAGCGCATCACTTTGAATGGTCCGCTGCATCGCATGCCTCATTTTTTCTGCTAGTCCCCTTGATGAGACCCTTTTGCACGCCCACAACAAGTGGCTCAATTCCGTTCCATGCGGTTGGCATGACTTGAGCGCCCGATCTCTGCCCGGTACGCCCATTACAGGCGCGCACACTGCCCCGACTGCCCAGCGCATCACTTTGAATGGTCCGCTGCATCGCATGCCTCATTTTTTCTGCTAGTCCCCTTGATGAGACCCTTTTGCACGCCCACAACAAGTGGCTCAATTCCGTTCCATGCGGTTGGCATGACTTGAGCGCCCGATCTCTGCCCGGTACGCCCATTACAGGCGCGCACACTGCCCCGACTGCCCAGCGCATCACTTTGAATGGTCCGCTGCATTGCATGCCTCATTTTTTCTGCTAGTCCCCTTGATGAGACCCTTTTGCACGCCCACCACAAGTGGCTCAATTCCGTTCCATGCGGTTGGCATGACTTGAGCGCCCGATCTCTGCCCGGTACGCCCATTACAGGCGCGCACACTGCCCCGACTGCCCAGCGCATCACTTTGAATGGTCCGCTGCATTGCATGCCTCATTTTTTCTGCTAGTCCCCTTGATGAGACCCTTTTGCACGCCCACGACAAGTGGCTCTATTCCGTTCCATGCGGTTGGCATGACTTGAGCGCCCGAACTCTGCCCGGTACGCCCATTACAGGCGCGCACACTGCCCCGACTGCCCAGCGCATCACTTTGAATGGTCCGCTGCATTGCATGCCTCATTTTTTCTGCTAGTCCCCTTGATGAGACCCTTTTGCACGCCCACCACAAGTGGCTCAATTCCGTTCCATGCGGTTGGCATGACTTGAGCGCCCGATCTCTGCCCGGTACGCCCATTACAGGCGCGCACACTGCCCCGACTGCCCAGCGCATCACTTTGAATGGTCCGCTGCATTGCATGCCTCATTTTTTCTGCTAGTCCCCTTGATGAGACCCTTTTGCACGCCCACGACAAGTGGCTCTATTCCGTTCCATGCGGTTGGCATGACTTGAGCGCCCGAACTCTGCCCGGTACGCCCATTACAGGCGCGCACACTGCCCCGACTGCCCACCGCACCACTTTGATTGGTCCGCTGCATTGCATGCCTCATTTTTTCTGCTAGTCCCCTTGATGAGAGGGTTTTGCACGCCCACGACAAGTGGCTCTATTCCGTTCCATGCGGTTGGCATGATTTGAGCGCCCGAACTCTGCCCGGTACGCCCATTACAGGCGCGCACACTGCCCCGACTGCCCACCGCACCACTTTGATTGGTCCGCTGCATTGCATGCCTCATTTTTTCTGCTAGTCCCCTTGATGAGAGGGTTTTGCACGCCCACGACAAGTGGCTCTATTCCGTTCCATGCGGTTGGCACGATTTGAGCGCCCGAACTCTGCCCGGTACGCCCATTACAGGCGCGCACACTGCCCCGACTGCCCACCGCACCACTTTGATTGGTCCGCTGCATTGCATGCCTCATTTTTTCTGCTAGTCCCCTTGATGAGAGGGTTTTGCACGCCCACAACAAGTGGCTCCATTCCGTTCCATGCGGTTGGCACGATTTGAGCGCCCGATCTCTGCCCGGTACGCCCATTACAGGCGCGCACACTGCCCGGACTGCCCAGCGCATCACTTTGATTGGTCCGCTGCATTGGATGCCTCTTCCATGCGCAGGCGCGCACACTGCCCGGACTGCCCAGCGCATCACTTTGATTGGTCCGCTGCATTGGATGCCTCTTCCATGCGGTTGGCACGATTTGAGCGCCCGAACTCTGCCCGGTACGCCCATTACAGGCGCGCACACCGCCCCGACTGCCCAGCGCACCACTTGGATTGGTCCGCTGCATTGGATGCCTCAGTTTTTCTGCTAGTCCCCTTGATGAGACCATTTTGCACGCCCACAACAAGTGGCTCCATTCCGTTCCATGCGGATGGCACGACTTGAGCGCCCGAACTCTGCCCGGTACGCCCATTACAGGCGCGCACACCGCCCCGACTGCCCAGCGCACCACTTGGATTGGTCCGCTGCATTGGATGCCTCAGTTTTTCTGCTAGTCCCCTTGATGAGACCATTTTGCACGCCCACAACAAGTGGCTCCATTCCGTTCCATGCGGTTGGCACGACTTGAGCGCCCGAACTCTGCCCGGTACGCCCATTACAGGCGCGCACACTGCCCCGACTGCCCAGCGCACCACTTGGATTGGTCCGCTGCATTGGATGCCTCATCTTTTCTGCTAGTCCCCTTGATGAGACCATTTTGCACGCCCACAACAAGTGGCTCCATTCCGTTCCATGCGGTTGGCACGACTTGAGCGCCCGAACTCTGCCCGGTACGCCCATTACAGGCGCGCACACTGCCCCGACTGCCCAGCGCACCACTTGGATTGGTCCGCTGCATTGGATGCCTCATCTTTTCTGCTAGTCCCCTTGATGAGACCATTTTGCACGCCCACAACAAGTGGCTCCATTCCGTTCCATGCGGTTGGCACGACTTGAGCGCCCGAACTCTGCCCGGTACGCCCATTACAGGCGCGCACACTGCCCCGACTGCCCAGCGCACCACTTCGATTGGTCCGCTGCATTGGATGCCTCATCTTTTCTGCTAGTCCCCTTGATGAGACCATTTTGCACGCCCACAACAAGTGGCTCCACTGCCCCGACTGCCCAGCGCACCACTTTGATTGGTCCGCTGCATTGGATGCCTCATCTTTTCTGCTAGTCCCCTTGATGAGACCATTTTGCACGCCCACAACAAGTGGCTCCATTCCGTTCCATGCGGTTGGCACGACTTGAGCGCCCGAACTCTGCCCGGTACGCCCATTACAGGCGCGCACACTGCCCCGACTGCCCAGCGCACCACTTGGATTGGTCCGCTGCATTGGATGCCTCATCTTTTCTGCTAGTCCCCTTGATGAGACCATTTTGCACGCCCACAACAAGTGGCTCCATTCCGTTCCATGCGGTTGGCACGACTTGAGCGCCCGAACTCTGCCCGGTACGCCCATTACAGGCGCGCACACTGCCCCGACTGCCCAGCGCACCACTTTGATTGGTCCGCTGCATTGGATGCCTCATCTTTTCTGCTAGTCCCCTTGATGAGACCATTTTGCACGCCCACAACAAGTGGCTCCATTCCGTTCCATGCGGTTGGCATGACTTGAGCGCCCGAACTCTGCCCGGTACGCCCATTACAGGCGCGCACACTGCCCCGACTGCCCAGCGCACCACTTTGATTGGTCCGCTGCATTGGATGCCTCATCTTTTCTGCTAGTCCCCTTGATGAGACCATTTTGCACAAGTGGCTCCATTCCGTTCCAGACTCTTCACATGGACGTGTGGGCCCAGCCCGCGTCCGTGGACAGGGTCAAGAGCGCTACTTTCTGCTGGTCGTTGACGACTACTCGCGTTACACCACAGTCTTCCCCTTGTATCCGCGCTGAGGTGCTGATCGACTGTATCCGCGCTGCCCGTCGTCTGCTCAGCGAGAGTTTTGGCTCGGACATTGCTGTTCTGCGTCTGCACTCCGACAGAGGTGGAGAGTTTTCCTCCAACCTTCTGCGAGCCTTCTGTCGTGCGGAGGGCATCCGCCAAACGTTCACGCTTCCGGCCTCTCCACAGCAAAATGGGATTGCTGAGCGCCGCATTGGCATGGTCATGGACGTCGCTCGTACGTCCATGATCCATGCGGCTGCTCCCCATTTTCAGTGGCCGTTCGGGGTTCAGTACGCGGCGCATCAGATCAACCTTCAGCCCCGGGTCTCCTTGCCGGAGACCTCCCCTACTCTGCGGTGGACGGGGAAGGTTGGCGTTGCGTCTGCGTTCCGTGTCTGGGGATCTCGAGCTTTCGTCCGCGACTTGTCTGCGGACAAGCTGTCCTCCCGTGCTGTTCCCTGCGTCTTCCTTGGCTTCCCCCCTGACGCGCCTGGTTGGCAGTTTTACCACCCCACCTCGTGCCGTGTTCTGTCCTCTCAGGACGTCACGTTTGATGAGTCGGTTCCTTACTACCGTCTCTTCCCCTACCGCAGTGCCCCCCCCCCCCCCCCCCCCCCCCCGCCGCTCTTCCTAGTACTAGGCCCTCCCCCGGTAGACCCCCTCCCCCCTCAGGGTCCTGCTCCCTCAGGTGTGTCCCAGGTAGATGCAGTCGAGCCGGTCGAGGTAGCTGTTGACTCTGGTGCTACTAGGTGTGCTGAGCCTGCGGGTGCCGGGTCAGGGGGTGCTGAGCCAGGGGTTGCTAAGCCTGGGGTTGCTGAGTCTGGGGGTGCAGAGCCTGAGGGTGCTGATCCTGTGCGTGTGGAGTCTGGAGGTGCTGGGCCTGGAGGTCCTTCGGGTGCTTCGTCCCTGCGGGAGCCTCTCTCTCCTCAGCAGCTGCGTGAGTGGTTTGCTCGGCGCTGGAGCCGTGCTGCTAGAGCTGGTGGTGCTACGGGCACTGGAGGTCCTGCTGTTGCTGGAGCTGCTGGGGGTTCTGGAGCCACTGGTCCCGGAGGTGCTCGTACTGGGGGTACTGGAGGTGCTGGGCCTGGTGGTGCCGCTGGAGCTGGAGCTACTGGAGGTGCTGGCTCTGGCGATGCTGCTGGAGCAGGTGCTGTTGGAGGTGCTGGGGCTGGCGCTGCTGGAGCTACTGGAGGTGCCGCTGGAGCTGCTGGTGCTGCTGGAGCTGCTAGAGGTGCTGCTGGAGCTGGTGGTGCTGCTGGAGTTGGAGCTGCCGCTGGGGGTGCTGGTGCTGTCCCTGCTGGTTCTGGGGGCGCTGAGCGGCCGCGGCCGTACTTCGTTCCGCTCCTTGAGCAGGTTCTTGGTCTCCCGCCTTCTGCTGGTCCTGCTCCTTCCTTAGAGTGTCCACCACCTGTCCAGTCGCAGTCACAGCTACAGCCCGCCTCCCCACTGCCTGCTCCTTCTCCTTACACTGGTCCGACCGGAGGCCTTGCTGAGCGTCGTGAGCCTGCGTCTCGTCCTGCGTTGCCTATTTGTGCTGCTCGCACTGGTCATCGTGGTTCGCGTCAGCGTCCTCCTCCTGTCCCTGGCACGCACCAGATGGCTCTGCGTCCTTCCACTGATCCGCAGCGTGTCCCTCTGCCGTCTCCTCCTGAGTCCTCTCTTCCTGCCCTTGCTGACTCGGAGTCTGACTCCCTTCGTGTTGCTAGTCCTACTATCACGCGTCTCCTTGCCACTGTTGTCACTGACCCTTCCTTTAAGTCCACTGCTGCGTCTGCTCTTGTTGCTGAGCTTGTCAACTTTGCTGCTCGATGTCGTCTAGACTACGCTGCTAGACTTGTTGCTGAGTCTGAGTCTGTCTGTCCTCCGTCCGTCGGGGGTGAGTGTGCCCTTGGCACGAACGTCCTTGAGGACAGGCATGAGGAGTTCCAGTGTTTTGCTGCTGCTTCACCTCATCTCGTGTCCATGCTGCTTGCCCCCTGAGGGAGACTCGGATGCACGAGATATCGTCTCTGCGTTCGTTCGTTCCTTAGTCGTTTCCGAGTGCTAACACTGCTTGCTAGTTCACGGGGAAAATTGGCAAGAGTTTCACTAGGAAAACATGACAACAAAAGTTCAGAATGATTGCATCAACATTGGCAACATAGACTACATCAGACCTTGCAAGGCTGCTGGTCGACTGCCAGCGCAGCACGGTCGACCGCGTGCCAGCACGACTTCGTCGACCGTGCTCCAGCAGAGCAGAGTCACGGCTTGCCAATGTTGCAAGTCCGCGGTGTGCCAACGCTGCAGCAAGTCGGCTGCACAGCGTTGCACCCGCCTGACAATGGTGCACCAGCTTCGCAGGTGCGTGCAGCTGGTTGGCGCCTAACGCCCCGTCACACGCCCAGCGCAGACACTCCACCCGTGACGGCGCCCACTAGCCACGTCGACCTCGGGATACCACCCCCGAGATCGTCCTCGCAGAAAACACCCCGGCGACCTTCGCGCACGTCGCACGGGTATCCTGGTTGACCGGGTATCCCGCGGCCCCCGTGGCCCCCGGTCGTCCACCAGTGCCCACCGCGGTCCCCGCGCGGTCCCGTGGTCCCGTGGTTTCCCGCGGCCTCCCGCGGCACTCCCGCGGCCCCGCGGATCTCCCGTGGGCCCGCGGTTCTCCCGCGGTCCCGTGGTCCCGCGGCCCTCTCGCGGTCTCGCGGTTCTCCCGCGGCTCCGCGGTTCTCTCGCGGTCCCGCGGTCCCGCGCCCCTCCCGCGGTCCCGCGGTTCTCCCGCGGTCCCGCAGTCTCTCGCGGCCTCCCGCAGCCTCCCGAGGTCCCGCGGTCGTCGAGGTCGGCTCCGCCCAAGCGAGGACGGGGCCAAACACTACTCCCGTTGACACTCCCCTGCCGCGTTCACAATTGGGCCCCCCAGCTCACGCAGCATCACTGCTCGGAGAATAGCCCCGTCGGCGTGCACACAACGCACAGCGCGCCGGTCATCGCACCAGCCATGCAAGAGGGCATGGCACCTACTGCTGCACGTCGTTGTCGCCGTCGCCCACGTCGGCCAGCCGCAGTTGGCCGATTGCGACGGAGCACCGGTTGAAGGCCGGATAGTGCAGCGCCTTCGTCAGGAAGTCAGCTGGCTGCTAAGTGATCGGGATGTACTGCAGTAAGAACTTCCCGCGCTTCACCATGTGCTGCAGCCAGGCCTCTCGCCGCTCCATGTGCTTGAGGTTGCCCGTCAACCCCGTGCCCTCGGCAATCGTGATGGCCGACTTGTTGTCCACCCTGAGGACAGTCTGCTTCCCGTCGTCCAGCTGCCGGAACTCCGCAAGGAGGAAGCGAAGGCGGCGTCCCTCCTTGCCAGCTTCGACGGCCGCCACGTACTCCGATTCGGTCGAGGACAGCGTCGCGCACTTGATGCGCTGGCTTGACCAGGAGACCGCGGCCCCTCCGTAGACAAACACGTTGCCTACCGTGCTCGTCCTCATCTGCTTGTCACCTGCGTCGTTGGCGTCAACGTAGCCGACCAGCTCCAATGACTCAGGTCCACCGCCGAACTCCAGGGCGGTGTTACGCGTGTTGGTGAGGTAGGCGAGGCAGCGGTCGACCTCGCGCCAGTGTTGGTCGCTCCTCACCGTGAGGCCGCTCCCCAGCTTGCTGCAGGCGAAGGCAATGTCCGGCCGTGTCGTCGTCGCCGCGAATTGCAGTGAGCCGACCTTCTGCCGGTACTCCTCCTCCTGTCGCTCCTGTGCCTCCTCGTCGTCGGACGTCAGCTCGGCGTAGGCGTCGACCGAGACCGGCGTCTTCGGAGTGCGCCCGGTCTACTCCTTGTCAATGAAGCGCCTACGCAGCTTGTCGGCGTAGCCCTGCTGGTGCAGCCACAGCTTCCGCGCCGGCCTGTCGCGCATGATCTCCAGGCCGAGATACTTCTTCACCGGGGAAATCTCGCGCAGCTTGAAGGCGGCCTCCAGCAGCTCCTTCAGCTCCTTCAGCATCGCGGTGCTGCTGCTCGCGGCGAGAAGGTCGTCAACGTAGACCAGCACCCAGCAGGTCACCTTGTCGTCGGTGACATTGGAGTACAGAGCCTCGTTGACTTGGCTCTTCTTCCACCCGGCGCCAACCAACACGTCGTTGAGAGCCGTGTACCACAGCAGCGGGGACTGCTTTAGCCCATAAAGGCTCTTCAGCAGCTTGCACACCCGGCCGGTACCGTCGTTGAAGTAGTCCGGCTGGTACATGTACAACACGCGGTCGAGCTTGCTCTGCAAAAAGGCGTTCTTCATGTCCAGCTGCATCAGGTTGAAGTCGAGGATAGCGACGACGCTGAGGAAAATCCTCAGCGTGACGTAGCTGCTCTCCGGCGCGTACGTCTCGTTGTAGTCGGCGCCATACATCTGTGTGAAGCCTTTCACGACCAGCCTCGCCTTCTCGCACTCGAAGGTGTCGTCGATGCGGTACTTCGTCGTCAGCACCCACCGGTTCTTCATTATGTTCACCCCCAGCGGGCGTTCGACCCGCTCCCAAGTGCCCATGTTGATGAGGCTGCGAATCTCCTCCTCCATGGCGGCCTTCGCCGCCGGGCCCTTCCAGCTCGCCAACGCCTCCTTCACCGTCATCGTCGAGATGTCCCAACGGTGCTCAGGGTCGGCATGCATGTCGGGGTTGAGCTCTGCAAACTCCTCATCGTCCTCAGCGTCACCATACGCCAGGTCGTCGTCGTCCACATCGTACACCGTGGTGAAGGCAGCGGGGACGAAGAACTCGGGTTGCCTCCGAATTCAGCCCGACTTCCGAGGTCCAGGCTGAGCCTCCACCACGTCGCTGTTGGTGGACTCCTCGCGGTCCCACGGTCCCGCGGCCCCCCGCGGTCTCGCGGTCCCACGGCCCTCGCGGTTACTGCCCTCAGCGCCCTCAGCGTCCGGCTGCACCACGGTTGGCGTCACTGCCAACTGCTCCCCTGTCGTCAGCTCCTTTGCCGACTGCTCCGTGGTCGGTTTAGCTGCTGCCTCTTCCCCTGTCAGCTGCCTGCTAGCCGCGGGCTCTTCCACGGTCTCCTCTGCGGTCTCCTCCACGGCCCGCTTCTCCGCGACTGGCTGGGCGTCACGTCGGCCACCAGCGATGCTCTTGGCCGGCGCCAGAGGCGACGCCCAACGGCTCCCCTCATCGCCGGAGGCCGACACCGAAGTCAGGCCACGCAGTTCGACGGGAAGGGGACGGGAAGTAGGGGCAGGGGATGGCGAGGCAGGGGCGACCGCGGCATCCTCATCAGCCTGCTCACCGACCTCGGCGAGCAAAGGAAGCGTCGCCGTCGAGGTGTCCGTCACCGGGGTGGCCCGCGTCCGCCCCGACGCTGGCCCGAGTTCTGACTTCCACACCTCCAGCGACAGAGTTTCGTAGAACACCACGTCCGACGTGGTGACCACCCGGTTGTCGGCGATGTCGGGGAGCTCCCAACCTTTGCTCTCCTTCGACACGCCGAGGTGAAGGCCCCACCGAGCCTTCGGCTGCAGCTTTCCACGGCGCTGCTGCTCAGGGACAAGGAACTGCGCCATGCAGCCCCACACCCGCACCATCGACAAGTCGGGCTTCTGCCCAGTGAGGAGCTGATAAGGCGTTGTCCTCGGTGGCAGCGACGACCGCTCCAGGCAGTTGCGAACCCAGACGGCATGCCACAGAGCGAGATGCCACCAGTGGTGCTTCACGCCCATGTGCATCAGCATCGTTCGCACCGACTCCACCACCGTCCTCATCTCCCGCTCCGCCATGCCATTCAACAAAGGCCTCCTTCGTCCCCATCAGGTGGTGCGAGCAGCCGCTGTCGAGCAGGACCACCGATGGGTTTGCCTGCACAGCTGCAGCCACCGCCTGGAAATCCTCGCCAGCCTCCGGCGCCAGCGAGACGGTCGGCTCTACGATGCCGACCAACGAGCACGACGCCTCCCTGTCGCCTCGCCCTTTGCCACCCGCGGAGGAGTCGGCGTCCTTTGCCGAGGTCGAATTCGTCGACTGCTTCTCCTTTCGCGGCTGGTTTCCTCGACGCGGACGACGGCTGCTAGACCTCCCGCGGCCTCCCTTGGTTTCGTCGTCGTCCGAGTCACTGCGATCGGGACACTCGAAAGAGAGGTGATCGGGATCGCCGCACAGCCAGCATTCCTGGCGTCGACCTCCTCCTCCACGACCGCCATCCTTGACAGACTTTTGCTTGTCGGCGTCCTTCGCCGGCTTCCCGCCACCGCGGTGACTGCCACCAGACGGCCCGCGCTGTCCCGGTCGACCACCTTGCTTCGTCGGGGCGACGTAGTTCACTTGCGCGAGGAGCTCCTGGGACCGCTCAGCCTCCTGCATCGCCTCGTCCTATAGGATGTACGAGGTCAATGTGTCCTCGTTGAGCGTCGCCCGCGTGCTCGGCGCCATCGACAGCCGCTTCAGCAGGTTGTAGCTGCTCGGGAGTCCCTGCATGACGTGTGTGACGTACGACGCTGTTGAGTACTCTGCGCCAGCCATCCGAATGGTGGCGAGAATTCGCCGAGCTCGGTTGTAGTAGTCAGTCGCGGTCTCCTCGTCGCCCATACGCAGGTGCGTCAACTGCCCCTCAAGCTGGGCGATGAACAAGTCGTCGGTGACCTGGTAAGTTGACTCGATGAAATGCCACGCCCGGTGGCCAGCGTCGAGGTACTCCCTGCACGACTTCAGGGCGATCTGTACGCCCGGCGAGCAGCACCGCGAGATGACCGTAAAGGTCAGCAACTGCACGGCGCGAAATTCCGCTCGCAAGTCGGGGTAGTGCTCCTCCGGCGTTGCCACGACGCCCGCCTCTACTACGAGGTCAACCATGGCGTCCAGCACATCCGCCGGTCTACGAACAAGCTAGGTGAGTGAGAATTCGGCTAAACCGAAGGTGTCTTCGCGGTGTCGTCCACGCTCACCGCACCATGCGGAAATAACTAGTGCAACGGGAGCTAGACTAGGGGCTAGGCACGGATGCTCGTGTAATCTCTGTGTTCGTTCGTTCCTTAGTCGTTTCCAAGTGCTAACACTGCTTGTTAGTTCACAGGGAGAATTGGCAAGAGTTTCACTAGGAAAACATGACAACAAAAGTTCAGAATGATTGCATCAACATTGGCAGCACAAACTACATCAGACCTAGCAAGGCTGCTGGTCGACTGCCTGCGCAGCACGGTCGACCGCGTGCCAGCACGACTTGGTCGACCGTGCTCCAGCAGAGCAGAGTCGCGGCTTGCCAATGTTGCAAGTCCGCGGTGTGCCAACGCTGCAGCAAGTCGGCTGCACAGTGTTGCACCCGCCTGACAATGGTGCACCAGCTTCGCAGGTGCGTGCAGCTGGTTGGCGCCCAACGCCGTGTCACACACCCAGCGCAGACACTCCACCCGTGACGGCGCCCACCAGCCACGTCGACCTCGGGATACCACCCCCGAGGTCGTCCTCGCAGAAAACACCCCGGCGACCTTCGCGCACGTCGCCTGGATATCCTGGTTGACCGGGTATCCCGCGGCCCCCGTGGCCCCCGGTCAACCACCAGCGCCCACCGCAGTCCCCGCGGTCCCGTGGTCCCGTGGTTTCCCGCGGCCTCCCGCGGTTCTCCCGCGGCCCCTCGGTTCTCCCGCCGTCCCGCGGTTCTCCCGCGGCCCTGCGCTTCTCCCGCGGTCCCGCGGTCCCGCGGCCCTCCCGCGGTCCCGCGGTTCCTCCGCGGCTCCCCGGTTCTCCCGCGGTCCCGCGGTCCCACGGCCCTCCCGCGGTCCCGCGGTTCTCCCGCGACTCCGCGGTTCTCCCGCGGTCCCGCGGCCCTCCCGCGGTCCCGCGGTTCTCCCGCGGTCCCGCGGTCTCCCGCAGCCTCCCGCGGCCTTCCGAAGTCCCGCGGTCGTCGAGGTCGGCTCCGCCCAAGTGAGGACGGGGCCAAACATTACTCCCGTTGACAAGGACTACACTGGCGGCTCTTGGGTTTGCTCCTTCTACTGCTGACCTGTCGTTGTTTCTACGCACCGACACTTCGCTGCCGCCGTTCTACATCCTCGTGTACGTCAACGACTTGGTTTTTGCCACTGCTGACACTGACTGACTCTAGTGAAGTCAGAGCTGCAGAAGAGGCACACGTGCACAGACCTGGGTGAGCTGCGCAGCTATCTTGGCTTGCAGATCACTCGGGACAGAGCACGCCGCACCATCACCCTGACTCAGTCACACATGGTACAGCAGGTTCTTCAGCGCTTCGACTTCCAGTACTCCTCGCCACAGTCCACTCCTCTGCCTACCGGTCACCCGCTCTCAGCTCTGCCTTCGGATGAGTCCGTAGAGACGAATGGCCCGTATCCAGAGCTTGTGGGCTGCCTCGTGTACCTGATGACCTGCACTCGTCCTGACCTTGCTTACCCTCTTAGCATCCTGGCACGCTACGTTGCGCCCGGGAGACACCGACAAGAGCACTGGAATGCAGCTAAGAGGGTGATGCGCTACTTGTGCAATACGTCGGGCATGGGGCTCGTGCTTGGGGGACGGGGTCCAGTTGTTCTCACTAGTCACGCAGACGCTTCTTGGGTTGACGACTTGGCTACGCAGCGGTCGTCACAGGGTTACACCTTCAGCCTTGGCTCCGGTTCTGTCTCGTGGCGGTCTACCCGCTCGTCTTCTGTTCTCGGCTCCAGCTGTGAGGCTGAGATCTACGCAGGGGCCATGGCTGCACAGGAGCTACGCTGCCTCACCTACCTGCTGGTCGACTTGGGCGAGGCGCCTCGTTCTCCTCCAGTTGTGTACGTCGACAACAAGGCAATGCTTGCCTTGTGTCGCGAGCAGAGACTGGAGCACGAAACGAAGCACATCGCTCTTCGCTACTTCCTTGCCCGAGAGTTGCAGCAGCGTGGTCAGCTTCGTCTTGTTTACGTGGCCTCTCAGGTCAACACTGCTGATATCTTCACCAAGGCACTTCAACCTTGTGATCATCAGTGGTTCTGCACTGTTCTAGGCCTTGTTCCCACTTGGCCTCACTTGCTCTCTTCTTGACTTTGCTTGTACTGTGATCTCTATATATATACCTGCCTGCTTACACTTGCTAGGTTGTGATCAATGTCTTGCTTGTTCTGCTTTATATAACTCTGCATGTGAACTGGCCTTGTGGCCGCTTGCTTGTGCTCGGAATGTGTGGTGACGTTGTGATCCACCCTGAGCTTGCTTTGCTCTTCTTGACTGGTCTTGTGACCTCTTGTTCTCCCCCACTTTGCCTATGGGGGTGTGTAAAATATATATGCTATAGTCTGTGTAGGCTGTAGTGGGGTATATAATATGGGGTACAACACTTTTAGGTTTGCCTACTTGTACCCACCTGTTTCCTAGTGCATCTCATTCCTCGTAGTTTTCTCACAACGTTGACAGCTGCGGAGCGCAGATGATTCATGAGCACCACAAACAAGGACGCGGCATCACACTTCTCCACAGTCAGAAGGGTGAAGAACTCGGTGACGACTCGGCGGTCCTTGATGGAGGTCAGATAAACAATCATGTGTTTAGCACGCGTTCGGTAGGTGCTCTCGTCACAGCTCAGGCCCAGGAACGGGGAGGAGTTTATGTGGTCCATTTGCACGTTCATCAAGTAGGTGCTGAGGCAGTGAACCATCTGCTGGATGCCGTACCTGCGCACGGATGTAACTCAACTAGTTAGTAGCCAGTCGAAAAGTATTTCATAGAACGCAATCAACTTAGCAATTTTGTAACCAAAAGGTCCTACCGTGTGAGATAGACACCGTAAGACTGTCTCGGGATGTCGGGCGTGTCCTGCTCCGCGAGATGCCACATAAGCTTCGGGAACATGCTTATCGGCACGTCGCACTTGCACAGAAACACAACCGACCGCAACAGTCGGACGGCGCGCCTGCCCTCGACGTCTGAGTTGATGAAGTGCGAAATCACTTGCTGCCCCTCGCGGATGCCCCTCGCAATCTTCAGTTGCCGATCAACAGCCGATGTGTGCGAGTCCGTGTGCTCGTGGGCTCGAAATGAGAAACTGAACGAGAATGAATTGACTAAGGGAGAGTTGGGTACAAATGTAAACCCTAGAAAACTGTACCCCATATGTGCTACCCCACTATAGCCTACAGTAGCTATGTCATATAAATCTGACACACCCCCATAGGCAAAGTGGGGGAGAACAAGGGGTCACAAGACCAGTCAAGCAAAGCAAAGCAAGCTCAGGGTGGATCACAAAGTCACCACACATTCCGAGCACAAGTTCAAGGCCACAAGGCCAGTTCACATGCAGGATTACATATATATATAAGGCTAGACAAGCAAGAGCAGGTGTATATATATATGCAACAGTACAAACAAGGTCAAGGGGTGAGCAAGTGAGGCAAGGCAGGCACAAGACCCAGCTGAGTACAGAAGCGCTGATGATCACAAGGCGCAAGTGCCTTGGTGAAGATATCAGCAGTGTTGGCCTCAGAGGCCACGTACGCAAGCCGCAGCTGACCACGCTGCTGTAGCTCACGAGCAAGGAAGTAGCGGAGAGCAATGTGCTTCGTTCTGTGCTCCAGTCTCTGCTCTCGACACAAGGCCAGCATGGCCTTGTTGTCTACGTACAGCACTGGAGGAGAACGAGGCGGCTCTCCGAGGTCAGTCAGCAGGTAGGTGAGCCAGCGAAGCTCCTGTGCAGTCATGGCCCCAGCGTAGATCTCAGCCTCACAACTGGAGCCTAGAACAGAAGACGAGCGGGTAGCCCGCCACGAAACAGAGCCGGAACCAAGGCTGAAGGTATAACCCTGTGACGACCGCTGCGTAGCCTGGTCGTCAGCCCAAGAAGCGTCTGCGTGCCCAGTGAGGACCACTGGACTCTGCCCTCCAAGCACAGGCCCCATGCCCGACGTACTGCACAAGTAACGCAACACCCTCTTCGCTGCAGCCATGTGCTCCGGTCTGTGTCTCCCAGGAGCAACATAGCGTGCGAGAATGCTAAGAGGGTATGCGAGGTCAGGTCGTGTGCAGGTCATCAGGTACATGAGGCAGCCAACAAGCTCTGGGTACGGGCCACTCGACTCTACGGACTCATCCGAAGGCAGAGCTGAGAGCGAGTGGCGAGTAGGCAGAGGAGTGGCCTGAGGCGAGGAGTACGTGAAGCCGAAGCGCTGAAGGACCTGCTGCACCATGTGTGACTGAGTCAGGGTAATGGTGCGGCGTGCTCTGTCCCGGGTGATCTGCAAGCCAAGGTAGCTGCGCAGTTCACCCAGGTCTGTGCACGTGTGTCTCTTCTGCAGCTCGGACTTCACGTGGGCGAGTCCAGCAGTGTCAGCTGTGGCAAAGACCAAGTCGTCGACGTACACGAGGATGTAGAACGGCGGCAAAGAAGTGTCGGTGCGCAGAAACAGCGACGGGTCGGCAGTAGAGGGAGCAAACCCAAGAGCCGCAAGTGTAGTCCTCAGTGTGTCGTGCCACTCACGCGGTGCCTGGCGGAGACCGTAGACTGGTCGCCGGAGGCTCCACTGGGTGCCAGGAGGAAAAGACCCAGTGAAGCCAGGTGGGCGACGCAGCCAGATCTCCTCGTGCAGGCTGCCCTGCAAGAAAGCAGTGCTGAAGTCAAGAGAGTGCAGCTCGTAGTCGCGGTGAGCAGCTATGTGCAGCAGTACCCGAAGAGTGGTCATCTTCGGGGTGGGAGAGAAGGTCTGAAAGTAGTCAACTCCCTACCGCTGACTGAAGCCACGAGCCACGTAACGCGCCTTGAAGACAGGCGGAGAACCCGGCGGTCGCTTCACCCTGAAAATCCACATGCCACTGACGATGTTCGCCCCAGGCGGGGGAACATCGTCAACGTAGGTGCCTGTGGACTTCCAGGAAGCCATCTCTGTGTCCATAGCTGCCTGCCACTGAGAGGAGTAGGGACCCTCTATCGCCTCCGCGTAAGAGCGCGGAGTCGGGATGTCAAGTGCATCCGGGTCTCCCTCAGGGGTAAGCAGTACGGACACGAGATGAGGTGAAGCAGCAGCCAAACACTGGAACTCCTCCTGCCTGTCCTCAAGGACGTCCGTGCCAAGGGCACACTCACCCCCGACGGACGGAGGACAGACAGACTCAGACTCAACGACAAGACTAGCAGCGTAGTCTAGACGACAGCGAGCAGCAAAGTCGACGAGCTCAGCAACTAGGGCAGACGCAGCAGTGGACTCAAAGGAAGGGTCAGTGACGACAGTAGCAAGGAGACGCGTGACAGTAGGACTGGCAGCACGAAGAGAGTCCGACTCCGGGTCGGGAAGAGCAGGAAGAGAGGACTCAGGAGGAGAAGGCAAAGGGGCACGCAGAGGAGCAGTGGACGGACGCAGAGACATCCGGTGCGTGCCAGGGACAGGAGGAGGACGCTGACGCGAACCACGACCACTAGAGCGAGCAGGACGGATAGGCGACGCAGGGCGAGACGCAGGCTCACGACGCTCAGCCAGACCTCCAGTAGGACCAGTGTAGGGAGAAGGAGCGGGCAGTGGGGAGGCCGGTTGTAACTGTAACTGTGACGGGACAGGCTGTGGACACTCTAAGGGAGGAGGAGGACCAGTAGAAGGCGGGAGACCAAGAACCTGCTGAAGGAGCGGAACGAAGTACGGCCGAGGCCGCGCGGCGACTCCAGACACGGCAGGGACAGCACCAGTACCCCCAGCGGCAGCACCAGCGCCAGCAGCACCTCCAGCTCTAGTACCTCCAGCAGCACCAGTAGCACCCCCAGCAGGACCGCCTCCAGGACCGATAGCAGTAGCCTCAGCGTCAACACCCTCAGCAGCTCCAGCTCCAGTCGTACCCGCAGGCCTAGCAGCTCCAGTACTCCCAGTACGAGCACCTCCGGGACCCGCGGCACCAGCACCCTCAGCAGCCGAAGAACCTCCAGCTCCAGCAGCACGCCTCCAGCGCCGGGCAAACCACTCGCGCAGCTCCTGTGGAGAGAGTGGCTCCCGCCGAGACGAAGCACCCGGAGAACCTCCAGGCTCAGCACCGCCAGATGCCACACGAGCAGGCCCAGCTCCCTCAGGCTCCGCACCCCCAGGCTCAGCACCTCCAGGCGTAGCACCCCCAGGCTCAGCACCCCCAGGCTCAGCACCCCCAGGCTCAGCACCCCCAGGAGTAGCACCCTCAGGCTCAGCACCCACAGGCGTAGCACCCACACGCTCAGCACCCCCAGAGTCAGCACCCCCAGGCTCAGCACCCTCAGCAGCACCAGAGTCACCAGTAACCTCGACAGGCTCGACGGCGTCTACCTGGGACACACCTGAAGGGGCAGGACCCTGAGGGGGGAGGGGGTCTACCGGGGGGGGACCTGGCACAAGGAAGAGCGGTGGCGGAGGGAGGGGCGGAGTGCGGTAGGGGAAGAGGCGGTAGTAGGGGACCGACTCGTCAAACGTGACGTCCTGGGAGGACAGAACACGGCGAGAGGTGGGGTGGTAGAACTGCCACCCTGGCGCGTCAGGGGGGAAGCCAAGGAAGACGCAAGGAGCAGCACGAGGGGACAGCTTGTCCGCAGACAAGTCGCGGACAAACGCCCGAGATCCCCAGACACGGAACGCAGACGCATCGCCAACCTTCCCCGTCCACAGCAAAGTTGGGGAGGTCTCCGGCATGGAGACCCTGGGGTGAAGGTTGATCTGATGCGCCGCGTACCGAACCGCAAACGGCCACAGAAAATGGGGGGCAGCCGCATGCATCATGGACGTACGGGCGACGTCCATGACCATGCCAATGCGGCGCTCAGCAATCCCATTTTGCTGTGGAGAGTCCGGAAGCGTGAAGGTCTGGCGGATGCCTCGTGCACGACAGTAGGCTCGCAGAAGGCCAGAGGAGAACTCTCCACCTCTATCAGAGTGCAGACGCAGAACAGGAAAGTCCGAGCCGAAGCTCTGCCTGAGCTGGAGACGAGCTGCGCGGATCCAGTCGATCAACACCTCAGTGACATCACCCTTGCTGCGCAAGGGGAAGACTGTGGTGTAACGCGAGTAGTCGTCAACCACCAGCAGGAAGTAGCGCTCGTGACCCTGTCCACGGACGCGGGCCGGGCCCCACACGTCCATGTGAAGCGTCTGCAGCGAGGCCTCTGTCGGAGGAAACTGGGAGGAGTGAGGTGCAGCCCGCTGCCGCCCCTCGACACAAGGGACGCAGGTAGGGCCTGGCCCCGGAGGAAGGGGAGGGAGGGACCGGGGAAGACCAGAGACAAGGACACGGGAGGCCATGCCTCGGAGACGAAGCAGGGAGGGGTGACCAAGGCGGTGGTGCCAGAGGAGAGTCTCGTGCGACAGGAGGCGACACGAACAGGGGGCAGACTCAGGACCAGACCTGGACGCTGCAGCAAACACCTGACCCGACGCAGCTACCTGACCAGACGCAGTGACTGGAGGAGACGCAGTGGTCAGTGTGTACAGGCTCGACACCGGCCGACGTGTAAACGTGGCCAGGTGTCGGCCTGTCCGAGCGTCCGTGCAGTGGGTCACCCGCTGACTCGCAGGAGTGAACTGGTGAACCCCCGCATCCTGTAGGTCAGCACCACTCACCAAGTTCGTAGAGAACGAGGGGAGGTAAAGACCAGACAGGGTGCCAGAGGGGGCCGCCGGACACGGGAGGACAGTGGAGAAGTGAGCAAGGACAGGACCCCCAGAGGGGTCTGCCAGAGAGACTGCAACTGGCCGGCCAAGCGGCGTGAGTGTGGTGCGGTCTCGAAAGAAGGAGCGAGAAGCCCCCGAGTCAAGGGTGAAGGTGTGGGAGGCCGAAGCCGACGCAGTACCTGAGAGAGCAGACTCACCAGCACCTGAGGGAGCAGACACACGAGCACCTAGAGCAGCAGCCTCGCTAGCACCTAGAGCAGCAGCCTCACCAGTACCTAGAGCAGCAGTCTCAATGCCCGGGTCGGGCGGAAAACACCGGTAATAGTCACCCTCATCACTAATAGTCACAGCATACATGGCAGCAAGAATAGCATCAAAGTCAAGGTCAAAGACAGCTACACCCGCCCTAGACAGCTCGCCCCAGCGGGGGATCTCAGTGGCCTCAGGGAACTGGTGACACCAAGCATCCGTCAGGCGGCCAAAGCAGCGCTGGGTGGAGTGCGCACCCCCGCACTGCTCACCCGCGCGGTCGCCGGTACGTAGGACGTAGGTGCACGGACCAGTACCCCCACCCCGCTGGCGTGCAGCGTACCACTCACGGAGCTGCTGAGGGGGGGGGATGTCACGAGTGCGCTGCTGCCGCTGCTGCTGCTGCTGCTGCTGGCGCTGACCACCACCGGAGCCGACCCTCTGCGCAGCGCCACCACGACCAGCTCCACCTCCTCCGCCGCCGCCTCCTCCACCGCCGCCACCTCCGCCACCTCCGCTCCCACCGCCACCTCCGCCACCGCCTCCGCCTCCACTGCCGCCACCGACACCTCCACCCCCGCCACCACTCCCACCACCACCCCCACCCCCTCCACTGCCTCCACCGCCACCTCCGCCACCCCCGCCAACCCCTCCAGCACCCTTGCCCCCCTTGCCCTTGCCGGTGCGGCGTCTCCCGCTCGGGGCAGACGCAGCGCCGACCGACTCGAAACCAACGAGGTCGGTCGCAGCAGCAGAGGCAACAGAGGGCAAAAGGGGGGAGGGGGAACACCCCTCAAAGACGGGGGTGCGAGGGTCACCACGAGAGGCTCCTACAGCGACTATGCTCTTCTCTGCTGCTAGGAGGGCCTTCTCGAGGAGGTCAACGGTGAGAGTGGTGGGGCAAACTGAGAGGAAGTGGTCCCTGACTACGCGAAGGGAGTCAGGGAGCCGGGTGACTATGTAGTAGAGGGTGATGTACATGGGGGGGGGGTTCTTGGCGCAGAACTCAGCAGGAAGCGCAGCGCGGTAGCGAGTGTCACTAGTGCGGAGGTGCGTAATGAGGTCAGCGACTGTGGGAAAGGCAGCAAGGTCAGGGAAGAGGTACGGTAGGATGAGGCGGCTCAGTGCAGCAGTGGCAGGGGAGGAGTAGCGCGCAACTACAGCGTCGTACAAGGTGTGAGCACTCTTGTACTGGCTAAAGTGGGCACGCTCAGAGGTAGGCAGGTGGCGACGCACAGCAAGACGTGCAGCAGCATCGCGTGTGGCCCACTGTGAGCGAACAGTGGCGTCGGCATCAGCAGCAGGGGCAGGAGAGGCACCAGAGGTGAGGTCAAAGAGGGAGAGACCGTCTGCCCTATCGCACTATAGGAAAAGCTGCAGGTCATCTACCCAGACGTCAAAGTCAATGGCCCGACCCTCAGCGTCAAAAGCGAGGACACTAGGGGTAGCCATGACAGCAGTAGACTAGCAGCGCGAACAGTAGGGTAAGGGCAGTGCAGTGACAGAGGCGCTGCTCTTACCGGACAGGGCGGCTCGGGCGGCTCGGCGGCTCGGCGGGTTGGCAACTCGGCGGCTCGGGGGGCTCGGGCGGCTCGGCGGTACGGCGGCTCGGCAGCAACTGCGGCTCGGCGACTCGGCGACTCGGGCGGCTCGGGCGGCTCGGCGGTACGGCGGTGCGGCAGCAACTGCAGCTCGGCGGCTCGGCGACCCGGCGGCTCGGGCGGCTCAGGTGGCGCGGCGGCTCGGGCGGCTCGGGTGGATCGGGCGGCTCGGCAGTAGCTCGGCGGCGCTGGCGGCTCGGTGGTGACGGCGAGGCTGCGTGGGGACGGCGGCGGGGCCGGGTGGAGCGGCGGCGAGGCCGGGTGGAGCGGCGTCGGGGCCGGGTGGAGTGGCGTCGGGGCCAGTAGAGGCGGCGCCGGGGCCGGGAAGGGCAGCTCCGGGGCCGCAGGGGTAGGCGACGGGGCCAGCAGAGGCGGCGCCGAGGCAGGGGTAGGCGACGGGGCCGCGAGGGCGGCTAGGAGGGGGGGGGTCGCGAGGGCGGCTTGAAGAGGCCGCGAGGGCGGCTAGAAAGGGCCGCGAGGGCGGCTAGAAAGGGCCGCGAGGGCGGCGTGAAAGGGCCGCGAGGGCGGCGCGACACGAAGGAGCCGCGAGGGCGGTGGATCGGGGCCGCGAGGGCGGCGCGACGCGGCCGCTAGGGCGGCGCGACGTGAAGGGGCCGCGAGGGCGACGCGACGGGGCCGCAAGCGCGACGCGACAGGGTCGAGAGAGGGGAGCGCGACTCGGGCAGTGGAGAGCGCGCTCCGGGCAGGAAAAAAAAATGTGGTGGGCCCTAGGAACAGTTCCCACAGGGGAACCTGCTCGATACCATGAGAAACTGAACGAGAATGAATTGACTAAGGGAGAGTTGGGTACAAATGTAAACCCTAGAAAACTGTACCCCATATGTGCTACCCCACTATAGCCTACAGTAGCTATGTCATATAAATCTGACACGAAACGCCTGCGTCTGCAGGTCACGGCCACCGTCATCACCCTGCCTCGCGTACCTCGTGTTCTCCTTCCCGTAGAACATGCAGACGCTGCACTTCACATAGGGAAACCCGTCCTTGGTTTTCCGAAACACAAGCCAAGAGAACTGTCCCGACCACCTCGTCTTGTACATGATGCTAGCCTCAAGGTACATCTGCTCCCGTAGCTGCGCCTTGGTGAGGGCGGGCAAGCCGGTGTCCACGCGGATCGGGATGGCATCTTCCTCTGCCGTAGCCGCTTCATCAGGTGTTGGATCAGCCGGAGTGTTCGAAGCTGTAAGACGGCGGCCTCCGATGAGCAGGGTATGCTGTGCCCACTTCCCTGAACGCGCTCTCTTCGGGATGGAGGTAGCTGACGGAGGACCAAGAGACACCCGCATGGTGCTTGGTGTGGGACTTGGCGCGGCCAGTGGTGATCTTTGCTACAAGAAGCAACAGCCGGGGGTAGAGTGAAGGCGGCCTCTCGGGGAGACTCTTCGGGTGTGGGCGTGTCTTTAACTGCAAAATCATCTACGGTAGACCTAGGTGGATCAGGTGTTACTGGAGCAGCAGAACCTCTAAGAAAATCAAGCCCCGAGCGACGGGCATCAGAAGGTTTCTCCGGCAAAGTTGCGTCGGTGGCTTTCGGCGGTAACGGTGGCTCATCTGAGCCAGCCTGAGGCGAGTCTTTGTCAGCCTGCTGGCCTTCCATGGCGGGGAGAAGCTAGAGAGGGGGAGAGAGAGAAATGGAGAAATGAATTGAACAATGTGAACTTAACAGCAGCACCAACAAGACCCTGGCTGTGGGAAGGGGTCAGCAAGAATACACCGCATCGCCACGACATTGATGTCGCGGTGGTCATCACACCGAGTCGTCATTGTATTCGGCCCTTCATGCAGGCCGAATACATTGAACGACTGCCTCACTGTCAGAGACGAATGCAACTATGTGTCTCCCGCTAATGAGGGACACGTATTGTGCTTTACGCGGTGCGCGTGGCTGTAGATGCCGTATTACCCCGGATATAAGCGCACCTGCGCTTATAATAAAACAGTGTTTTTTTGGGGGGTGCGCTTATAATTGAGTAAAAATTATAAGCGCATGCGCTTATAATATAACAAATACAAATATATATTTCAATGCACCAAATTGTACATCTCATCCTTCAGATTTCAATCGAATCGAAATTGTAGAAAGTCACATGTCAAAATCGCGCGCGGGCGATTCTTCGCGAGCGCCCAGAGGCAAAATACAGTGTAACACCTCACTTTGAGGGCGTGCCAGCTCGTGCTGACTGGACGCGCAGGATGTGAGAGGTCTTCGAAAGTCAATGTAAGCGAAAATGGGTTGTAGCCTCGCTGCAAAACTGAGATTCGTTACCGTTTTAATGAAGAATTATAAATAAAATTACACATGCGCTTATAATATATCAGGGTTTTATAAGGGGTGCGCTTATAATTGAGGATCGGCCATAAGCGCATTGCTCCAGATACAAGCGCATGCGCTTTTAATAGGCCTGCGCTTATATCCGGGGCCATACGGTATCATGCTTCTAGTTGCGCTGTCAAGTTTGACAGCTGTGCTGTACATCGATGCTGTACAAAGGACAGTCGTATTCTCAGTCGGTATTATGTCACTTGTGCGTGTGAAACGAATCCCCCACATGGTTACGTGTGAAATAATAATTACGCTTCGTCCCGATAACATCGCTTTCAGGGTCCACAGATTGCGTACTCTGTATTGACAAGGTCTATGAAAACACTACACTAAGAGTGTACAGAGAATTTCAGGGTCCGCTAAACCAATACTATGAATGGATCTGGGATCAAAATGTAAAAAATCTGATTTCACAGGGACCAGCAAGTGAGAAGCCTGAAATCACACTGAAATCAGGGTAATTACCCTGATAAAATCAGCCCTGCTCCCCATCCCTCGCTCACCTCCCCCTTTGTAAAAGGGGGTTCGTAAGAGGGGCTCGCCGCGTCTGGCTCCCCCCTACCTCCTCCTCACTTACCTCTTTGTTGTCTTCCGCTGCGCAGGGTGTACCCCTTCAGGGGGTGTTCTGCACATGGCTATTCCTACATGTAGTTAGGGGGTGTGTCAGAATAAATTCTATATATATTCATGCAAAACTGCATGTAGTTATAGCTGTAGTGTAGTTATATGATTTCCTGCTTGTGGTGCACCTCTCCTTGCATGTTTCTTACTGTATCTATTTGTACTACGGTAGCAATTCTATAGTGCGACCCCTCCTTTGTGTTACTCTCGCTCACGTGCCTCTCCCTTCTCTCGTAACCTAGCTATGGCTCCTAAGCTTAGCTAGTTACCCTTTCAACACACCTAGCATGTATTCGCCCTAAAAAGGATCGCTTTCTTCATTATTTTGGCATTCTGTAATCACATCCTTTTTATAAAGTCTTCCTCGCACTCTGTTTAGTACAACTCATAATAGTGCTGGTTTTGCTTCTGCCGAGTGGGCTGTGGGGGGTTGTGTTCCAAACTGGGTTACCATACGAACATTGTATACAAGCTGGCGAATTGTTGAGTGTCGGTGATATTTTATGCTCGAGTCTAACCCTAGAGATTCCCGGTCTTGCGTGGTCAAGCAAGTCATTCTCCTCTATTCGCGGACATGCTAAGATGTATCACCGCCAGAAGCATACAGTTCCACATACTCCTCCGTGAAAGTCAAAAGTAGTGCAAGAAGTAGCAGCCTAAAGAGGCAGCCTTGAATAAGGATGTGGAAGGCTAAAAAGCTCGTGCGCGTAGCGCATGCCCCGGCGTGTGTGCACCGGCGTAGTAGTCCTAGCTTTGCCGCACCGTACGCCTGTGCGCTGCTCGCGCTGCTGCACGCCTGCGGAGAGGCGTCCGCGCAACCGATTCTCTCCACCCAAAGTGCGTTGCGTGCCTAACAGTGAGTCGCTGTTTGCTGCTCCATGATGCTCTCGGGCCCTCTGACTCTCTCGTCACACATGCTGCCTCCAGAAACGCGAATCTCAAAGTTAGAATCGTGAATACGATTAGGGTTCGTTGGGCTAGGAAAAACCGAGAATGAGAAACGGAAGGAACAATAAGCTCGAGAGGACTCATATCCATAAAAACTTGCTCCCCTCCTCCCGTCCCTCAATGGGTCCATGGATAGGTAAACCGGACACAGGCGTCAAGCAGGTGAGTGGGGAAAGGCCAACGTATTCAGCTCTGTAGTGATAGATACTCCGTGCCGCTGCCTCTCTTGCGGCCCATCCTCTGGTACGGGGCAAAGACGGAGGTTTTCTGTTATGCGCAACGAAGCCAACGTCCTGTGCCATCGTGGTGCACTCGCCCCTCAGCTCGTTGTGTGTCATGGTCCGTCCCGCCCCAGTGCCACAACGCAGTAGGTGGTAGGAGGCGAGCGTTGGTGATCTCCACTTGCTTGCGCCAGTCGCCCCTTGCTTGCTTGCGGAGGCCAAGTCGGAACTGAAGGGTTGTTGCACAGTGGGCCGGCCCTACTAGGCGCAGGGCCGGAGAGACTAGTGCCGCGTTTAACCGGTTTCCTGCCCCATAGCCTGAGAGAAAGAGGGAGCATGCGTAGCGTGCGTGTGGGCAGTGTTGGGGTTGAGTGCCATGCTCCACGCGGCCTCCACCTGCTCGCCGTTTCGCTGGCCCAGGCGTGCAATGGCTAGATGGTGTTGCGTTTTCCCGCTTGTGGGGTCAATCAAGACGGTTGGTTTGGAGCACGTCCTTGGCTTGCTGTGGCAGGCCGGGAGTCCTCGCATAACGCCAGCCACGAGCGTAGCGGCGTGGGGGCGTCACAAGGTCCGGGCATGTGGAACCGAGTCGACGCCAGCGCGCCGATGGAGGTCTCTGGAGGGAGGCAAGCAGCTGGGGGCCGTGGGTGAAGCTGGCCAAGCAGCCGTATGTGCCCTTCACAAGGGCAGGCTAGTCCCAGCCCTTGGAGGGAGACATGCAGGGAGACCTGGGCCCAAATACGTGTACTCTCCACTTCGCCACGTGAAATGCAGCGGGCGAGTAGCAGTGAGGCGAGGTGAGGTCCATGCGCGTGAGTGGTGCGGTCATGGAGTCCAAACGGGCCGCTGCATCGTCTGGCCTGATGTGGCTGCCAAGGACTTGTTACCCCTCGTTCCAGAAGTGGACGGCCAGGAGAAGGAGGTTTCCTGGTGGATGAGGACGAGACCAAGCTGCGCACTTGGCTGGATTGTGTGTGAGGCCCACTGTAGCTATTGCAGCGGCAAAGTGGTCGAAGGCCGCTGTGCACTCTTCTGGATCGGCCATAAAGCTGACATCGTTGGTGCAAGCTAGGCACAGCACCAAAGGGAAGACGCATGCCGTGGCCTGCAGTGCAGCAGAGTGCATGTTGACCACAAAAAGCGATGGCCCCAAGGGACTGCCTTGCCGCACACCTCTCTCGCTCAGCGGTGGCGGATGATGGGAACCAGCGTGCAAGTATAGTAAGGAGGACGGCCTGCCGTAAGTCGTACAGTGAAGGGTCGTAGAGTGCTGCCCAACCTCTTGCCGAGTCCACCGTGGCTTGATACAGCGTTTCCCATTCGCTCGCCACGAATTGCTTCACACATGACTTGACTGTGGAGCAATCAGGCCGCTTCGATGATAGACGGCACAGCGTGAGGCGGGGGGCGAAAAGCAGCAGGGTACAGCGGGTCAATGAGTCAAGGTTTCGTGCCAATCAAAGCAAAGAAGACAACCAAGCGGTGGCGAAAAGCGGCTGAAGCACGGGCGGAAATTTCCGTGGCAGTGGGTGTTGCACAAAATCGCGATGTCTCAATTTTCCACGCTGGTGAACTATTGTCAGACGCGAGCTCCTCTGGGGACTGCTGGCGACGCAAGTGAGCAGGGCTGGATTGGATGGGACAGAGTTGTCGTCAGCCCTCGCCAGATTTTCCTCACCTTGTTGTCCAATTCTGTGATTGTGGCTCGGGTCGGTGTTGGGTAACACCCAGAGGATGCGGCTTTAGTAGGTGCTGGGACACACCCACGAGTTGATTGCAGCTGCTTGTTGGTGAGCACTCTGATGTGAGCTTCACCTGTCGTGGACTCCGTGGATGGGTCCGCCGGCCCAGTGTATAAGACCCATCCGTTGCGTCATTGTCAGCATCGTTCCTCACTTTTGTGTGCATCTTGAAAGGTCTACTTCCAGCTCGTCGGAGCTTACCTTCACATCACAGCCCCTTTAAGGCCTTCAACCGGTCGAGAGATCACAGCCTTGGTGCCATTCTCCTGGGCGCCGATTGCCGCGCACGTCGTCGAAACTGTGTCATTACTCAAGTCGTCGTGGCCAGCCGGCGTACTCGCCACGTTCCAGAGTCAGGCGAGTGGCCGCAGGGGCGCTCGGCTCGGGGGCATGGAGGCTCCTTGCGCCAGGTGCCCACTTGTTCGGAGCGTGTGCTCGAAGCGCTTCTGCCTGCGCTACGCACTGTGCTGCGGACGTCAAATCAGAATGCTCCTCAGCCCGCCCCTGCTGCCGTGCCTGTCACCGTTGCACCTGCTGGGGGAGGGCGCTGGGTCCCTTGCGGAGCTTCGCCCTGTGGAATCTGGGCTTGTTGCGCATGCTGGATTCGCGAGGGCGGAAGGGGGAGCGCCGAGGGCGCCGTTCGTTCGCCCCCTCCCTCTGTGTACTGACTGTCGGCTCGTGGGGCATGCAAGGGGGTGCGCCACCGCATAGCGTAGCGTGCGCCTTGGCTTTGACTCAAGTGCAAGGCTTGCTGAACCATTCCAACGGCTTGCATGCTATTCTATTCGCGAGATACCATGATTCCGTTGCCCTGTTGACTCGCTCTGTGCATTGTGAGAAAGAAACAGTCATCTCATTGTCCTTATCCACACCGCATATGTTCCATGGCATGCATGCTGCATTGCTCTCAGAGGACGTTCTGAAGAGTATAGCCACGGAGTGGGCGTCGGCTGCCAATGCAGCGTCATGGCAAACGCGCAGTGTTTGCAGCGAGATGTTGGGCATTGAGTGCAAGGATGGCTACGTCACATCCATGTGAGCAACCACTTCCCACGCTCACTCTGCTTCTCATGCACCCTAGTTCTCTCATTGCAAGCCTCCATGGTGAAAGGTCTTCATTGAGTACTGACTTGATGCATTTCACCGGGCAGATTGAATGTGTCGTAGCACTAGCACACACACAACATGGGATGGGACACTGCCCTCCCCCTCCCCTTCCCCCCCCACCCCGAATTCCCTTCCCTACTCCCCCAACTCCACATGCAGGCACACTGCCAGTATGCGTGTGGCCAAATCACTGGGTGACGTTTGCTCAGCAAATGCTCTCCGCCTCTTCTGTTTTCTCAATACCCTGCCCGTCCTCCGCCCCTTGCATCTTCATGTTTCACCAGGACTGTCAGTAATCAACCTCTCTGGAATCCCATTCCCACTGCCATCAGCGGCTTACAGCGCCTTGAAACACTGTGGGTGCACTTTGTTACTGTATGCTCAAATCAAATCGTGTCGTTTCACTGGGCCTTTCTTCCACATTCTATTCCTCTGCTACATCACGCACCGCATCACTGCACCACAGCAATCGGTGGTTGCCAGCTGAAAGACTTGAACTTGCATCCTACATACCACTCTGCAAACATTTGAGACTGCCGCGCTCCTTCCCCGATGGTTCATGGACTCATAGCATTTTTCTTTCGTTCTTTCTTTCCTGTACCTGTGTTCGTATCTGAGAGTGCAGCACTCTGATTGGCTGCAACTTAGTAGACTCGCTGCCACGCGCCCTCTTTACATTAGGCCGTCTTACTAGCCTGTGAGCACGAATACACCAGCCAGTGTGAGCACAAATACACCAGCCAGTGTGAGCACGAATACACCAGCCAGTGTGAGCTGTTGAATGTGTAATAATGGTGTAGCACGAATCGCATAGACATGCTGATGGCAGTAGAACCTGTGGGATCAATCTCCTCCTCTTGTAAAGTATGTGGCAGATTAGTTTGGTTGTACTCCAGGAGTCTTTTCTCATTGTATGAAAGTATGCACTAGTTCCCAGATTGCTCCTTTGTATAGTAATTTCTCCTTGGATTTGGATGTCATGCATCTACCTTCCCAAACGGTTGGCGCATGTATCATGTTCTAATGGAAGAATGCGACACATAGTCGTGTGATGGAATGACCTGTCCTGCATGTCGGTTGTTGCATTCCTGTCCTGGACCCGTTCTTTAGGGTTCTGTCCAACAACTCCCTATCTGGCTCTATTCCTTCTGACATCAGCAGGCTGAGCAATCTGGAATACCTGTGAGAACCGAACTTAGTTGTGAACGCACTAAGGGTCAGTGGGCGTGAGCAGCCTATCAACCCCAGATAGAACCCTAGCCTATCAACGTTTGTTGAATTCTGTTGTGTGTTGTTATTCTGTTCTTTGCATCGTGGACCAGCACTAGTCCAGCCGGTTCTATCTGAACAGGCTACGGTGTGGTTCGACACACACACCGACCAGTTCTGCCCCGTATGAGTGGAACTGGTCCGGCTTGGGTACTTGCTTGCCCATACATAATGGTCCACATAGATGGTGATGTGCTCTGCCGTGCTGTCCCTGTTGCACGCACATGCACTTCCAAGCTCACATGCAGTCATGATTGCATGCATGTATGTATTCTCTTCAAAACTTTGCAGGTTTGCATAGGATTCTCAATGCATGAGTGCCATCCGTGATTGCACTCACGTTCTCGCTTCACTGTTATGCGTTGCCTTCATCTGTTTGTGTTCTTCGAGCATCTTTGTGCTGCTGCAGTGGAGTGGAAGTGAATAGCTTGTCGGGTTCATTGCCAAGGGAAATGTCAACTTTAAAGAAGCTTAAGGACATGTGAGTTTCTGCTGCTGCCGCCGCCGCCGCCGCCGCCGCCGCCGCCGCTGCTGCTGCTGCTGCTGCTGCTAGAGCCTTTACCTGTTCATTGCCACAGTCACACCAAACCAAAGCATGATGCCTACCATGCTTTGACTCAACCGTCCACCGCTCATCCTCATGTATTCGCTTGGCCATTCCAGAGCCATACTGCATGTGTCCAATCGCGTGTGCGTGCGTCCATTCAGGAGAGTAAGCAGCAACGTCTTCAATGGATCGTTTCCACAGTTCATTGCCTCATTCACTAACCTCTCCATCTTGTGAGTACCAAATCTCTCTTGCTTTCCTCTCTTTGATGGTCCTTCATTAGCATAGGCAGGGGATTACAGCACGTGTTCTAAGGTGAGTACAATGATACACACAGTTACTTTCTACTCTACTAGCGCGTCTACTCTACAGCACAGCAGCCATTGAAAAAGTGCAGCAATTTCTGGTAAGAAAAGCAACGCGATGGTAGTGCGAGTACCACCAAGCAACTACAGCTGAGGGTTGGTTGCTAAGCAAGTGCTCAACTACAGCATGCAGATTTTGTTCGGATAGCCAAACACGGCTGTGCAACTACTGGTAGGCACGTCTGTGGGACACCGGCAGGTTTGTCTTGGGGTGCTCTGGGGATTAAGAGGAATGCATGGTGGGGGAGGGGAGCGTGCAGCCAGAGGGTGGTTGGTGTTTGGGTGTGGAAGGATAGTCCGCAGAGAGGGTCGTTTTTCTAGTACAGTTGAGCGCTCCACTCCTCCCTTAGCCTCAGCCACAGCAGGTGACCCCCCCAGGCGGTGCTGATGCTGCCAGTAGTTGGGAGAGGCAAGGCGGCCCGTGTTTGCTTGGCCGTCCGGAACTTAGAGGAGATCTCTCAACGCAATGGACCAAGGGCCGACCGCCATTGGGGTGAAAGGCGCCTCTACCAGTCTGTTGGCCTTGGCCTTTTCATGGAGTGCGTTTGCTTGGCTTCGTTGTGATGCCACCGCCCAGCCGCCGTTGCCTGAAATTGGTTCCATACTTCTGGGTGATGGTGGACAGGGCGTCTGCATGACACCTTAGCCGTGTGATTGTAGCCCGCAATGCTGAACGCCAGAGGACTGGTGAAAGTGCTGCCTGTTCCACATTGAAATTCAGGCTCGCATTCTCATCTCCTGCTTGCAAATCCCTGTGATGCACATTGCGCCTGGTCAGAACAATACCTGGGGAGGGCTCACTGCTTTTGTCGGGCCTCTTTCGTGCACATTGCCCACTCTGTTCTAAACAGGTTCCCTTGCTTGCATCGCTCCCATTTGCATGCACCTTTCTTTATGCGGCTCTCAAGGTGCCTGGACAACAACAGGTTCTCCGGATCCCTGCCTGCTTCTCTTCCACAGCTGCAAAGACTCACACGACTGTGAGCAATGCCCATAATCTTTACTATCTCACAACATGATGCCTCCGCCAGTGCTGTCGTGTTGTGAGTTTTTGAGCTGCATAAGCGGCCTGCTGCACTACGTTGGCAGATACGCTTTGGGAAGGCTGGCGTATCACGTATATACGCTAGCGTATATACGTGGTACGCTGATACGCTCTGAATTTGCGAAATACGCCCGGGCAGCCCGCGGAAAAAAAAATCCGAAATTGGAAAAAATCGCGACGACTTTGCGGCTTCGCAAATTGTTACCGCGAACTCGCTCAAGCACCCTACCCATGTCTGAACCTCGAATGTCAAAATCCAAACTTTCCCACCCACTCAACCACACACCACCCCACCCAACCTCTCAAACCCAACAACCCCTTCCAAATGTTCATAACTTCGTGAGCATTTTTAGGTCGACGACTTCCACAAAGCTCTTCAATTTACTTCCCGCAGGTCTCGTCTAGCATTCTTCCCCGTTAGTTAGACGTTCCGTAGTCGCGCGCCATGGCGTCGAGCGCAGCTCCTACTAGTTCGACGAGCAATGCAGCCTCTGTTCACGGCTCTACTGCCCGGGAAAAATGTTTCACCTGCCCGCCCAGCGTATTTTAGCGTATCAGCAGTACGCCAGCCATTGCGTACCGCGTATATACCCAGCGTATAATACGCTAGCGTATTATACATGATACGCGTATTTGCCAACGTAGCTGCTGCACTTGTCGTGGCACCTCATTCTAGCGAGGGCACATGTGCTTTTCTGCTGCTTTGTCCACTGCACTACATTGTGTGCAATACCATGTGTGCACTGCATTTGCCGTCGACGCTTTGGCATGACCGGTGGTTACGAGCATTGCTAGCTTGCAGGCACCTGGACTCCAACCGCTTTCAAGGAAGCATCCCATCCTTTTTAGGGAATCTGTCCGAGCTTCGATATTTGTGAGTACGACCCACACCCATCAGTCTCCTTTATCTCTGCTATTCCAAATCTGTAAGGCACCTGCTTCGCTTCGTACAAATAGCAAGTACTTGCTTGCTGCTGATTCAACAACTGCTCTTTGATAGACACAAGCAAAGAAAACTGACCGTGACCGTGGCCGTGTATGCAGGTTGCTGGGCGTGAATGACTTCAACGGCACCATCCCCTCATCACTGGCGAACCTCAAGAATCTGGAGGCCCTGTGAGCCATCTTCCCTGCCCTTGCTCGCCTTTGGCCACCATCCCTGCCCGTCTCCGCATTCCATGGGGCCCTTGCTGGCAGGGTTCTTCACACGGATATATTTCACTTGCATTCCCAACGCAATGACCATGGATTGGTTGTAGATTATTTTTCATACAGTATGTACTTCGTCAGAGATTTATTTGAAATCTTGTTGTTTCCTAATGCTTCTTCCAATCATGTCAACTATTGCTGTTAGTGACTACAGTAAACGAACATTGATCAACATCTTTAACTAAAAGCATCGTTCATGGAAACAAAATGAATTGAAGGAGAAAGAAGAACAAAAAACATAAGTTAGTGAAATATGTCGTCATGCCTTAACTTAGGGTTGTGCAAAAAAACGAACACCTGTTCGGTTCGCCTCGAACATGTTCGAGGCGAACCGAACAGGTTTTTTTTTTTGGCTTAAATTGTTCGCCGAACAGTGTTCGATGTTCGCCCGAACACGTTCGTGTTCGGGCCGCTGCTGCAATTTGCCCCGCGACGAACACGAACGTGTTCGAGGTTCGCCCGAACACGCCTTCACAGGCGAACGGCGAACACCATTTTTTGCTCAAAGTGTTCGCCGAACCGAACAGTGTTCGGTTCGGCAAACGGCGGTGTTTGTGTAGGGGCGAACACGAACACGTTCGTGTTCGCCCCTTGCTCATCCCTACCTTAACTACACAGGGAGAGAACAATAGGATTGGTGTCGGTGATTCGCCATGGCCAGCCTAGTTTACTTGCCTAGATTAATTAAAAAAATGGCGATGGCAGTTGCAGGTATGCCAGTGGAGGAAAGAGGCACGTGGAAGGAGGAAGCAGGCACAACAGAAGCAAGATCGCGTTCTCTTTGGGGTGTTGTTGGTAATTTTCTCACATGCAGATCACGCATGCAGAAAAAGATACAAAGACATAACTTTGTGCTGTGTCCTGTCAGGGCTGGAGCGAGAGAGGCAGAACTCTCTTACACCGAATGTGCCTGCCCTTAATCAGTAGTTCAAAACTACACAGTAAATGTAAAATCACAGTCCATTTCTCGTAGTGTAAGTCGTTGGCGCCGATTCCTGTCCTTCAGAGCTCAGATCACATGCGTACACATATTCCATGCTAGAATCATTCAAATCCTGTCCCACGTCATTGTAACCCCCTGCACGCAGTTCCCTCCGTGACTTGCGCGTGCATGGTCTGGTGCCTCCCGCACTCTCCTCACTGCAGAGGCTTTGGTACCTGTGAGTCATCCCCACACTACCTTTCAGCCACTTGCATGGTTTGTTCAGCCGGCTCAGTTGTTTGTTTCAATGAACTGGAGTTTGGGCATGGCTGTACAGCAATGGCATTTGGTCTTTGTGCCATAACTGTCAATGCGTGAGTGAATTTGGCAGAAATGGGTTTGCCTTTTTTTTTTTTTTGTGATGATGTTCCTCCAACCGAGCCACATGTTGTGTGGAAGCAACTGAATGTATGGCCAACTGCAACAATCATGCCAGCCTTGTTGACACAAATGAGCCATCCTGTGCCACATGGTTGTGGTGCATGCATGCATGGTGCAGGGACTTGTCTTCCATGTCTCTGTCAGGACCGTTGGCACCCATGGTCAACCCGCTGACCAACCTTGAGAAGCTGTGAGTGCATTCTGAAGTTTCACCCTCCCCAATCAGGCGTAATTCAAATGTCCCTTTCTACTTGGAACCATTCTTACCCTCCATACTAACCATTCCTCAAATCCCCCCGTTCCCTTGTGTCTTCCACTCCTTACGCTGCCTTTCGCCTTACCACGACATTGTGCTGGTCACGGCCTGCAGCCTCGTGGCGTCCAACCAGTTCACGGGCGCCGTGCCCATGCCAGCCTCCAGGTCGTTGACGCTGCTGGACGTGCACAGCAACTACTTCACCTCCGCCCCCACGCGCCCCAAGAACTGCGCAGCTCTGCACCTCATGCTCACTCAGAACTGCCTGTCCACGACTTTGACTCTGTGCGGGGTGGCCGAAGAACAGAGGAGCAGGGAGAGCTGCGCAGCATTCTGTGGGGTGGGGCAGGCAGAGGCGTTGTGCAGCGGGCATGGGTACTGCTTCATGAATGACACTAGTGAGATGGCGGAGTGTGCGTGTGACGCGCACTACTCCACTCGCGACGACCCCCAAACGTGCTCATACACAAGTAAGCGAAGTTGTTCTCCTTTTGAGAGGGCTTCCTGGTTTGGGCTAGAACTGAGGTGTATGCCACTCCTTTCATTGAATTGACCACCGTGTCGTCATTCTTGCACCAAGCAATCTCTCTTTTTCAAACCCCTCGTCTCCCACCCCTCCTCCCTCCAGTTGACCCCGTGCTGGCCTCCTCTGCCACCACTCCGATGGTGTTGAGCGGCTCGGCGCTAACCTCTGCAGGCGGCGCGCTGCTGCTGACCCCCAAGGCCAACGCCACCTGGGGCACGGCCTTCACAGCCGCGCCTCTCCCCCTCTTCTCCTACTTCAACACCAAGGCCACATGCGGTTACCAGCTCGCCTTCAACGCATCCCTTGCCTTCTCCCTCGACCCGGAGGCAGAGGCGGGCGGGGATGGGCTCGTGTTTGTCGTTGCTGCGGCGCTGCCAGACCGGCTGGGAGGGGTGGGGAAGCGGAGTGTGGCGGTGGAGTTTGACTCGGTGCTGAGTGTGAAGCACAGCGACCCCAACGACAACCACGTGGGCGTCAATGTGGGCGGCTCACCTGTGTCCCTCGCCTCTGCCACGGCCCCTCTCATCCTCAACGACGCCCACACCAAGCACGCCTGGATCCACTACGACCCCTCCAGCGGCGGCACTCTCCGAGTCTACCTCTCCTCCGACCCCCAGCAGCCCCCCACCCCCACCCTCCGAGCTCGAGTGTCGCTCTGCTCCATCCTGCAGCCCAGGGCGTCCACTGCTGCATTCTACGTCGGCTTCACTGCATCATCCACGACCGCCCCACAAGCACACTCCGTCCTCAACTGGGCCTTCAGTGCAGGTATGTGCCTCTCTCAGGTGAGCGTCAGCAAAGCCCAAATGCGGAGCGCTTCAGGTGAATTAACCTAAAAAATTTTGGCTGTTGTTGGTGTATGTTTTGTTTTTCAGGTGAATACGTAATTACGCATTGGTGTGTGAACATATTATATCGGGCCATAATCCTTTAGCAGAGGGGGTTGAAAGAATAATGTCTAAGCTGAGGGTGCTCTTTAGTGTATCCTTGTACTTCTTCAATTGTGGTGTTGGTTTTTTTTGTGTGTGTACACTTTTTTCGTTGAAGTTGGAACTTGTCCCATTCCCCGTGTTGCTTATTTGCGACTTGTTCATGGCTCCGCATTAATTTAATGTATTCTATCACTTCCGTGCCTTTCCATCCTTGTGGTTGGCTTCTGTGGGTGCTGCAGATATTCCGCTGAACCCGCACTTTGACCCTTCAAGTGAGTATGCTTGGCGTTTTTCTTTTCACCATACGTGAGTCGATTCCCCTCACTGATCTTTTTCTTCGTGTCTTAACTCTATTTTCTCCTCCCAACTCCTAACCCAACACCCCTTCCTCCTTGCACCAGACCTGGCGTTGGGGTTTGTGTTGGACGAGGACTCCTTCTCATCGCAGGGCTTCAACGCCGCCTTCCACTACGCAAGTGCGGGCTTCGACCCCGCGCAGGACAACAGCCCCGCGTGGACTGTCAAGTCCTACAGCACCTGGGTCTTGCCTGAATCCACCTGGCCTGTCAAGAACCAAAAGGGGTGTGGTGAGTCGTATGGCCATAAGGTATGAACATTAGGAAAGATGGAAGGTATGGGTTGAAACTTAGCACCTTGGCCCAGAGCGAGGAACAGATCATTGAGATGAGAGGACTGAGTAAGCCACGCAAACACATGCAACCATGCGTGGAGTGAGATTAATGTTCGTACTTTTAAATATGCACTATGTGTTCAAGTAGAGGTAAGTGAAGCCATGGATGGAGAGAAGGTGAAAGTTGTAATAAGAAGAGTTTCGAGATGCATTTGAGCAAGGAGGCTGGTAAACCTAGGCGAACTTAATCATATAAAGTTCACGATAGAACCTAGAAAATGAACCTAATTTGATTGAACCTAAGGTGTAACTTGCTTTAAACACGACAACATAATAAGACAGCATCTTCATAAATATCAGAGCTATATCTAGCCTACTCGAAAACACCCATAGCCTAGGTAAAGCTTCGAAGAGAAATACCTGACACATGGGAACACCCCCTGAAGTGGAAAGACGCGAGAGACCGGCCAAGTGTGCACACGTAGACATGATGCGGCACACATAGGAGGGCCTTCGTGAAGATATTTGCATGGTTGGCTTGGCATCAGAGGCTGCTTTTCGAAGACGTGCTCTGAACAAGTTTGCTATGACGAAATTCGATGTTCTTGTTGCGACCATGAAAAACAGGGCTCTCAGTGAGATGAATCATGTTGGCACTGTTGCACGAAAGAGACTCAAATGATTGGAGAACGGCAAGTTCCTCAAGAAGAAAAGAGAGCGAACGGGTTTTCCGCAAGGTGAGGGTGCCAGCATTAAGCTCAGACTCGCTGGAAGAGAGGCAGATGAAAGAGGAGCGAATAATTTGCCAACTGACGATGCTGCTACCGAGAAGAAAGCCATCACTCTAAAGGAGCGACGGTCGGGGCGACAGTTCGGGCGAGAATCAGCCGAAGAAGAGTTGCTAAACCTTTCAAGGAAAAGAAGAGTAATTCCTCCAAGGGTGAGAGCAAGGTCGGAGGTTGCACAAAAATTACGGAGCACTCGCTTGGCAGCGGCCCAGTGAAGATCCGATTACCGACCTAGAACACTGAGGGGGTAGGACGCATGCACATCATGGCACACATGAACGAGTTGACAAGCTCGGGATACAGTTGCGAGGAGGATGAAAGAGAGAGTGTCATAGGATCGATTTTTCGATCGAGAATGTTGCACTATAGGTGAGTACAAGTCATATTTATACTCAGAATTGCAAGAAAGCAAGCGACAGTCCGAACCTTGGGGAATGTATCATTTAAGAAATTAGATTAGCTTGTGCGTTAAGGAACGTAATGCTATTGGCACACCGAATTATATCCAGATGATTCAGTATACACCTTCTATCGTCGCTGTCGGTGCCGTATGTCTGTGAGAAATACAGAATAAATGAAAAGATCAGAATGTTCTAGAAAATATAATAGCAGCTCGATTGAGGTGAAATAAAATGCAAATGAAATAGCAAAAAGGAAAATAAGATCAAGGAGAAATATGGGAATATAAGATATGTCGAACGGCGGCGTACTCCCACTAGAGAGAACATCAGGTGCAATGAGCTGATGGTTATGGGAGGGGTGAAGATGGGTTTGGCTTGAGAGGGCGCTTTAAAGGGCTGGTAATGATATTCAGGTGAGCTTGGATGAGTCGCGCAGCGAGCAGCGGGATGTGCGGGGTGTGCGAAGGGGGAAAGTAGGCGCATGGCTGTGTAGGTAAGGCCCAGGACAGGCTGAGGGAGGGCCGGAGTCGGCTGAGGGAGGGCCTGCGTGGCTGAGGGAGGGCCTGCTTGGTTGAGGGAGGGCCTGCTAGGCTGAGGGAGGACCTGCGACGACTGAAGGAGGGCCTGCGACGGGCTCGCGACGATTTTGGTAGAGGGCTCGCATTGGCTGAGGGAGGGCCCGCCACGACAGCAAGCAAGAGGGCCCGCGACGGCTGTGGGAGGGCCCGTGACAATCTTATGAGGGTCTGTGACCCCCACGACAGCTTAAAACGGACCAGAGTCCCGACGACCTGAGGCCGGCCCACGACGGCCTAGGGCAGAGCCCGCAACGGCCTTAGAAAGGGCGCGTGACAATCGAGGAAGGGCCGCGACGGAAATGGAAGGATGTAGATTAAGAAAAAATTGGGGATGCCTATGATTTTGCTCTAGATACCATGTTAAAGTGGAGCTAAGAAAAACTTGCCATAATTGAAAATCATAATAGAAAAAACCTAACCGAATATAGGATAGCGCTTAGGAAATGAACTCAAGCTGAACCTTGAAATGTAAATTGCTCTGGAAAGGCTGAAATAGAAGAAAACATTATGTAAAGTGTTAGAGCGAATTCTAGCCTTCTCCAACACAAACCAAGTTAGTTGGTGGGAGTGAGCACCACATGGCATGTGACAAAGAAAGACGTGGCATGCCTTGTTGCGTCCCACCCTACCACAGAGACCTTGTGAATGTATCGTGAGCATTCTCATAGAAGCTTTCGTGACACCAAGCTGCTAGCATTCACTAGCGTTTTACTCTTACACTCAGGTCACACAAGAGTGCATTAATCCCATTACATTGCGGCCCCTCTCATTCCCAGCAGGTGATTGCTGGGCGTACGCAGTGGTGGCAGCGGTGGAGGCAGCCCACAGGATCGCGAGCAACTGGGCGCAGCCCCCCGTGCTGTCGGTGGAGCATCTGCGCCTCGCCCTCTCCTCCAACTGCGACGGTGGCTCGCCCACCAAGGCGCTGCAGTTCCTCCTCAACGCCACCGCGCAGGGCAAGGGCTTGCTCGAGGAGGCCGTGTACTCCCCAGGGCTGGCTCTTAGAAGGAGATCGTTGGTGAGACTTTTGCTGAAGGTATGATGTATCATTGTTTTGGTGTTGTTGCTTATATTTGTTGGCAATGTGTTATGTTGTTGTTGTCAGTGGTGTTTTGTCAACATCTCCGTGTTTCTCTGTATTCCTCTTCCCTGCGTGCAGGCGAGCACCAGGTACTACGGCATCCGCGGCATTGAGCGTACGGGGTTCTACGGGTGGTTTGGGCTCATGCTGGCAGTGCAGCGCCAGCCTGTCATTGTGCACATCGAGGCGTCCGCACCCTCCTTCCAAGACTACGATGGGGTAAGGCACCCTCCTTCCAAGACTATGATGGGGTAAGGCACCCTCCTTCCAAGACTACGATGGGGTATGGCACTCTCGTTCGAAGACTACGATGGGGTAAGGCACCCTCCTTCCAAGACTACGATGGGGTAAGACACCCTCCTTCCAAGACTACGACGGGGTAAGGTGATGGAAAAGGAGCTGAACTGATTGATTAGTAGAGAAGGCACTAGGCCTTACGTACAAACAAGGTTGGGTTGAGCAAAGCTAGGGAAAGGATGGGATGGGAATCCTAGCAAATCTCCGATTGGTGAGTTGGCAGATTTGCAGGTTTACGAGGGAATCCCAACCAGATAGGGTTGGGATCACAAACTACACCCAACCCACAAATAACCTACGCGATATAGAATATTGTGCATAAAGTGTTGACAGCCTATTTCTAACGAAAACAACGAAGGATCCGAGCATATATGGGAGGATGCGCCGCTGTCCACCAGCCACGACGAAGTCCGGTCCATGTTGAATGAGGAGGCCGTGAATGCCGATGCGTAGGGAGCCCCATAAGGGAAGAGGAGGAGGAGAAGGAGGATGGTGAAAATGAAGACAGCAGCGACGAGAGGAGTCCATGAGGAGATAATGGGGTGGTGGCTGGTGCTGACAGCAATGTCAACGTACCGGGAATCAGGTACGGACTGAGGGGCTGATGGGGCAGGAGGTGGTGTGGGGGTCGGAGTAATTTCAGCAGAGGAGCTGGTGGAGACATGCACCGAAGGCTGGATGACGGATTTCTCCCGTTTAGAGTTGTCTTCAAGCTCTTTCTTCTTCTTCAATTTGAAGCATTCGTCGATGGTGTGACCAGTTTTCTTGTAGTAACGGCAGGTGGGCGACTGGCGGGAACCGGAGCGAAGAGGGTGGGAGGGCTGAGAATTGAGGCTGTATGCACCCTCCATGTTGCGGCTTGTACCAGATTGTGACCGCTCCCAATCGGCATCGAGCAGGCGTGATTGTAGGTATTCAACCGTCATAGACTTGATGTCTTTCACGGTGCAAATGGTTTCAGTAAGAGTCTTGAACGAGACCGGAAGGTTGAGGATGATGGAAATTACCACCACCCATGATGGTAACTCGAAGTTGGCAGATTTGAGCTGGTGTGTAAGGTTTCCAACTCGATCGAAGTAGGAGCGAAGACTTGTTGTTGGGTCCATTCGAGTAGTGATGAGATCCCGGAGGAGAGCCACTTGTGCATGATTGCCCATGCAGTCGAACCGCGCCATGATGCATCCCCACATATCCTTTGTCGTGTTTGCTTGAGCCAGAGTGAGCGATAGTTGAGGATGGACGGCCGACATGAGAAGATAGTATGCATGCTCCTCTTTTTCTTCATCCGGCAGCGAAGCAATTGAATGGGCTGTTTTAGGGGCTGCACCGCTGTTGCCTTCGGTAGCCTCTCCACCGCTGGTTGTGGAAGAGGAAATTGAAGGACGCGAAGCAACCTTGGGATCTCCAAGGAGGGAGATCAGCCCAAGGACGTTGAAGATGTAGCAGATCTTTTTCTTCCATGGAGTGAAGTTGGAACCATCTGGTTCCAAGATGGGAAGGGTGTGCCGACCGAGAGGCGTTTCAACTTGAGCCATCAAGTGTGCAACGTTCACTAAGCTACAAGCCTGGCTCTGATAGCATGTAGAATGAGGATCGGTGAACTTAAGGCACAATGAGAGAAGAACAATATATCCTTAGTAGGAAGATGGTACAAGCTGAGAGGCTAGAGCAATGTCCTTTGCCAAGGATGATTTCTAGAGAAGTGGGAAGCCACATATATGTGGCTGAACTCTTGAGGCTAGCTGCAGCACCTCAAAGCTGAGGGCAAGGCTAGCCAACCTTGCCAAGCTAGCAACTGAGGCCACATGTTGCACATGTGGTCCAGGCTGGAACAACAGCCTACATGACAGCATGTGGCACACCATAGGGGCTAGCAAGGTGAGTATGGGATGAGTGGACAGATGGCAAAGCCAACTGTGACCACACTTCACTGTGGGTGAGTGTGGTGGAGTGTGGGAATGTCATGTTGGGCATAATGAGAAGAGAGAATGCAGCTCCAGAGAGTTGAACCCACGACCTCTAAGACCAAAGGTGATAATCTACCTACTGGGACATTCTTGCTTGCACAACAGAGCTGAACTGATTGATTAGTAGAGAAGGCACTAGGCCTTACGTACAAACAAGGTTGGGTTGAGCAAAGCTAGGGAAAGGATGGGATGGGAATCCTAGCAAATCTCCGATTGGTGAGTTGGCAGATTTGCAGGTTTACGAGGGAATCCCAACCAGATAGGGTTGGGATCACAAACTACACCCAACCCACAAATAACCTACACGATATAGAATATTGTACATAAAGTGTTGACAGCCTATTTCTAACACACCCCCTAAGCTGCAACACATCAGCCACAAGGAAGCCCAACACCCATGGCCGAGAGGAGGCGGTAATGGTCCTGGCGAACAAGCGACTTGGTAAACAAGTCAGCAAGGTTGCAGTCAGAGGCAATGTGTTCAGCGTTCAACTGCTCGCGCCGCACCAGCTCACGAAGAAAGTAGTGACGAACTTCAATGTGCTCAGTGCGGCCGTGGAAAACGGGGTCCTTGGTGAGATCAATGGTGCTCTCGTTGTCACACCAAAGCGTTGGGGTTGGTTGAGAATACCCCAATTCTGTTAGTCGGAAGGTGAGCCAACGAGCCTCCTGGGCAGCCATGGTCCCGGCATACAGCTCTGCCTCACAGGTCGACGGTGAGACTGAGGACGACCGAGTGGAGCGCCAACTTACAACCCGACTGCCAAGGGTAAAGCAATACCCTTGGGAAGAGCGCCGATCACTCTGGTCATCAGCATAGGATGAGTCACTGTACCCCTCAAGGCGAACAGGGGAAGAGCCGCCAAGTGTGAGCACATAATCCTGTGTGCCTTTGAGATAGCGAAGGACCCGCTTGGCGGCAGACCAGTGGTGGCGAGTGAAACGATTAGGTGCAACGTAGCGAGACAGTACACTGACTGCATAGGCCAAGTCTGGTCGAGTACACATCATCGCATACATGAGGGATCCAACGAGCTCGGGGTAAGGCTCATCACAGGGCTCATGTGAGGGAACAGAGGGTGCAGTGAGTTGGTGCTGCAGAGAGAGTGGGGTAGGCATTGATGCTGCTTTCTGCATCTTGAACTTCGTCAGAACGTTGTGGATGTAAAACTTCTGCGAGAGGGTGATGGTGCGGGCCGGCGATCACGTATGATTTCCATGCCCAGATAGTTCGTCAGCTTCCCAAGATCCTTCATGGCCAGCTTCTCACCAAGTGCGGTTTTGACTGCTGCCAACTTAGTCTGATCCTTGGTGACAAGGATCATGTCATCGACGTAAACCAGGATGAAGAAGCGGGATGGTGTTGCTCGGATGAAGAGGCTGGGGTCAGAGGTGGATGGGTGAAAGTCAAGGGACCCTAAGGTGCTCTTGAGCTTGTTGTGCTTCCCGGGGTGCTTGCTTGAGTCCATGCACTGGCCGATTCAGCTTCCATACAGTGCCTGGTGGAAAAAGAGCTGGAAATCCTTCGGGCTGCTCCATATAGATTTCCTCTCGAAGGATCCCTTGCAGAAACGCAGAAGACACATCCATGCAGTCAACCCCCATGTCATCTCAAGCAGCAACGTCGAGAAGGGTGCGTAATGTGGGAGGTTTGGCCGTGGGAGAGAATGTCTCAAAGAAGTCCAGTCCATGCTTTTGGGTAATTCCCTTGGCACAGTACTGGGCTTTGAAGACAGGAAATTCGCCTGGAAGTTGTTTCACCCGGAAAACCCATTTTCCCTTCACAATGTTGATGACGGAGGGAGGAGAGACATCTGTGAAAGTTCCTGTGTGAATGAAGGCCTCACATTCTGCGACAATTGCCCCCAACCACTGGGCGGCGTGAGGACCAGAGACTGCTTCAGCATAGGTGAGAGGTGTGGGGATGGAGGGGTTGTCGGAGAAATCGAGGGTGGGAGAGTGCGATATCTGGAAAGAGGAAGCAGAGCGCATGGATGGCTGAGTCGATATCAATCAACTCCTCAAGTCTGTCTTCAAGGAGGGAGGGCATGAGAGAATAATCACCCCCGACAGGAGGTGGATTGAGGGAGATGCGAACGGAAAGGGAGAGCGGCTTCGGGGCTGTATGAGAGCGTGTGCGAGAAGCGATGGGGGAGGGAGGCGGAGCTGAAGGAGTAGTATCGGTATCTGAGGTGGTAGTGGGAGCAAGAGCAGGATCAGGAGCTGGAGCTGGAGCAGGAGGAGCAGGAGCCGGAGGAATGGGGTGGTAGGTTTTGAGAGGAGTAGGCTCGGAAGGAGGAGCGGGAGCAGGAGCAGGAGCCAGAGCAGGAGGAGAGGAAAGAGGGGGAGCCGGTGGGGGAGGGGAGGGGGAGGGAAGGAGCGGAGGAGACTGCGTGGTGCTGGAGGGGGAAGTGGGTGGTGGCGGGTCAGAGACGGTGGTGGGAGCAGGAAGAGGAGGAGATAGAGTGGCGGGAGGAGGAAGATTGTCAAAGTCAGCCCAAGTAAGAGAAGGAGGTGGAGGAGAGGGGGAAGTCTTGGAGGAGGGATAGAATGGGTGAGACTCATCAAAGAACACGTCTCGGCTGCGGTAAAGTTTGTTGGTGGAAGGATGGAGCAAGGATGGAGGAAGAGATAGACTGGCGAATCTGAGTTGTGCCCGAGGTATACGCACGTGATTGTTTTGGGAGCAAGTTTGCTACAAGCTGCACGACGGGCTTGGGAGTTGAGGAGGACATAGGAAGTGCACCCCCATACACGCAGAGGGCGGACGGACAGCTTTTGACCCGTCCACAACTCAGCGGGAGTGGTGTGGGTGTGATAAGGATGAAGATGGAGATTGTGGAGGGCGGCAGCGTGGAGCATGGCATACCCCCAATGAGGGAGGGGCGGAGGCGTGAGTGAGGAGGCAGCGAGCAATCTGCACTAAGATGCGGTTCCGACTCTCAGCAACACCGTTTTGTTGGGGACTGTCTGGGAGAGTGAAGGTCTAACAGATACCCTTAGTGGAACAGAAAGGTTTGAGAGTGTTGTTGCGGAATTCACCGCCACCGTCAGAGTGAAGAACCTTGATGGTGGTTTTGAAGTGTTTATGAGCCTGCTTGGCCCATTCAATGATGACGGCTGGGGCTTCATATTTGGAGGAGAGGAGGTGGACAGACACATAACGGGGATAGTCATCATGATGACAAGAAAGTAGAAGTGTCCGCCACGAGAACGAACAGGAGCTGGACCCCACCCATGTGCACGTGATCGAGAGGTGCAGTTGAGATGGACTCAGTGGGGGGATGGGGCTGTTCACGAAGCTTGCTCTGTGCACAGTCAAGGCAAGGCGGCCCTAGGTTGGAGGTAGGAGAGAGAAGTGAGGCTAGAAGTCCATGGAGAAGCTGTTTTGTGGCAAGGTCCGAAAGCGCGCGGAAGTTGATGTGGCCGAGGCGGTGATGAAAGAGCATGGTTTTGTCGGAAATGAGACGGCAATGACAGGTGGAGAAGTCTGAGGAAGGGAGCGGAAGGTAGGTGAGTGAGCATGTCTGAACGGGAGGTACAACGAGCGTGTAGAGATTGGTGGAGTTGAGGGTGAAACGGGCTAGATGAATGCCGGTTTTGGCGTCAAAGAGGTCACAGTAGTCGACATCATTGGGAAAGATGGTGATCACTCCTGCATGTTGGATTTCACGCTATGCAAGGAGGTTGTAGTGGAGGGTTGGGGCACAGATGCTAGTGACTGTGCCGGATGGGAATGCTGGACAAGGAACTGTGGAGGACCCATGACATTGGATGGAGAATCTAGAATCTGCTCCAAGGAGTGGGGTGGGAGCCTGGTAGGGAACGAATGCGGTTTGGTCTTTGAGCACTGTGTGGGTGGCACCACTGTCTAGTATGAACTCGATCCCCTGTGTGTTTGAAACACCGATGTACTACGACCCCTTCTCATCAATAATCCCAGCACCAGAGAACAACAGATTGAGGCGAACATCAGATGGGCCGCTAGCAAGTGCCTGAGCAGGTTCCTCCACTGCCTCGACTTGATTCACGCGACGGGGTGGGGCCCAGTTGGGAGGACGGGTTGAGACACCGTGGACGTCATACCACTCGTCATCTCGCTTCTTGAAGCAAGTTGCCTCAGGGTGGTTGGTGCCTCCACATTTCTGCCCTGCACGTGGACCCTTCCTAATGATGTAGGGGCATGGGGGAAACGAGTTGCGCCTTGGTCCCTGCTGGGAGTTGAATGGGATACCAGGGGTGTAGCGCACAGCATTGACGGATGCTTGTGCCGCAAGGCCTTTTCAGCAGAGAGGAGGGCCGATGCGAATTTCTCGAAAGTGAGTTCCTTGGTGGGGAGCTACTTGAGCATGGAACTGGCAACGTTGTACGCCGGGGTGAGTCCTACAAGTAGCCTAGCTGCAGTGGCCTGTTTGGGGAAAGTGATCCCAATGTCCCTGAGTTCCTCATGGATGTTGTCGATTTCAAAGATGTAGTCCGCCATGCCCGGGCATTCCTCGAGGCGGACCTGGAACTTGCGGGGGATGAGGATGGCAACACTTACTGCGGTCTTGCCATGGAAACGGTCCTGGAGGTACTTTCAAATGTCATGCGCGGAGCGGAAATTGCGGTAGGACTTGACAAGTTCAACCCTTAGTTGGTCATTTACGTTTACGTTTACGTACGTACGTGTACGGGTACGTACGTTTACGCGGCTGTTGGGTTGGAGGCCTAATGTACGGGCAGGCGAAAAAATTTCTGGGCTGCCCGAACATGTATATTTTCTCTATAGTTCTCCCTCGTAATCATGATTTCCATCATATAGTGTAAACATTCCATCATGTAGTGTACATTTAGATTTGACTCAACGAATTGGTTTGACTCGAAGTTGGAATTCGCCGAAACCAGTGAAGCTCGGCGGTGACGAAACTGCCGAGCGGGTGAGATTCGCTTACCTTGCAAACGAAGCAATCGCGATCTGAGTCAAACTGTTCGCAATGTTCTATCGCGAACAGTTTGCACACATTCGGATCTACTCCCACCACAATTTCCTCCCTCCTTCTCTCGACAGACTTAGCTATCGTGGTTCTACCGCCTTAGTCGACATAGTACGTAGGGTAGTCGCCACACCATAGCAACCCTAGCTAGCAACCTTCCTGTTTCTTACATTACTACTTTGAAAAACGTCGCGCCGTTTTGCTAACACGCTAACAGAGCACAGGTCCTCGATTTTTTTTTTTTTTTTTTTTAAGTTTTTTCAAAAACCGTTTTTGAAGAAATTTCAACGCGAACTTTTTTTTCTGACCTGCCCGGCGTACGTAAACGTACATGTACGCGTACGTTACGTGTACATGGGCTGAAATGGCGTAAATGACCAACTTAGGTTCAACCGTAGTGGTGGTGATGAAAACCCTAATAACTGCCGCATCCGCCTGCTCCCATACACTGAAGTCGGTCTCATACTTGGTAGTGCTAGCTTCAAATGCGTTCTTCTCTGCAGTAGTGGCTTCTTCGCCAAGAGGATTGGGAGGGAGAGGCATTTTTCCCTTGCCGCGGTTGAGGAGGATGTCCTTGAGGCAAATCCCCTTTAGTTCCGTGCTAAGGAGCTGCTTCTCCACTCCATAGCACTATTCTCCAAAGTTGGTGCTCGTGCCGTTGGGAGCGAGATTGAGAACGATGAGATTTCTGACGAGGGTGGATGTTGAAGTCGCCATTTCGCGCGGAGCGCAGCGCTAAAGACTCCGATACGTAGCGGAGGGAAGGGGTAAGGCACCCTCCTTCCAAGACTACGATGGGGTAAGGCACACTGTGCTGTGCTGACACGTTGTGTTGGCGGGCCGCGTTGTGTGGCATGCTATGCTGGTGTGGTAGGCATGAGCAGACGAGCGAACATCTTGTTTTTTTCCGGGCTAGACCTTCATTTCAAGCGGGCCGGTCTGGATCAGGCCGAATTCCGCTGGGTACAGGAAACCAGCAAGTTTCAACTTTAGGCGGGTTTGCCAAACTTCGAACCTGGCTCATTCGCCTCGAGTCACATTCTGACATGAACCTCGCACGTCCTGTCCACGCGACAAATCTCGCAGGGACCTCGCGACAAATCTTGCAAAAACCTGGTGCTAAGTTTTACTAGATCTAGGCTTTGCTGGAGCTGATATTGCTCTTCGAGTATATCAATGTTGCTGTGGATAATTCGCCGAGCTCTGACAAGTGGCATGGAGGTTGGGTTATGTAGATGCAGTGTGGTGATGTGCGGTTGGGACCGTTATGTGCTCATTTTTACTAGATCTAGGCTTTGCTGGAGCTGATATTGCTCTTCGAGTATATCAATGTTGCTGTGGATGATTCGCCGAGCTCTGACAAGTGGCGTGGAGGTTGGGTTATGTAGATGCAGTGTGGTGATGTGCGGTTGGGACCGTTATACTGGTATCAGAGTCTAAGGTTCAAATTCCGAGAAGGCACATGTGGTAACCTAGACTCAAACCTAGCGAATAATACTTCACGAGCAGACTGGCTGCCTCCTCAGCGAAATCGAGGTCCCTTCTGCAGGGGCTGACTCCCTCAACCAACAAGGACATTGGCAAGGGGGGAAGGAAGAGGGTTGGGTGCGGGTGTAACGCTTGCAGTCTTACATGAAGGGCTTAAAGGCTACCGCTGCACCTCTGAATAGCCCCCGTTTCGACCAATTGATAGCAGGGAGTTATGGTTCAACTCGAATTTAAACAGCCTGGGTACACCTGGCCGAACCACGATATCTTAATGCATGGTCCTACTCCAGTTCTATGGTTGACCCGACTAGGTTCAACCAGTGCTCACGCATTATGCTGGGACGTGGGTGTGTTGTGCAGGCAATAGAAAATGAATTGGTGAGCTTTAAGGCACAATGGAAAAAACCATACGTGCTTAACATGAAGATGGTACAAGTTTTAGAGACTAGAGCAATGTCCTTGTCCGAGGATGATTTCTAGGGAAGTGGTGAAGCCATATATGTATAGCTGAACTCTTGAGGCTAGTCGCAACACCTCAAAGTGAGGGCAAGGCTAGCCAACCTTGCTCACTCAGAAAGTGAGGTCTCATGCTGCACATGCGGGCTAGGCTGGAACAACAGCGTACATGGCAGCATATGGTGAGGAACTACCGATTGGGACATACTTGGTGCGCAAGTATAATGAACCAAGGGGTGACTCAAATGGGGTTGACGGGCTGTCGCCAGCGCATTGAGGCGGCTCTCGGTCCCATCGCTGCAAGCTGGCACCATGACGGCGTCACGGTCGCGAGCGACATGTTCCCTGACGTGGCAGGCTGCCCGCAAGCCAATGTCCTGCTGATCAATGATAGCGGCGCCGTGTTCGTGGAGTCGGTTGACACCAAAATGGAGATCAAGACGGTTGGACACGGCCTCGCAACTCAGATCGCCAAACTTTGGTATTGTGCATGAACTTTGCTCATTTTTAGTCTCCAGTAACATTGCTCTAGCCGCGGTTTTGTCCTACTGGCAAGCACCATGTTGCTTTGGCATACAATCGTAGGTTGTATGTTCACATGACCACAGTACTGCCTTTGGTTCATTTTGAGGCGAACCTGTTCCCCTTGAAGCAGTTCAATATAGGCCTATTTCTGGGAGTTGGAGCTCGAAATTTCTCCGTCGTTTATTTATACCTTTTCTCACCTTCCTCGAGCATTTCCACAGCTATCAGTTTCTTTGAAGGGGCTAGGATCCTTGAATCCTTAAAAGGAGCATAGGTGCGTCTAGATATTAGTGGAGGAATTTCGTGTTTAACAGACATGACAATGTTTGAGAAAGAAGACGGTGGCTTGCGATCACCACTCTGCAACGGAGTGAGAGGGTTGTTAAGCTCATGGAGATTCGTGGTGTCCCACGTAGCAGGTGATTAGTTCAAGCGGAATATTGTGCTGGCAAGTCCACTTCGATGCCTTTTGTTTCTATGCTTAACAAATCGACTCGAACCGATTACATTTTGCGTCGAGAAAGAGCAGGCTCGGGCTGTGGTGTGCAGCCCTTTTTTTCTCATTCCACCAGGGTTACTCTTTGGCAGCACGCACCATCATAGGGCAATTCTACAGCGGATTGCCATTATGCCCCACATATTACTAGCTTGAATGCATGCACTCCTGGTTAGTAAATAAACTCCAACTTAAATATACCTACAAACCTATTGACTACAACGACAGCTGCTGCTGAAACGAGCCAAACTCATTACAGTGTAAGTTGAATGATGTTTCCATCTACTTGCCCATGCTATTTCACGCTGCCCTATGTTGTGCCACCTCTCTCCATATGTACTGGTGACCGTGTGTGTGTGGGCAGAGAGGCAAGTACGCGGACGAGGAGTGTTTCAGCAACCACCTGAACCACGTGGTGCTGGTGGTGGGCTACCTCTCTGCGGGCTCCGACCCCTCCACCTCCGTGCCGCCGCCCTTCTGGATCATCCGCAACTCATGGGGCACAGGGTGGGGCGACCAGGGCCACATGCGCATGGACATTCGCAGTGGCGATGGCATCTGCGGCATCAACACTCTCCCGGGCCTCTTCCCTGTCGTCAGAAGTGAGGCCGACTACTCTACCTGTTGTTTTTTGCATCCCTGCTCTGACAGCTGGTGAACATACCTTGTGCCTGTAACATCTGCCCACACCCCATTCCCACCGGATGTGTGGAGCAGGCAGTGCTGATCCGTGTGGGTCACGCTCCTTCCAGTACAGCATTCAAGGCCCCGCCTTCAACCCGTGTGGGCGGTTCAGCTGCAGCAAGAAGGGCACCAGCAATCGCTGCAAGTGCACTGACGCCCGCTTTGCTCAAGTCAAGAACACCGATGGATCGTACACCTGTGCCTATGGTAACATGCACCACAGAGGGTCACTGGTGAAGCGTACATGTGCACTGAGTGATTCCGGAAGTTTTGGACTAGTGCATGGAGTGAAGTTGCAGTTGAGAGGGTATTCAGTGCAGCATGTTGTTGTTGGGCTCTTCTATTCTAAAAAGCACATCCCCGCTTGCTTGCCTTCAACCTGCTCCTGGCCAATACCCATGCTCGCTTTTATTCTTTGATGCTTGCTCACTCAACTCCTCCCACGCCCACAGCATACGCTCCCCCTACACACCCCCATGCCATCCGTCCATGCTCATGTATGCTTCCTCGCCGGCCCCATTCTTCTTCTCTCGCCCTCAGTGGACGTGTGTGGGTCCAGCACTCGCAACCCGTGTGTGGTGGGCACGTGTGTGAACGATGACAAGGGCAGCTACTCCTGTGTGTGTCCCCCGGGGTTCATCCAGGGCACCACCCTTGCCAACACCGCCTCCTGTGCTCCGGGTAACACCCCTCTGCCGCTACTTCCTCTTTATGACCTATTTTTTTTAAATGGATGACCTTCATACAACCTGCAATCCGTTTGAAACCATGCATGCTGATGCACTGTGTAACACTGACTGAGTCGATTGCTTTGTGTGGTTTTCTCTGTACTTCTTGGTTTCACCTTTGATTCTTGAGATCACAGTCTCTTTTTTAAACTCTTTTCTAACTTGTACGTCTTGAGTTCATGATGGGATTCACAAGGATTGGAGGTCCAGTGCAACTAAAGTTGATGGATGTTCTAAGACAAAATCGTAAATAATTATCCAACATCCTAATTTTGCCAATGAGGCTGTGTCATTAAATGGAGTGGCACTAGCATGTGGTGGAGGCATGCAGTGATCTCCACTCTGTGGTCTCCCCTCCACTGACGAAAAGTCATGAGTTCTTCCCTTGCTGCGCAGTAGTCTCATTTTTTTATGTTTCAATGTGTGTTCGTGCTGCAGGGGATGCAGGGGGGGTGTACACGGTGCGGCAGAGCAACGTGTGGTGCTCCCATGTGCATCCCATATTTGCCCTCACACTGGACCAGTTCCTGCAGCAGAACAAGGTACCCCCTCCCCGCTGCAGATGCTTGAGTTTGAGAGTGCCATGTCAGGATGTGTGAGCTCATGACATTCGTTTATTATGTGCCATCATCCCATGCATGTTCCACCATCCCATGCACGTACCACCATCCCATGCATGTGCCACCATCCCATGCATGTGCCATCATCCCATGCATGTGCCACCATCCCATGCATGTGCTACCATCCCATGCATGTGCCATGTGCCACCATCCCATGCATGTGCTACCATCCCATGCATGTGCCATCATCCCATGCATGTGCCACCATCCCATGCATGTGCCATCATCCCATGCATGTGCCACCATCCCATGCATGTGGCACCATCCCATGCATGTGCCATCATCCCATGCATGTGCCATCATCCCATGCATGTGCCATCATCCCATGCATGTGCCATCATCCCCTGCTTGTGTCGCAGGGCATCTCATGCTCCGCTCCTCTGCGCATCAGCTCAAGCCTCCTGGTCAACTCCACAGTCGATGCATGCTCTGTCTTCTACACCACTGTGCTGGTGAGTCCATAGCGCCTATGCATCAATATCTCACTGCACCATTATGTTCGAGTCTCCTCCCATTGTCTTTCTACTGGCCCAAACAACACCCTCCTGCCACTCCCCTCTCCTCCTTTCCTCCCCCTTGTCTCCCCTTGTCCCACCGTATCCCCAGGGCGACACGTGCACGGGGGTAGGGAGGCAGGTGGAGCTGTGTGGGGCGGCGGCGTCGGATGCGGAGTGTGAGGCGGCATTTCAGGCGCTCAACCCCGCTGTGGACTGCTCCTCCCTGAGGCCCTCCCAGGCGGTGTGCATCGAGAGGGACCCCGGGGTGGCGAATGTGACAGTGGTGTGCGACCAGTACTACCGGGCGCACCTCAACGACACGTGCGACAGCATCAGGCAGCTGGCGGAGCCTCCTCTCAGCCCCGTGGACTTCTACCGCCTCAACCCCGGCGTCAACTGCAACCAGCTCATCCCCCTCAAGAAATACTCTGGCTCCACCACCACATTTGGTGCTGAGGTGGGGGGAGAGCGCCTTGGTGCTTGCAGTGTGGTGTTTGCAATGTATTGAACACATTTGGTGCCTTGCTTTGCATTTTATGCTGCAAATGCAATGCATTACGCCCTCGCGTTCTCTTATGTCCGCCACCAGCCTCACTCGTACCACCAACATCCGCATTCTCTTCCCTATGGCTGCAGGTGTGCATTGGCAGTGTCACCAACTTCACGGCGGGTATTTGTTCGAGGACCAGCACCTACACCATCTCACCTGGGGATGACTGCAAATACATTGAAATGAAGTATTTCTACAGTATCAAAGGTTGTTACCGGAGAATGAATGGGTATGAGTGTGTTAAGTTGAAACCTGGGGTTAGAATCTGCACACCGAATATGAAAAAGGCTCGAACAGGAAACTGTAGCATTTGAGAAGACTTGAAATGAAATACCGGTATGGTGATTGTTTTTGTTGGAGTGTATATATGTTTCAATGGTTACATATTGATGCTTTATACTACCGGTACTTGTTGGGGTTGTGAAGAAGTACCTCTCCTAGTACTTTCAACGTGGTATATGGTCTTCGAGCGGTTTACCAGCATTGCGAGGTTACTATACCCCAACAACAAGATCGCTATTACCGTCAGCCCCCGGATATACCCGCCCTTGGGTTTATATAAAAACACGTTTTTTTAGGGATTGGGACAGGGCCTACTTTTGGATTTTACCGTAGGTACTCTGATTTCCAGAGTAGTTTTTTTCCCAACTCTGAAATCTAGGGTTGTTCCTGCGCCTTCTTACTCTGATTTGTCAGAGTAACCCTATGCTTTCAAAAATAAACCCAGGCATGTTAGGGTAATAATTTTCTCTACTCTGATGTTAGTTAAGTTTGGTGTTGGACCTTAATAGGTTTTCGTGTTGGAGATTGGTGTTACGCGTTTTGTACTTGCAGTGCTTGTATTTCATTTTTGTATGGGTGGGGGGCTAGATTTAGATTGTACTAATTATATCAGCCCCATATTTGAATACACCACCTAACTTAACTACAGCTCTCTACACTACACTTCTACTCATGCTCGCCCTCCGAATCAGACTCGACCTTATCCTTCCCCTTTGCGCTAAGTGGTGGGGGGGCGTCCACTGGTTTCTTGGCGGGGCGAAGCTTCTTCTGCTTGCGCCAGATGTCAACGACGCACATACTGCGTGAACCGCTGCTTCTTCTGCGTCTGTGAGACGGTGGACTCAGGCGTTGGTGCGTCAGTAACTTCAGTCGGTACGGTCGCGGCCGGTTCAGCAATGCCAGGGCGGGGCAAAGCAGCGCACTCCTTGTTCACGTCGTGTACATCATTGTCTTCCCGGCGTGGGAAACGAACCCACACCTTGACCCCGTCGGAGTGCTCCCCATCATCCGGACGTGGCGGATTATCCCATTCATCGCCCCAACTGGAATGTTGTGTTGGAATATATCTGCAACTGCCTGTAGCTGTGGTTTAGTGTAGCTATTATGAACTGTTGGTGGTGCACCACTTGTTTCTTGCCTATAACTTTGTACCATTTCTCATTATTGAACCTCTTTGGCTAAACTCTCTCGACATGTTCCTCTCTCAAGTCTCCTCCTACCCCAAACCCTAGTCTTAACTTAATCTAGTATTTTTACATGTTGCTCGCCTTCGAGCGCGTGGGAACGATGTAACCCGCGCTGAAATTGAAGACCTGTCATGGGGCATGAGCTGCATGACGGGCCGAGATTGGGATCAGGATTCAGGCGACGTTATTAGCGTCGTTGTTATCCCTCTCAGGCACAAGGCGGGGAGAGGCGTGGCTGGGAGGGGAGCTGGGAAGGCAAGGAACTTGATGTAGGATGGGTGAAATGAGAGGAGAAACTTGGGTACGCCCTCCGTGAGCCAGCCGAGCACCAACGCTCGTGAACCTTGTCGCCCACGTTTCCTCCCTTAGTGCGCTGTAGCATCCCTCAATTCCGAGTGATGTTTTGAGGTGTTGGCACTGAAAAACTGACTGAGAGGGAAGTGGCTAACATTGTGTGCTGGCTGAGTAAGTTGAGAAACTAGTCAATCAGCACTCATATTGCCGCCAACACACGACCGAAATCAGCAGTGTGATCTCGGCGATTCGGGGAAAAACTGGTAATTTTGCGGGGGGGGGGGGGGGGGGGGGGGCTAGGGGGCATGTATCCTCTATACAGAGTAAACTCGATCCTTAGAAAAAAAACCCAGAGGCCTCAGAGTAGCCTACACAAAAACTCTGATAGATCAGAAAAAAACTCAACTTCCAAATTCAAAACCCAGCAGGTACGGAGTTCCTTTAAAAAATGATACTGATTTTCAGAGAAACTGAGTAATTTACTCTGGAAACGTGGGGCCTGGATTGGGCTTATAATCGAGGATTTTATCAGCTCATGCATTTATGTAATTATGTGTATGAAATGGGCTATTTTTACACCAAACTATACATCTTGTTCCTGCGATTTGAATCGAGGCGAAACTATACTGGGCTGTGAGTCAGAATGAATCAACTAGTGCTTATGACAGCTCAGATCGTGGTCCTGGGGTGCCCAGGATACCCGAAGTCTGGACACACACGTCATCATCAGCACGTGTTCCTGGAATGTCCTCCACTGACATGAGTTTGCTAATATCTGCTCGAGTACTTGTCGAAACATCATTCGTGAAGGGTCTAAAATCCAGAGGTTTTAGACCTATTTTTGTTGTACACGCAATCAGCTACACACTCGAAGTGCACATGTTTCCCACACCTTACGCTGAGCTGGAGGCCGGATGTGTGTCCAGGACATCCCAGGACCGCGACCTCACTCTGACTGGACACGCTGGCAATGAGCCGAGCTGGGGTGAAGGGTACGTACTGTATCAATATTCCAAACGTGGGGATGCAAAGTGTGCTTCGTTACAAAGATTTCAGTAAAATTAGAAAAAAACTCAACTGGAGGCGGCGGCGCTTATAATCTGTAAGCCGTTAGGGGTGCGTATAAAATCGAGGATCGAATATCAACGCCATATGCTTTTTATAAGCGACGGCGCTTATCAAAGGCATGTGCTTATATCCGGAGGCTTACGATAGCATTGTCCACCCCTATTGCTCTAGCGAATCCGAACGGGGATGTGCGTCCTATAGCCATTGATGGGGTCATGGTTCTCATCCTTTCGCGAGTCTGCATGCAGCTGCGGGACCAAGTCTAGTTTGTCAAATTTCACTACTCTGATTTCAGGGTTGTTTCTTTTCTGAACCCTGATTTTTCAAGGTTGGTCCCAAATGCTACTTTTGAATATTAAACCCTGAGCATTAAATATTGTTTAGTTGTAACATTGATGGTTTGTATGTGTTTGATTTTGGAGTGCAAATGTTATTCCATATTCAAACTGCATGCAGCACAAACTCAAACCCCCACCTGCAACTAAGCAATAGAGCACGGTGATGGTGGGATGGCACAGAGAACAGCGCGTTGGTGGGGATTTGAACTTGTGGCAGAGAATATGGCGGCACTAAATGGGTTTATTGAGGGAAAAATGTGGTGATGGCTGATGGCTGATCAACCAATCACCAATCACACTGCCGCCAGCAAGGCCAGTACACAAGGATGAAAACATGCGCGGTGTGCTTATGGGGAGGGGAGAGGGGGGGGGGGGGGGAGGGGGGGGGGGGGGGGGGGGAGGAGAATTTGTCAAGAAATATATCCCCTGTATATATTTGATCTACATACTTAAAATTAAACCATGGCACATCAGTCTTGCAACCCTCATATGTGAGGGTAAACCCAATTAAAAATAAACCTAGAGACATTAGTGTTTCCCTGGAGACATCATAGGATAAAAAACACTGATAAAATAGGCCAGTTTGGGACCAAATGGCGGGGGTTTTCCAACGTCACAACAGTTTGGAGTGGGACTTGGGCCTGCGGGTCAAAGGTAGCTGTTAGAGGTGCTTGTCACGCTCTAGCTGACCAACCTGACTGGGTGGTCCTTCATCTGGACGTGGCGAACGCCTTTAACTCGTTTCACCGAGATGCTATGGTTCAGGCTTTCCACGCTAGCCCTTAATTTTGCTGTCTCATTCCTTTTATCTGCATTTTCTACGGGACACCTTCCGACCTCCAATACCGGGCGGGTAGGGGAGTGACCACGATGCATTCGAAGCGCGGCACCTGCCAGGGCAATCCGCTCAGCCCTTTGCTGCATGCACTCCTACAGTGCATGGCTCTTGAGCTAGTACTACACGAGGGCAATGTCCAGCTTTGGTCAAACGCAGATGACACCTAGATGCTGGGTCCTCCATCTAGAGTGCTACATAACTTATTAGAGTTCGCAAGACACTTGCATGAGCCGGGCCTTGCGGTCCAGCCGCACAAGTGTCTGATCTACCACATAAAATCTGTCATTTCCAGGGATATGGAGGCTCTCACGAGTTTGGGGGTTGAGGTTGCTCGCGAAGAACTCATCCTCACATGGGTGCTTGTGGGCTTTGATGCTTTTGGAAAGAGAAGCCCCCCTAAGCGTCTAGTGAGAATGGGATGGTTGCTGCTATGGCTTCTGAGAATGGCCCGCCTACTTTCGACATGCGTCGGCACACGAACGCAATACCTGACAAGGACGGTCCCTCCAATACCAGCAACGCATGCCAATTTTGCATAGTGGGATGCACGATTGAGAGAGACCTTTCAACGGCTCTTGGTGTTGGGGACTTGGGCATGCAGAGTGGACGTTTGGGGTGCCACCGTAGACCTGATATCTCTTCCTATGCGCCTAGGGGCTTTTGATATTCCTTGCATGGAGCGCATTGCCTCGGTGAGTTTTTTGTGTTCCTAGGTACAATGCACTGTTGTGTGATGCCATCATGTGCATTCACGCCTGTGTGCCTCCTATCTGATGTTTCCAACTTGCATGCGTCGTGTGCATGTGTAAAAGACTTTGTATTTGGCATGGTTTGGACTTTGTGATACTTCAAATTTATCTGGTTTTGAGCAGATATCTGAAATGACTTCTCTGCGAAAGAGCTTTCCGGCGAACCAAGAAATACCTCAATCAGAGCACGAATGAAAAAAGTTATGATTGTTGGAACTTATGGTTTGGACGTGGCGATTATGGGTAATTGTTGAATGACTGTATATGGAGTAGGGACCATTGAGGGTTGGGAAATTTCGTCACTTTACTGTACATGGTATCATGTGGTTGGGAGAAGCCAAACCAGGTTGGCAAGTGTGGCCAATATGGGTGAGGTGGATTGGAAGGGGTTGGGAAAATGACAAAGGTGAAAGTTGGGTCTTTTAGGAAGGGGATTTGATGTGCTTATGGGGTTTTCTTGGTTGGGGATTCCTTGAGCACCTTCCTTTTCATCCTCCTCATTTGCTCCTACCTCATTTCTTGCTTCTCTAATCTTTTGTATGAATCTTGGTTGACTATCGAGTTTGAATTAAGTTTCAGCTATAGCATACCCCCCTGTGCGCCGAAATTCATTATCCGGGTTTTACTTCACCTTTTGATACCATTGAACATGGGAATGCTAGCCACGGGCTATGGCTACAACATACTCAATTTTGGTCTAGTTCTAATGGTGAACTGTTCGTCGACCGCGTTTCTTGGTGAAGATGTTTTTCCTGTCCGAAATTATAGTCAAACAATATTAGTTATTTCGCCTTCCTAAACAACCTAGACTCTATCCTTGATCCTAACATGCATACCCATCCTTTACTCCCTCCCAGTATGCCAGCGAGACTTTTCAGCAGAGTTTCACATAGCATGAGGTTGACCACACTGCGCAGGGTGCTAGAGGGCTTACCACCTGGCATTCTTTCTCTCTTTCCCTTCTGGCCCTCTTATATCTCTGGTGCCCCCAATTCCCTTTTCATAAGAGTGAGCCGCATTAAGGAGAGGCATGCCTTAGAGTCAGTGCATGCCCGCCACATTGATCCCTTAACCTTGCCTGTTTGACTTCCCTTCAAGGCACAGGTGCATGCGTGTGGTGACGGCAATGCCATATGCAGACTCCCTGCGGATTCCGGAGGCACAGTGGCAGGTGGCTTCATGATTCCGTTTCGGTCTCCCTATTTCCCGGCAAGCTCTTGCAGGTCGGAGTTCTTGCAAACTGCCGAGTGATGATGACAGTACCTCACCATCCATGACACTGAGAAGTACATGCTTTGAGAATTTGCTATCGAGGTATAATTCGCAGCGAAGGTGGAGGACACCATATTGATCCCGCACCTCGAGGCAGCTTGAGTGCAACTGCAGGGACTCCCAGAGGGGGGTTGACGGACACAAGCTGGGGGGGCGTCACGGCCAGTGGGCGGCGCGGGACAGCTGGTAGGAGGGATCCTACAGGGACAGCAGTAGCTGCAGGGTTGGGATGGGCGAGGGGAAAATGGGCATAGGGACGATATGACGAGCAGGTTAGTAGGGGAGAGGAGAGGGCGCAGTAGGGGCAGCGGCAAGAGAGCCAACAGAGGTAGGAGGGGCTCTAGGCCCAGGGGGCACCACCTTCAAGTTTGAGCTTGGCAGGTGGAGCTTGGCGGGTGGAGAAGGGTCAGCAGAAGATGCAAAGAAGCTAAGCGTAGCCAACGTAGTGCCCAGGGTGTGGCACACTCACAAGGAGCCTGGCTCAATCTAAGGACAGGCCGTCTGAGACTCCACAAGGTCCCAAGAGGGAAGGTCCCAGTGAGGCCAGGTGGACGGCAGAGCCAGATATGATCGTATAGGCTGCCCTGGAGAAAGGCAGTGGAGAAGTCAAGCGAGTGGAGCTCGTAGTTGCGTTGCACCATGATGTGCCCATCTTCAGGATGGGGAAGAAGGGATTAGGGTTAATTTCCTCTTGTTGACTACAGCTTCTCGCCACGTAGCGCACCTTGAAAAGAGGCGGCGCTCCAGGTGGCCGCTTCACCTTGGAGATCCACATGCCATCGACGTTTACTCAAAGAGCGCGAAGTGCGTCAACATAGGTGATTGTGGACCTCCAAGATGAAGTCTCAGCGTCCATGGCTGCTATCTATAGAGAGGCCCAGGTTCCTGAGACGACGTTAGAGTAAGTGGGAGGGGTCGCGATGTCAAGAGCGTATGGGTCACCTCAAGGGCTAGTAGCGTGGCACAGGGATGAGGAGCAGTGGCAGCAAGGAAAGCTAGTTCCAATTGCCTGACCTCTGGAACTTCACTGCCAAGGGCAGGAGGCACAACCGATGGATGAAGGACAGGCAGGAGCAGAGACCAACTGCCACTGAGAGGAGTAGGGACCCTCTATCGCCTCAGCGTAAGAGCGCGGGGTCGGGATGTCTGGTGCATCCGGGTCTCCCTCAGGTGCAAGCAGCACGGACTCGAGATGGGGTAAAGCAGCAGCAAAACACTGAAACTCCTCCTGACTGTCCTCAAGGACGTGCGTGCCAAGAGCACACTCACCCCCGACGGACGGAGGACAGACAGGCTCTGACTCAGCAACAAGACGAGCAGCTTAGTCTAGACGACAGCGAGCAGCAAAGTCGACAAGCTAAGCAACTAAGGCAGACGCAGCAGTGGACTCAAAGGAAGGGTCACTGACAACAGTGGACAGGAGACGCGTGACAGTAGGACTAGCAGCACGAAGGGAGTCAAACTCCGGGTCCGGACCGTCAGCAAGGGAGGACGCAGGAGGAGAAGGCAGAGGGACACGCTGTGGAGCTGTGGAAGGACGAAGTGCCATCTGGTGCGTGCCGGGGACAAGAGGAGGACGCGGACGCTGAACACGACGACCAGTGAGAGCAGCGCGAACAGGCGACGCAGGGCGAGACGCAGGCTCACGATGCTCAGCAAGACCTCCAGTCGGACCAGTGTAAGGAGAAGGAGCAGGCAGTGGGGAGGCTGGCTGTAACTGCGACTGTGACTGGACAGGCGGTGGACACTCTAAGGGAGGAGTAGGACCAGTAGAAGGCGGGAGACCAAGAACCTGCTGAAGGAGTGGAACGAAGTACGGCCGCGGCCGTGCAGCACCACCAGAACCAGCAGAGGGACCTCCAGCACCTCCAGCTCCAAGGTCTCCAGCTCCAACTCTCGCAGCACCACTAGCTCCAGCACCAGCAGCACCACCAGCAGAAACAGCTCCAGCGCCTCCAGCTCCAACTGCTGCAACACCACTAGCTCCAGCACCAGCAGCACCTCCAGCAGGAACAGCTCCAGTAGCGCCGGCTCCAACTCCAGCAGAACCACTAGCTCCAGCGGCTCCAGTACCTCCAGCAGCAGCAGCTCCAGCACCTCCTGCTCCAGGGCCACCCGCGGCAGGCGCCTCAGCCGTAGTAGCTCCGCCCTGATGCCTCCAGCGGCGAGCAAACCACTCTCGTAGCTGCTGTGGAGAGAGAGGCTCCCGCCGAGACGAGGCCCCTTCAGGACCTCCAGCAGACTCAGCACCCTGCGTCTCAGCAACCGCAGGCTCAACACCCCCAGGCTCAGCACCCCCAGACTCCACACGCTCAGGCTCAGCACCCCCAGGCGCCGTACCCCCAGGCTCAGCACCCCCAGACCCAACACACTCAGGCTCAGCACCCCCAGGCTCCGCACGCTCAGGCTCAGCACCCCCAGCAGCACCAGAATCAACCGCTACCTCGACCGGCTCGACAGCGTCTACCTGAGACACACCTGAGGGAGCAGGACCCTGAGGGGGGAGGGGGTCTACCGGGGGAGGACCTGGTGCAAGGAAGAGAGGCGGGGGGGGGGGGGGAGGGGCAGCGCGGTAGGGGAAGAGATGGTAAAAGGGAACCGACTCGTCGAACGTGACGTCCTGAGAGGGCAGGACTCGGCGCGAGGTGGGGTGGTAAAACTGCCAGCCAAGCGCGTCAGGGGGGAAGCCAAGGAAGACGCAGGGAATAGAATGGGCGGAGAGCTTGTCCGCGGTGGTATCGCGGACAAAGGCACGAGAACCCCAGACCCGGAACACCGACGCATCGCCAACCATCCCCGTCCACCGCAGTGTGGGCGAGGTCTCCGGCAAGGAGACACGGGGCCAGAGGTTGAGCTGATGCGCAGCGTAGCGGACCGCAAACGACCACAGAAAATGGGGGGCAGCTGCATGGACCATGGAGGTACGAGCGACCTCCATGACCAAGCCAATGCAGCGCTCAGCAACCCCATTTTGCTGCGGAGAGGCCGGAAGCGTGAACGTCTGGCGAATGCCCTCCCCACGACAAAAGCTCTGCAGCAGGTCAGAGGAAAACTCTCCACCTCTGTCAGAGTGTAGTCGTAGGACAGGAAACTTCGTCCCGAACCGCTCGCGGAGCTGGAGACGGGCAGCGCAGATCCAAGGGATCAAAACATCAGGGACCTCACCCTTGGTGCGCAAGGGGAAGACCATGGTGTAGCGCGAGTAGTCGTCAACAACCAGCAGGAAGTACCGCTCGCGGTCCTGCCCACGGACGCGGGCAGGGCCTCACACATCCATGTGCAGGGTCTGCAGGGGAGCAGACGTCGGGGGGAATGAGGAGGAGTGAGGAGCAGCGCGCTGCCACCCCTCAACACAAGGAAGGCAGGGAGGGGCAGGGGAGGGTGGGAGAGGAGGCAGAGTCTCCGGAAGGCCAGAGACCAGGAGACGGCGGTGCATGGCCCGAAGGCGCTGCACCGAGGGGTGACCAAGACGGTGGTGCCAAAGAAGGGTCCGGTGCGACAGAGCCCGACACGAGCAAGGGGCAGCTAGCTGACCAGACGCGGACGCAGACGCAACTACCTGGGGGGACGCAGTAGTCGGTGTGTACAGGCTCGAGCCAGGCGCACGGGTGAACGTGGCCAGGTGTCGACCAGTACGGGAGCAAGTGCAGTGGGTTACCCGCTGACCTCCAGGAGTGAACTGGTCAACCCACACATCCTGGAGATCAGGGCCACTCACCAAGTTCGTAGAGAACGAGGGGAGGTGGAGACCTGACAATGAGCCAGACGGGACTACGGGAGACGGAAAAACCGTGGAAGAGTGCGCAGTGACTAGGCCCCCAGAGGGGTCCGCCAGGGAGACTGCAACCGGCCAACTAAGCGGCGTGAGAGTGGTGCAGTCGCGAAAGAAGGAGCGGGAAGCACCTGAGTCAAGTGTGAAGGTGTGCAAGGCCTCAGCGGGCGCAGTACCTGAGAGAGCAAACTCACCAGTACCTGGAGCAGCTGACTCACTAGCACCTAGAGCGGCGGACTCACTAGCACCTAGAGCAGCAGCCCCAATGCCCGGGTCGGGCGGAACACACAGGTAACAGTCACCCTCAGCACTAATAGTCACAGCATATATGGCAACAAGGATAGCATCATAATTAAGATCAAAGATAGCAACACCAGACTTAAGCAGATCAGCCCAGCGAGGGAGCTCAGTAGCGTCAGAAGACTGTGTGCGCCAGGCGTTAGTCAGGCGACCGAAACAGCGCTGCGTCGCGTGTGGCAGCCCGCACGTCTCCCCACTGCGGTCGCCGGTGCGGAGAACGTAAGTGCAGGGACCAGCACCCCCAGAACTCCCACGCCCAGCGTACCACTCACGAGGCTGCTGGGGTGACAGAGTCTCACGGGAGCGCGGCTGCTGCTGTCGCTGACCACCGCCAAAACCTCCACGCTGCGCGGCTCCACCCCGGCCACCACCACCGCCGCCGCCACCTCCACCACCGCTGCCGCTGCCTCCAGCACCTCCACCGCTGCCGCCGACGCCCCCACTCCCGCCACCACCCCCACCTCCACCCCCACCCCCTCCGCCTCCTCCACCGCCACCACCACCGCCCCCGCCGCCCCCGCCACCACCCTTGCCCCCCTTGCCCTTGCCGCCGCCCTTGCCGCTGCTGCGCCTCCCACTAGGAGCAGTCGCAGCCCCGACCTCCTCGGTGCCAACGAGGTCGACAGCAGAAGCAGAGGCAACAGAGGGCAAAAGGGGAACGGGGGAACACCTCTCGAAGAAAGGGGCGCGAGGGTCGCCGCGAGAAGCTCCTACAGCGACTATGCTAGTCTCAGCTGCTAGGAGGTGCTTCTCGAGGAGGTCGACAGTGAGCGTGGTGGGACAAAGAGAGAGGAAGTGGTCCGTGACTGAGCAAAGAGAGTCAGGGAGATGGGTGACGAGGTAGAAGAGGGTGATGTACATGGGGGGGGGGGGTGGTTCTTGGCGCAAAACTCGGTGGGAAGCGCAGCGCGGTAGCAAGTGTCACTAGTGCGGAGGTGAGTGATGAGGTCAGCGACTGTGGGAAAGGCGGCTAGGTCAGGGAACAAGTACGGCAGCATGAGGCGGCTGAGAGCAGCAGTGGCAGGGGAGGAGTAGCGCGCGACTACCGCATCATACAAAGACTTAGCAGTCTTGTACGGACCAAAGTGCGCGCGCTCAGCAGACGGCGGGTGACTACGAATAGCAAGGCGGGCAACAGCGTCACGAGTAGTCCACTGTGAGAGAACTGTACTGTCAGCATCGGCAGCAGGTGCAACAGAGACGCCGGACGTGTGATCAAACAGTGAGACTCCGTCCCTAGAGTCACACTGAAGATAGAGCTGCAGATCATCGACCCACACGTCAAAATCTACCGCACGACCCTCAGCATCAAAGGTAAGAACATGAGGGCTAGCCATGGCGACAGCAGTAGCAGTAGCAGCAGAAGTAGTAGTAGTAGCAGTAGCAGCAGTAGAAGCAGAAGCAGCGCGGCTCAGTAGGGCAGCGCTGTTCGGCTCGGCAGAGCGGCGCGGCTCAGCAGAGCGGCGCGGCTCGGCTGGGCGGCGCGGCTCGGCTGTGCGGCTCGGCTCAGCTGGGTGGCGCGGCTCGGCTTGGCGGCGCGGCTCGGCTCAGCTGGGCAGCGCAGCCCGGCTGCGCGCTTGTCGGGCAGGTGCGCGGGCAGCGCGGGTAGGGGAGGTGCTCACCAGGGGCGGGTAGGGCAGGTGCCACCGGTGGCGGGTAGGGTAGGCGCCCGACAGGTGCGGGTAGGGCAGGCGCCTGACGGGCGGGCAGGGCAGGGCAGCAAAGGCGGTTGTAGGCAGGGTCGCGACAGCTCCTGCTGGCAGGGCCGCAAAGGCAGCAGGGCAGGGCCGCAAAGGCGGTAGGGCAGGGCCGCGACGGCGGCTGCAGGAAGGGCCGCGACAGCGGCTGCAGGGCAGGGCCGGCAGGGCAGGGCCGCGACGGCGGCTGCAGAAAGGGCCGCGACAGTGGCTGAGGGGCAGGGCCGCGACTGCGGCAAGGCAGGGCCGCAACGGCGGCTGGGCAGGGCCGCGAAGGCGGCAGGCAGGGCCGCGACGGCGGCTGCAGGGAAGGGCCGCGACAGCGGCAGGGCAGGGCCGCGATGGCTACAGGCAGGGCCGCGACGGCTGCTGCAGGTGTTCGACGGCAGGGCCGCGATGGCAGGGCCGCGACAGCAGGGCAGGCGCAAGGGCGCAGGTGAGGCAGGCGTGAGGCACGCGCCAGGGCAGGCAGGCACGGGAGCGCGCTTCGGGCAGGGCAGGAAAACAAAATTTCGTGGTGGGCCCTAAAAAAAATCGGTCCTAGTAGGGAACCTGCTCTATACCATGTGAGAATAGTACGAGTGAATGAATGAATTAGGAAGCAGGTGGGTACAAGTCATTGCACCAGAGTGGCTGTCCAGCGTTGCACCTTCGTCGACCACACCCACAGCAGGTCGACGAACCCCTTTGTCGGCCAGACCAGTAGAACTCTGCCGCCAACTTCCTGACGTTGATGGCATTGCAGCAGTCTTCTGCAGGCTGACCAGCTCCGTCGACCTGCACGCGTCGGGCTCTGCAGATGGTCGGCCGTACTTCCCGCGCACCCAACCACAACGTCGGCTCCGCCCAAGCGAGGACGGGCCAACAACCAATTCCCGTTGACATAACGTACCTCGTGTCGCCTTTGGGCTTTAGCAACCCCGAACCAACACCCAACCATCGGGACCTTGCGGACCCCGCTTAACTAGCTTTTCGCTATATCTGTACTAGGCTTAATCATTTCATTAGTAGTTGTATCACTTCTGCGATATTGCATTCTGCGCACCTTTTCATTGTACAAGTCATAACAGGCCTGGCCCACTAGTGAAGTCAGAAGAGCGAGATTGGGCGAAGACGTTGGCACCAGAGGTTGACAAGGGCAATGCCAGTGGGGCTTAGGGCGCATGTCATTTTGGAGCAAATCTGAAACTTCACTTTTTCTAGTCCATTTTCACCCTTTTCTGTTCAATTATATAGTTGAATGTTTGTTGTGATGCTGTTCGAACCAGGGTGCCAATTTCCAGCCAACCATAATGTTACATCGAGGGTCGAATATCGCGATTCGACCCTCACCGAGCCGCGACCACATTTGTAGGTTGCTAGGTGTAATCTACGTGCCGTTCGCGATGTTTTTGGAATTAGAAATTGGTGCCACTGATGTTCGTCTGCTCGCAAACTTCACCTACCTGTCAGACTTGGCCAAAAGTGCGGACGTTTGAAAAAACTTCACGCACACGTTCAATTGTATACTTGACCCCAGTTCCGTATCCTTGATTGTGTCATTGATGTGGTCAAATATTGACGAATATTGCGAACAAGTCGTCGCAACATTTGCGAAACGTGTCATTTGCTCAAGATGGTTAGGGTTCTCGAGCTCTGAGTAGCAAGGACACATGCACTTAGACATGAGGGTTGACAAGGTGTCTCAAATGCTCAGGTCCACGTGGGTCCTGTTAATGGGAATAGAGTGTTGGCCCCGCCCTCGCTTGTGCAACGCCGACGACTTGGTCGGATGTACGGGAGTAGCAGCCGACCGTTCACAGTGGGAGAGCTGTTCGACAGGCTTTGTCGAGCTGCAGGGGACCGCTGTGGTGTTGCCGTCAACCAGGAGTGCTCGACGGCCTTCTTCCGCGGGGCAGGTCGACGATGTGGCTGTCGACCTACACAGGGCTGTCATGGGACTGGAGTCGTCGACCAGGGAGCTCAACGGCTGCAACTGACTGGGCTGGGCGACGGGTGGGCCATCGACCAGGAGGAGCAGTTCGATCGGGAGGTCAACACCTGTCGTCGACCTGACATATGAGCAGCGGTCGACGAGGGGAGCTCGTCGACAACAGCTGCGGTGCTGATCGACAAAGGGGTCCGTCGACCAGGATGGTGCTCGACGGGTGCTGTGGTCGAGGAGGGAGTCATCGACCAGAGCACTGGGTGGTCGACGAGCATGTACAACTTCTGGTTAACTTTCCCCCGAACAAGTCGGCACTGACCTGGTGGTGTCCAGCTCGACCGGGTAACCTGCTCGACGAGTTCTGCGGAGGCACGCGAACGTTGTCGAGGCTGAGATGGCAAAGGCGACTTCGGGCTGGTATCCCGAAGTTGTTGTGGCTCGTCAGGCGCAGACAACAGCCGACTGATGCATAGCAATGCAAGTCGGGCCAATCGTCTACGCGCATCTGCGAGCATGCGCACTGCTTTCTTCTACGGGGCAATGTTGGACAGCCGCTCTGCTGCAGCGTTGGCACGCCGTCAACCTGCAGTGTTGGCAGGTCGCCTTTCTGCAGTGTTGGCGCGGCTCCTCTACGCAACGCTAGCAGGCGGTCGACCATGCAGTGGTGGCGGTCGACCAGGCTAGCTGCAGAGTTGCTAGATGCCTGATGTAGTCATTCTTGTCATTGTGAACTTAATCATTATGCGATTCCAACTTTGCTAGTGAAACTCTTGCCAAATTCTCCCGTGAATGTGCAAGTGCTAAGGAACACAAGCAAAGCTACGATCACTCTTAGTAGTCCGTGCCTACCCTCTCGTAGTCTAGCTCACTACCGTTGTCAAGTGACTCTCTGCATGGTGCGGTGAGCGTGGATGAACCTGCAAATTACCTTCAGATGGGAGCCGACTTTAGTCGTTCGTAGACCGGCAGCAATGTTGGTCGCCATGGTGGACCCCATAGACGATGCGGGAGTAGCGGACACCTTGGAGGCACGTTTGGCTGACACGAGGAGACGCCACGCGGATGGCGAATACGGGACGATCCCCTTGGTGATCGCCGAGTTGGACATCCGGTCGTAGTGGGCGACGGAACACCCTTCCCGTCCTGCATCTCCTCGACCGGTGCGCAACGAAGGTGGCGTCGACGATGAGGTCGATGACGGTGCACGAGTCAGCGGCAGCGAAGGCACGAAGCAGAGAGGGGTGATGAAGGTCGACGGTGGTGTCGACGGAATCCAGGCGCGGGTGCAGCGGTCGACGGCGGCTGCAGGCAGCTCTCGTGCCGACGTCGATGTTCGACAACGCTCTCCTCTGCGAAGTGGTGGAGGGCTCTCGGCGACGACGCATGTGACTACAGGCGGGATGGCACCGGCGTATGGCTACTTCAAGTTCTCGCCGGACCGGATCATCGTCACACCTCTGCAAGGTCGAAGGGACCTCATCACCTGGAGGGAGTCGATAGAACCTCAGCTGGAGGTCGCCGGGCTGAAGGGTTTCGCCGACGGCACCGTGCCCATTCCGCCCGAGGAGGATGTCGAGCTGCGCGGGGAGTTTCGTGCTGCTCATCTACTCACCTTAATGGTCATCTCGAGGTGCTGCTCGCCGCTAGTACAGCTAGCGCTCAGGAGCTGTTGAGAGCGCCTGGATGTTGGTCACCAAGCATGGCACTTTATCCTGTCGACGTACCAGGTCAGGGACCACCTGTACGTCGGACAGCTGGAGGAGAACATGACACATATTCGGATGGGCGAGCAGGAGTCGGCGACGGACTATTGCAACCGTGCTTGACGCATCCTGGCTGAGATGCGGATGGCGGGCGCCAAATACTCGATGGCGTCCTACATCACCGACATCGTCAAGTGCCTTCCGCGTGGCTACAACCTCACGAAGAGGATGATGATGATGCCTGGCACGCGTGAGTCCCTTGATGAGGACTCCATCACCAGCTACATCCTTCAAGACGAGGTAATGGAGGAGGCCGAACAGCCCACGGAGCTCCTTCCGCAGGCAAACTAAGCTGCACCGACGAAGCTGAATCAGCAGCAAGGGCAGCGCGGGAAGCCGGGCAGAGGTGGTAGCGGAGGTGGGCGGTCGACGAAGGACGTCGACGAGAAGAGGTCGGCGCGGGACAAGGGCCGGGGAGGTGGTGGTCGACGGCGAGAGTGCTGGATCTGCCACGACCCCGACCACCTTTCCTACGAGTGCCCCGACCGCGACGACAGTGATGAGGACGACACCAAGGGAGGCCGTGGCCGGTCGACTAGCCGTCACCCCCGTCGAGATGCAAAGCCGTGCAAGGAGAAGCAAACATCGAAGAAGACGTCGTCGACGAAGGATGTCAACAACTCCAGTGGCAAGGGCCGAGGCGACGGGAGGCGTCGTGCTCGATGGTCGGCGTGGTGGAGCTGACGGTCTCGCTGGCGCCGGAGGCTGACGAGGACTTCCAGGCGGAGGCGGCAGCTGTGCAGGCCAACCCGATGGCGGTGCTACTCGACAGCGGTTGCTCCCACCACCTGATGGGGACAAAGGCGGTCTTCGTCGAAATGGCACCGAGCGATGGTGTGAAGCACGTGCACGGCTTCAATGGAGCGTTGCAGCTTGTCGAGGGTTGTGGAACCGTCACTCTACAAGGGGAGGCTGGGAAGCTGGTCCTCCTCCCTGATGTGCTCTACGTTCCGGGCATACAGGCGAACCTGCTGTCGGCTGGCCAGCTGAAGGATAGTGGAGTGCAGCTGCAGGGCGACGGCGACGATCACGCTACACCGGACGAGTTCTCTGCACCGACCGTCACCCCTGCTTGACGCGGTCACCGTCGACCGAGGTGGTGGCTCTGCAGACGATCGTCTCGGCGACAAAGTTGACCCCTGACCGGTTGCATGCGAGGCTCGCGCACGTCAACGTCGACACGATCAAGAGCTCGGCAAAGCATGAAGCTGCTACTGGGCTCGACATCACGCCGTCGACCGGAGCAGACCCGCCGTGTGTCTCGTGCGTCGGAGGAAAGCTGGCCCCAACAAGGGCTCAAACGCCGAGGAGACGCTGGCTGTCGTGCACATTGACTTGTGCGGGCCATTTCGGGTGGCTGCCAAGGATGGCAGCTTGTACTACCTGCTGCTGAAGGATCGCCACACTCGGTTCGTGTGGGCAATGCCGGTCGCTAAGAAGAGCGATGTGCTGTGGGAATTCCAACAGTGGCTGGTGCTGGTAGAGCGATAGACAAAGAAGTCGGTGCTGTCGCTCCGCTCTGACCGAGGAGGGGAGTTCCTTGGGAAGGCGTTCACCGACTTTGTCAACGGCAAGGGCATCATCCACGACTTGACGTGCCCCTACGCTCCACAGCAAAACAGCATGGCTGAGCGGGAGTTGCGTACGGTTGTCGAGTCCGTGCAAACGATGCTGCTGCACATGGGCGTGCAGCACCACTGGTGGCACCTCGTTCTACGAGAGGCTGTCTGGGTGCGCAACTGCTTGGAGCGGTCGATGATGCCGCCGGGGACGACTCCGTACCAGCTGCTGACCGGAAAGAAGCACGACCTCACGCTGGCGCGGGTGTGGGGCTGCATGGGGCAGTTCATGGTTCCCGAGCAGCAGCGTGGTGAGAAGCGGGCACCGAAGGCTCGCTAGGGGCTTCACCTGGGTGTGTCGCCGGAGAGAAAGGGCTGGGAGGTGCTCGACCTGACCGACAACAAGGTGGTCACGTGGGTCGGGGTGATCTTCTACGAGACGCTGTCGTTGGAGGTGTGGAAGGCGAAGTATGGGCCGGCGTTGGGGCGAACGCAGGCACACCCGCCGACGGACACCTCGACGGCGACGATCCCACTGCTCGCCGAAGTTGACGAGCCTGCTAATAAGGATGTTGTGGAGGTTCTTCCACCCCCCCCTGTTCTTGCTCCTCCCTCCCCCGTAACAGATCGGCCTGCGTCGACACCTGTGTCGGCCACCGGTAATGAGAGGAGCCTTGAGGCGTCGCCTGTAGCGCTGGCCAGTGGCATCACCGGCGGTCGACAAGGCGCCAAGCTTGTCGACTAGGACCGGAAGCCGTTGACAACAGAGGAGCAGCAGACAGGGGAGCCGGTCGAACAGGAGGCAGCAGCAGGGATGCAGTCGACAAGGGAGCAACAGCCAGGGCGGTCGACAGGGGAGCGGTCGAAGTTAGCAGATGGTGAGCAGCCGGTCGAGGGTTCGAAGCAGCTGGTCGACGACGAGGACTTCAACGAGGAAGGGGAGCAGTCGGCGGGTCAGGAGTCCACCGACAGCGACGTGGTGGAGGTGCCGATTACGAAGCCTGAGCTGCGACGCACAGGTCGAGCTCGACGAGCGCCGAAGCGGCTAAGCTTCCATGCCTGCCTACCACCAACTGCCTTCACCACGGTGTACGACGAGGTCGACGACGACCTCTTGTACGACGATGCCAGGGAGGATGAAGAACTGCCGGAGCTCGACCCCGACGTGCATGCCGACCCCGAACACCGCTGCGACATCACCACGATGACGGTGAAGGAGGCGTTGGCGAGCTAGAAGGGCGAGGCGGTGAAGGCCGCCATGGAAGAAGAGATCCGCAGCCTCATCGGCATGGGCACTTGAGAGCTGGTCGAACGCCCACGCGAGGTGAACATCATGAAGAACCGGTGGGTGCTGACGACCAAGTACCGCATCGACAACATCGTCGAGCGCGAGAAAGCGAAGCTGGTTGTGAAGGGCTTCACGCAGGTGTACAGCGCCGACTACGACAAGACGTACTCACCGGTGAGCAGCTACGTCACGCTGTGGATCTTCCTGAGCATCGTCGCTGTCCTCGACCTCAACCCGATGCAACTCGACATGAAGAACGCTTTCCTGCAGAGCAAGCTCGACAGGGTGCTCTACATGTACCAGCCGGACTACTTCGACGATGGGACCGCCGGGTGTGTAAGTTGCTGAAGAGCCTCTACGGGCTGAATAGTCGCCGCTGTTGTGGTACATGGCTCTTGACGGTGTGCTGCTGGGCGCTGGCTGGAAGAAGAGCCTCGTCGACGAGGCGCTCTAATTCAAGGCCGGAGACGACGGAGTGACTTGCTGGGTGCTGGTCTACGTCGACGACCTGCTCGCCGCTAGCAGCAGCACCGCGATGCTGAAGGAGCTGAAGGAGCTGCTGGAGGCCGCCTTTGAGCTGCGTGAGATCTCGCCGGTGGTGAAGTACCTTGGGCTGGAGATCATGCGCGACAGGCCGGCCAGGAAGCTGTGGCTGCACCAGCAGGGCTACGCCGTCAAGCTGCGCAGGCGCTTCATCGATGAGGAGCAGCGCGGTCGAGTCCCGAAGACGCCGGTCTTGGTCGACGCCTATACTGAGCTGACGTTCGACGAGGAGGAGGCCCAGGAGAGCTAGGAGGAGGAGTACCGGCAAAAGGTCGGCTCGCTGCAGTTTGCAGCAACGACGACGAGGCCGGACATCGCCTTCGTCTGCAGCAAGCTGGGGAGTGGCCTCATGGTGAGGAGCAACCAGCATTGGCGTGAGGTCGACCGCTGCCTCGCCTACCTCGCAGACACCCGCGACACCGCCCTGAAGTTCGGCGGTGGACCAGAGTCGTTGGAGCTGATCGGCTATGTGGATGCCGACGACGCGGGCGACAAGCAGAAACGGACGAGCACGGGTAGCTACGTGTTCATCTACGAAGGGGCCTCTGTCTCCTGGTCGAGCTCGCGCATCAAGTGCGCAACTGTGAGGATCTGGTTCAAGAAAGATACTTCTATTCAATGATTCACCTGGGTACAAGGCGAGGCTATATATAGGCTTGACACAAAGGCAGTAACCCGGGTGTTACTAGAAGGTTCCGTAGGTCGAGAAGCGTCCCGAACGGGTCCTTCCCAAATTCGGGAGAAGGCCATTCGGTGGCAACTGAAAAGCCTAGAAATCAGTGCACTCAACCTAGTTCGGTGCCTATAATTATAACAAATATAGTAAAAGCAACAAACCTAGGAAATCTAGCAAAAGCAAGCAAGATAAAATAAAGCTAAGCTAGATAATAGCATAATAAAGTCTAGGCAAGCTAGCAAAGTCAGCATAAGCCGTCGTACTCTCACACGTCCCCCCCCTCAAAGCTGGGTGGCGTGAGAAACACCCTACTTGATAAGATAGTCATTGAAAGCACGGCGTGCGTTGCCTATATCAGCTTCTGCAACCCAACTGTCCTCAGTTGGGTCATATTCCTTCCAGCGTATTAGGAACTTGAGCTTGTTGCCGCGTCTGCGTCGATGAGCGAGCACTTGTTCCACCTTGTACTCTGGTTCATCCTGTACGAGAAGAGGTGGTAGTGGAGGTAGTTGTCATCCTGTGAACTGCTGGTTGGGGTTCTTGTAGGGCTTCAGCAGCTGACATGGAAAACGTTATGAAGCTTCCACGTTGTAGGTAAGCGCAAGCGGAATGTTACTGGTGTCACCATCGCCTCAACGCGAAAGGGACCATAGAAGCGAGGCCGGAGCTTGGACGGAAGGTGAGATAAGTCCAAGTTGCGTGTGTCAAGAAGCACCTGATCTCGTAACTGTCGATCGACATACTGCTTCTGGGAGTTCTGCATCGTGGTGAGACGTTGCTGAGTCGTCTCCCATAGCTCCTGCATGGTGGTGACGAAGTCATGTGCGGCTTGGATGTGTGCCGGTGTGGTTGGCTGCTGTGGTGTTTTGTGGTTCCCGTCCGTAACACAAGAAGAAAGGAGATTTCTCTGTGGCTGCATCTCAATCGTTGTTGTAAGCAGACTCAAGAGTCGGTAACTGTAGATCCCAGTGGCTCACATCGTCTTTGCAAGCTGTGCGTAGTAACTGTTCAACCACCTGATTGAGTCGCTCAGTCTGTCTGTCAATCTGGGGGTGGTACGCTGAAGACATCGCAAGCTTTTTCCCCAACAATCCCATGAGTTCCCTCCAAAAATTTGGGCCTCTGTCTGAGATGAGTGTAGCGGGGATGCTGTAGATGGTGATGACGCGGTCAAAGAAGAGTAGAGCAGTTGCTTCGGCTGTAGCCGTGGCGTTGGTTGGGATGAAGTGTCCCATCTTAGAGAACTTGTCGATCACCACGAGTATAGCGTCATGCCAGCTACATGTCCGGGGCGGCTCAATGCGTCTGCCTTGCTGTGTAGCCCGGGCTTGTAGACGATGTCGTAGTGGAAGTGAGTTTCCAGGAAGTCCACCCACTGCACATGTCGTCGTGAGAGCGTCGACTGCGACTTCAAGTATTAGAGACTGCGGTGGTCAGTATAGACTATAGTCTTGGCTCCCTGTAGGTACCACCTCCACGCCTTGAAGGCTATGACTATCGCTAAGGCTTCCTTGTCATGGATGGGGTAATCCAGTTCTGCTCCGTGTAATTTTTTACTGAGGTAGGCGATGGGCTGCAAACCGCATCCGTGATCCTGCATCAGTACTGCTCCGACTGCCTGGTCACGAGCGTCTGCTTCCACCACGTAGTTTCTGTCTGGATCCGATAGGATGAGTACTGGCGCTGTAGTCAGTGCTGTCTGTAGCTACCCCATGGCTTGCTGTCTGTAGCTACCCCATTTGTAGGGCGTATCCTTTTTCAGTAGGTTGGTCAGAGGTGCTGCTACCTTAGCATACTGCGGTGCGAACCTATTGTAGTAGTTGGCGAAGCATAGGAACTTCTGCAATTCCTTCATGTTGTCTGGTAATTTCCACTTTTTAACGGCTTCGATTTTCCGCGGGTCCACGTGTACGTCCTCTGCACTCACCATGTGCCCGAGAAAATGTAGCTTCTTCAAGGCGGAGTCGCTCTTGGACAGCTTCACGAAGAACTTGTTTGTCCGCAGGATCTCGAACACCTTCCGCAGATGCTCCACGTGCTCCTTCATGTTTTCAGAGTAGATGAGTATGTCGTCCAGGTACACCACTACGCACTCGTCCAGCAAGGGCCGTAGGATATGGTTCATCCCTGCCTGGAACGTCGCTGGTGCGTTGCAGAGTCCGAACGGCATCACCAAGTATTCGTAGGAGCCGTATCTGGTACGGAACGCCGTCTTGTGGATCGAGTTGTCCGCCATCCTGATCTGCCAGTAACCCGACCGTAGGTCCAGCTTCGAAAATACTTTTGCACCCCGCAGTTGGTCTAGAAGATTGTCTATGCACGGTATGGGGTATTTGTTCTTGACTGTCTGTTTGTTCAGTGCGCAGAAATCGATGCACATCCGTAAGCTACTGTCTGGCTTTGGAATGAAGAGAACTGGTGCACCGTAGGGAGAGGTGGATGGGCGGATCAGTTGTCTGTCCAGTAGATATTCGATCTGTTTTTTCATGTCTGTCAGTTCGGTCGGACTCAGTCGGTATGGTGCACGTGAGACGGGTATCGCACCTGATTCCTCCACGATCTCGTGATCGTGGGTGCGCGCTGGAGGTACTCCTACAGGTAGGTTGTCTAGCATGATATCTTTGTACTGCTCCAACACCTCTTTCACTGCTGCAGGTAGCTCCGAACTCAGCTTCTCCTTCTCTACTGCTGCCATAACTAGTACTAAGTAACCTGTGTTACTCTCGTTCACCGTCCGTTCAAACCATGCCACTGTTGTTTCAGGAACATTCCCTGTATCCGTCCAGCTTAGCAGCTCCACACGTTTCCCATTGTTGTAGATGCATGTCTTCCGGTTGACCCAGTCTATCTCGAGGTTGAACCGCTTCAGAAAGTCATGCCTCAAGATGAAGTCTAATCCCTTAATGTTCGTGATCAGCAATGTCGGCTTCCACCTCAACGCCCCTATCTGTAGCTGCAGTGTTGACTTGCCGTGGATGGGAAGCTTTGTACCGTCCACCATCGTTGCTGTGAACCGGGTCTCCTCCGATGACTCTCCAATTTTTTCCAACGTCCCGCTGTCGCATACTCAGTGGGACGCACCACTGTCCACCAGTGCCTGGAGGCGTCGTCCGTTGCAGATCACCTTGAGTATAGTAGGTGTTGCCGCTCCGAGTAGGTGTAGATGGTGTTGCTCACAGGATCATAAGGTAGATCAAATGTATCACAAGGTCCTGCGCTTGAAGCTGCTTACTCAGTTTTCAGCTTAGCAGGGTTAGAAGCTGCTACAGTCCGAGGCCGATTCAGCTTCTCTTGTGTCAAATGTCATATCTGCTACAGTTTGTTTAGGCTGTAGTGGGGTAGTTACTATGGGGTACAGTAAGTTTAGGGTTTCCTACTTGTACCCAACTCTTTCCTAGTTCAATCACCCTTGTTCATTATGACATGGTATCACGAGCCTAGGTTGCCACCTAGGACCGCTTACTACTACGGGCCCACTATTCCGCTAGAAGCGCCCTCGTGCGCCCTACCTTACGTGCGCCCTCGTGCGCCTTTTTCTGCTAGTGCGCCCTCGCGCGCCCCGCCCTTCGTTTTGCCTGTGCGCCATCCTGCAGCCCTCGCGCTGCCTCCTGCTGCCCTAGGCCAGTGCGCCGCCCTTGCAAGCTAGCAAGGCCCTCGAGCAGCCTCTGCAGGCTAGTCAGGCCCGAGAGCCGCCCCTGCACGCCCGTCAGGTCGGCGCGCAGCCCCTGCAGGACCACGCCGCCCGCGCGCAGCTTCTGCCCGATCGCGCGCCGCCCCTGCAGGCCCTCGCCGCTCACACGCAGCCCCTGCAGGCCCGTCAGGCCAGCGCGCGACCCCGTCAGGTCGCTGTCGCGGCCCCGTCAGGCCGCCGTCGCGGCCCCGCCTGGTCGCTGACGCGGCCCCACCCTGCCGCCGACGCGGACGCGGCCCCACCCTGCCGTGACGCGGCCCCGCCAGCCCTGCAGCTGACGCGGCCGCGCCTTAATACTGACGCGGCCGGGCCCTCCTACTGACGCGGTCGTCGCCCCCTGCCCGCCGCGTCGCCCTACCCGCGGCGTCGCCCCTGCCCGCGTCGTCGCCCCCCCCCCCCCCCCCCCCCCCTGCCCGCGGCGTCGCCCTGCCCGCCGCGTCGCCTCTGCCCGCGGCGTCGCCTTGACCGCGGCGTAGCCCCTGCCCGCCGCATCGCCCTGCCCTACCCCGCGCCTGGCCCCTGGAGCAGCCGCCCCTGGAGCAGCCGCCCCTGCAGCAGCCGCCCCTGGCCTCTGGAGTAGCCGCCACTGCAGCAGCCGCCCCTGGCCCTTGGAGCGGCCGCCCCTGCAGCAGCCGCCCCTGGCCACTGGAGCAGCCGCCACTGCCGGAGCCGCCCCTGGCCCCTGGAGCAGCCGCCCCTGGAGCGGCCGCCCCTGCAGCAGCCGCCCCTGGCCACTGGAGCAGCCGCCACTGCCGGAGCCGCCCCTGGCCCCTGGAGCAGCCGCCCCTGGAGCAGCCGCCCCTGGAGCAGCCGCCCCTGCAGCAGCGACCGTCGCGGCCCAGTCCCGCCCTGCAGCAACTGCCGCGGTGCTTCCTGCCGCGGTCGCGGCCCCGCCCTGCCGCTGTAGCGGCCCCGCAGTCGCCTCCGTCGTGCGCCTGCCCTTCCCACCACTGGTGAGCACTGCCCTGCCCGTGCTGCTACTGCTCTTACTGCTGCTGCTACTGCTACTGCTGCTCCTGCTGCTCCTGCTTCTACTACTGCTCCTGGCGTGGCCAGATGCAGCTCCAGGGCCGTCCGCGTGTGTCCCTCACGCCCCAGCAGCTTCGTGAGTGGTACGCCAGTTGGGGTTGTCGGGGTGGCAGTAGTGGGAGTCGTCCTGGAGTGGGTAGTTCGGGAGCTTCTTGTAGTGGCCCTGTGCAGCAGCAGCGTTGTCCGCGCGAGACTCTTTCGCCCCAGCAGCTTCGTGAGTGGTACGCTCAGAGTAGAGGGTCGCTGAGTACTGCTCGATGCCCGTACGTTATTAGCACGGGTGTCCGGACTGGTCAGCCTTGCGGGACGCGTGGTCACACCGAGTCCCGCTGCTTCCCCCGTCTGAGCGACGCTTGGCGTACAGAGTTTGGCGACGACGCTGAGCTCCCCGACTGGGTGGAGCTCCTTAGGCAGAGGGTAGATATCTTTGCTCTTGACTATGATGCTATTCTCACTGCAATGTATGCATTGTCTACTAGTGCCGAGGGAGCCTGTCACCTGTGTGTGCCGCCCGACCCCGGTATCCAGTCTGCTGCTCCAGGTGCCGGTGAGGCTGCCGCTCTAGGTGCTAGTGCGTCTGCTGCCCCTGGTCCTGGTGAGGCTGCTGCTCTCGGTGCAGGTGTGTCTGCTGCTTCAGGTGCTTGTGAGTCTGCGCCTTCAGGTACTGCGTCTACTGAGGCACTGCACACCTTCACACTGGACTCAGGTGCTTCCCGCTGTTTCTTTCGCGACCGCACTGCCCTCGAGCAGCTCCCTAGGCTGGTTGCTGTCTCCCTGGCTGACCCCTCCGGGGGTCCGGTCCTTGCGACCTCCACCACTGCCCTCCCTTGTCCTGCTGTCCCGTCCGGCACACTGTCGGGCCTTTATCTCCCCTCGTTCTCTACGAACTTGGTGGCGGGTTCCGCGCTCCAGAACGGGTGTTCACCAGTTCACCCCTGCCTACGAGCGTGTGACACACTGCACGTGTGCCCAGACGGGTCGTCACCTAGCTACCTTCACTCGGCAGCCGGGGTCGGACTTGTACACACTGACCACTGAGTCCCCTCAGGTAGCGGCGTCTGCGTCTGCGTCAGGTCAGTTGTCTGCCCCCTGCTCGTGTCGCACCCTGTCGCACCGGACGGTCCTCTGGCACCACCGCCTTGGTCACCCTTCGATGCAGCACCTTCGTGGCATGCACTCTCGCTTCCTTGTCTCTGGTCTCCCCAGGTCACTGCCTCCCCTGCCACCGTCCCCTGCCCCTCCCTGCCTTCCCTGTGTCGAGGGGCGGCAATGTGCCACCCCTCACTCCTCTGAGTTCCCCCCGACGGAGGCTCCTCTGCAGACCCTTCACATGGACGTGTGGGGCCCAGCCCGCGTCCGTGGACAGGGCGGAGGGCGCTATTTCCTGCTGGTAGTTGACGACTACACGCGTTACACCACGGTCTTCCCCTTGCGCACCACGGGAGAGGTCCCTGCTGTCTTGATTCCTTGGATCCGCGCTACTCGTCTCCAGCTGGAGAGGCGCTTTCGCATGGACCTTCCCGTCCTGCGACTGCACTCTGACAGAGGTGGTGAGTTTTTCTCCGGCCTCTTGGAGGCCTTCTGTCAGTGGGAGGGCATTGAGCAGACGTTCACGCTTCCGGCCTCTCTTCAGCAGAATGGGGTTGCTGAGCGCCGCATTGGCTTGGTCATGGAGGTCGCTCGTACCTCCTTGATCCATGCGGCTGCCCCCCATTTTCTGTGGCCGTTTGCGGTCCGGTACACCGCGCATCACCTCAACCTCTGGCTTCGTGTCTCCGTTCCGGAGACCTCGCCGACACTGCGTTGGATGGGAGCGGTTGGCGATGCGTCTGTGTTCCGTGTCTGGGGATCTCGTGCCTTTGTCCGCGATACGTCCGCGGACAAGCTCTCCTCCCGCGCCGTTCCTTGTGTCTTCCTGGGCTTTGTCCCTGACGCGCCTGGCTGGCAGTTTTACCACCCCACCTCGCGCCGTGTCTTCCCCTCTCAGGACGTCATGTTTGACGAGTCGGTCCCCTTTTACCGTCTCTTCCCCTACCGCACTGCCCCGCTCCCCCCTCCGCTGCTCTTCCTCACGCGAGGTGCTGCTTCGGTAGACCCCCTGCCTCCCCAGGGTCCTGCTCCCTCAGGTGTTTCCCAGGTAGACCCGGTCGAGCCTGTCGAGGTAGCTGTCGACTCTGGTCCTGCGCGAGGTACTGAGCGTGCTGAGCCTGAGCGTGCTGAGCCTGGTGGTGCTGGATCTAGGAGTCCTGAGGCTGGGGGTGCTGAGCCTGGGGGTGCGGAGACTGGGGGTGCTGAGCCTGGGGGTGCGGAGACTGCGGGTGCTGAGCCTGGGGGTGCTGAGACTGGGGGTGCTGTCCCTGGGGGTGCAAAGTCTGGAGGTCCTGAGCCTGGGGGTGCTGCGCCTGGGGTTGCTGTCCCTGGGGGTGCTGAGTCTGGGGGTCCTGAGCCTGGGGGTGCTGCGCCTGGGGGCGTTCTCTCTTCCCAGCAGCTGCGTGAGTGGTACTCTCGGCACTGTCGCCGCCGCCGTGGTGCTGTGGGAGCTGGAGGCACTACTGGAGCTGGAGCTGAGGGCGCTGAGCCTACTGGAGTTGGTGTTGCTGCTGACCCTGGGGTTGGCGCTGGAGGTGCTGGAGCCACTGGTCCTGGAGGTGCTCGTACTGGCGGTACTGGAGCTGCTGGGGCTGGGGGTGGTACTGGAGCTGCTGGAGCTGCTGGTGGTGCTACTGGTACAAGGGCTGGTGGTGCGACTGGTGCTGGTGCTGCTGGAGGTACTGGAGCTGCTGGAGGTGCTGCTAGTGCTGGTCCTGCTGGAGGTGCTGCTGGTGCTGCTGGAGGTACTGGAGCTGCTGGTGGTACTGAGGGAGTTGGAGCTGCTGCTGGAGGTTTTGGTGCTGTCTCTGCTGGTTCTGGAGGCACTTCACGGCCACGGCCGTACTTCGTTCCCCTCCTTCAGCAGGTTCTTGGTCAGCCGCCTCCTCCTTGTCCTGCTCCCTCCTTAGAGTGTCCTCCGCCTGTCCAGTCGCTGTCACAGCTACCGCCTGCCTCGCCACTCCCTGGTCCTTCTCCCTACACTGGTCCGACAGGCGGTCTTACGGAGCGTCGTGAGCCTGAGTCTCGTCCTGTGTCGCCTGAGTCTCGGTCTGCGTCACTTGATCGTGCTGCTCGTACTGGTCGTCGTGTCCCGCGTCAGCGTCCTCCTGCTGTCCCAGGCACTCACCAGATGGCGCTTCGTCCTTCCACTGCTCCACAGCGTGTCCCGCTGCCTTCTCCTTCTGCGTCCTCTCTTCCTGCCCTTGCTGACCCGGAGTCTGACTCTCTTCGTGCTGCTAGTCCTACTGTCACGCGTCTCCTGGCCACTGCTGTCATTGACCCTTCCTTTGAGTCAGCTGCTGCGTCTGCCTTAGTTGCTGAGCTTGTCGACTTTGCTGCTCACTGTCGTCTAGACTACGCTGCGAGTCTTGTTGCTGAGTCTGAGTCTGAGTCTGTCTGTCCTCCGTCCGTCGGGGGTGAGTGTGCTCTTGGCACGGACGTCCTTGAGGACAGGTAGGAGGAGTTTGAGTGCTTTGCCGCCGCTGTACCTCATCTCGTATCCACGCTGATTGCACCTGAGGGAGACCCGGATGCACCAGACATCCCGACCCCGCGCTCTTACGCTGAGGCGATCGCGGGTGAGTACTCCTCTCAGTGGCAGTCAGCCATGGACGCAGAGATGGCATCCTGGAAGTCCACTGGCACTTACGTCGACGAGGTTCCCCCTCCTGGGGCGAACATCGTCAGTGGCTTGTGGATTTTCAGGGTGAAGCGGCCGCCAGGTTCTCCGCCTGTCTTCAAGGCTCGTTACGTTGCTCGAGGCTTCAGTCAGCGAGAGGGAGTAGACTTCTTCCAGACCTTCTCCCCCACCCCGAAGATGACCACTCTTCGGGTGCTACTGCACGTTGCCGCTCAGCGTGACTACGAGCTTCACTCTCTTGACTTCAGCACAGCTTTCTTGCAGGGCAGCCTACACGAGGAGATCTGGCTGCGCCACCCTCCTGGCTTCACTGGGTCGTTCCCTCCTGGTACACAGTGGAGCCTCCGGCGGCCGGTCTACGGTCTCCGCCAGGCGCCACGTGAGTGGCACGACACACTGAGGACTACACTTGCGGCTCTTGGGTTCGCGCCTTCTACTGCTGACCCGTCGCTGTTTCCGCGCACCGACACTTCGCTGCCGCCGTTCTACATCCTCGTGTACGTCGACGACTTGGTCTTTGCCACTGCTGACACTGAGGCTCTCGCCCACGTGAAGTCCGAGCTGCAGAAGAGACATACGTGCACAGACCTGGGTGAACTGCGCAGTTACCTTAGCTTGTAGATCACCCGGGACAGAGCACGCCGCACCATCATACTGACCCAGTCACACATGGTGCAGCAGGTCCTTCAGCGCTTCGGCTTCACCTGGTCCTCGGCACAGGCCACTCCTCTGGCTACAGGTCACTCGCTCTCAGCTCCACCTTCGGACGAGTCCGTAGAGCCGAGTGGTCCTTACCCAGAGCTAGTTGGCTGCCTCATGTACCTGATGACTTGCACTCGTCCTGACCTCGCGTACCCTCTTGGCCTTCTGGCTCGCTACGTGGCTCCTGGTCGGCACCGAAAGGTGCACATGGATGCTGCTAAGAGGGTGCTGCGCTACTTGTGCAGTACATCAGGCATGGGGCTCGTGCTTGGAGGGAGGAGCTCAGTTGTTCTCACTGGGCACTCAGACGCTTCTTGGGTTGACGACCAAGCTACTCAGCGGTCGTCACAGGGTTAGACCTTCAGCCTTGGCTCTGGTTCAGTTTCTTGGCGTTCTACACGTTCGTCTTCAGTTCTCAGCTCCAGTTGTGAGGCTGAGATCTACGCCACAGCCATGGCTGCACAGGAGTTACGCTGGCTCACCTACCTGCTGACCGACTTGGGAGAGCCACCTCGTTCTCCTCCAGTGCTGTACGTCGGCAACAAGGCTGCCATTGCCTTGTGTGAGGAGCACAGACTGGAGCACAGAACGAAGCACATCGCTCTGCGGTACTTCCTTGCTCGAGAGTTGCAGCAGCGTGGTCAGCTTCGTCTGCGTTACGTGGCCACTCGGGCCAACACTGCTGATATATTCACCAAGGCACTTCAGTCTAGTGATTATCAGCGTTTTTGCACTATGCTAGGGCTTGTGCCCACTTTTCCTCACTTGTTGTAGGCTTTTCTTTTACTGTGATCTATATATATATATACCTGCATGCTTGCTTTGCTAGGTAGAGATCACTGTGATGTTTGTGTTGCATATATGCCTCTGCATGTGAACTGGCCTTGTGGCCCTTTGCTTGTGCTCAGTGAGTGTGGTGACTTTGTGATCCACCCTGAGCTTGCTTTGCCCTTCTTGACTGGTCTTGTGACCCCTTGCTCTCCCCCACTTTGCCTATGGGGGTGTGTCAAATGTCTTATCTGCTACAGTTTGTTTAGGCTGTAGTGGGGTAGTTACTATGGGGTACAGTAAGTTTAGGGTTTCCTACTTGTACCCAACTCTTTCCTAGTTCAATCACCCTTGTTCATTCTGACATCTTGGGCCTAGAACCTTCCCCTAAGCCTTTGCAGCTGTGTAGGCTTCATCTGTGGGGAACAGGGAGCCTTTAAACAGTGCTGCTGGGGGAGAATATTAGCTCCTCGGAATGCTCGACCCTTATTAGCGCTCCGTAGTAGGGTCCCCATATTACCCGGCACTGGTTTAATTTCTTACTCTCCCTTAATTAAGGCTTGAAAACCACGAGAATTAATATTCTTACTTGTTGGGGTGTACGGCTGGAGTTTCACGGTCGGTGCACGGTCTTGTTTCGCGGAGTCTCCTTTTGTCTCGGCCATTTCCCCTGGAGTCGACTGGTCGTGACGTTTAATATCGCGCCATCATATTCTCCTTCTTTCGCCCTCTCCGAAGTTGCCATGTTGTCAGTTTTCTGCTTCGGGGGTGCTGCACTGTTCTTGCCTTTCAACTCTGCTCGTGCTTTCTTCATTTTCCAACACGCCAAGATACGATGTCCTGTAGCGTCGCAAAATTCGTACGTCTCATTTTTTGCTAGCCGCTGCTCCATATCGCCCTTGTCATTCTCCATCGGGTCGGCAGTCGTGGGTGGTGCCAATCGCCCCATGCCACTATTTGGCTGGTTGCGTCATGTTCGGTAGTAGCTACTGTTCAACGCGTCGAGCTGTTCGATCAGTGCTGCCCGAAACTGCGCCCACGTCCCTTCGCCTTGGACTATTCTAATGCTAATCCGCTCTAGAGCTAGGCCTCGTAACAGTATTGCTGCGAGCCGTATGCGCATTGCGTCTTTTGTCGGGGTCATGCATCCAACGGCTTCGAAGTAAATTTCGAGTTCAGCTACAAGCCAACGAACGTCGTTCCTTTTAACTGTAGGATCGAATGCCTCTGGTTGCCTCGGCTTCGCTGCTTCGAGATTAACTGTAGCTGCTGCTGTTGACGCAGATAAATTTTTCGGTGTCGTCGCCGTCGCTGATGCTGCTACGGCTACCGATCGGTTCGCAAGGAGTTTTTCGGATTGTGGGAGCGCTGCAACGTATCTGCTCATGCTCAGCACGTAACTCCGCGATTTTCTGTACTGAATTGTCTCTATTTCCCTCCATTTGGTGATTTACGGGAAGATGCGCGACGAAAATAATTGAATTCTAGGTGCTGGTCGACTTACTGCGAGTCGAGTCGACTGTAGAATCGACGAGCACGAATTCTGTAGGTGGCGTAAATCCCTCGTAGTCGAAATTCGCGTTCGATCTCGGCCGTTGAGGAAAAACTCGATTCGACGCTCCATATTCCAACGTTTTTGGGCGAAATTCTCTGGGCCGTTGAGATTCGAGTCAATCGAACGGTCAAAATTCCAACCTTTCAACCAAGAAATCTGAGGGGTATTCGAAAACCGAATCGAGGGGGACTCAGAAAAATTGTGCGGAACTGGTTTTACATACCCGTATCGGCGCTTCTGTCCTCTCCCCCGCGTTTTTTAAAGGCCGGAACTGAACGATTGAAGACCTCGCGTGATTACCAAGTGTGAGGATCTGGTTCAGGAAAGATAATTCTATTCAATGATTCACCTGGGTACAAGGCAAGGCTATATATAGGCTCGACACAAAGGCAGTACCCCGGGTATTATTAGAAGGTTCCGCGGGTGGTGAAGCGTCCCGAACGGATCCTTCCCGAATTCGGTAGAAGGCCATTCGGTGGCAAACGAAAAGCCTAGAAATTGGTGCACTCAACCTAGTTCGGTACCTATAGCTATGATAAATATTGTAAAAGCAACGAACCTAGGAAATCTAGCAAAAGCAAGCAAAATAAAATAAAGCTAAGCTATATAATAGCATAATAAAGTGCAGGCAAGCTAGCAAAGCCAGCATAAGCCGTCGTACTCTCACAGCAACGCTCTCCTCGACCGAGTCGGAGTACGTCGCGGCCACGGACGTGGGTAAGGAGGGGCGTCGACTTTGCTTCCTCCTTGCAGAGTTCAAGCAGCTCGATGCTGGGAAGCCGACTGTCCTCCGTATGGACAACAAGTCGGCAATCACGGTCGCTGAGGGCTTGGATCTCACTAACAACCTCAAGCACATGGAGTGACGCTATGCCTGGCTGCAGCACATGGTGAGGCGTAGGAAGTTCGTGCTGAAGTACAGCCCGACCACCGAGCAGCCGACTGACTTCCTAACAAAGGCGCTGCATTTTCCGGATTTCAACCGGTGCTCTGTCGCCATCGACCAAGTTCGTCTGACCGACGTCGGCGACGGCGACGATGATGTGCAGCAGTAGGTGCTGTGCCCTTGTGCACGGCTGGTGCGGTGACGGCGTGTTGTGAGTGAGGTGCACGCCGAGAACGAGTTTTCTCCGTGGAGTACTGCTGTGTAGGCTGGAGGCCCAAGCGTGAGCGCAACAGGGGAGTGTTAACGGGAATGGATTGTTGTCCCCACCCTCGCTTGGGCAACGCCGACGACTTGGTCGGATGTACGGGAGTAGCAGCCGGCCGTTCACAGTGGGAGAGCTTCTCGATGGGCTTCGTCGAGCTGCAGGGGACCGCTGTGGTGTTGCCGTCCACCAGGAGTGCTCGACAGCCTTCTTCCGTGGGGCAGGTCGACGATGTGGCTGTCGACCTACACAGGACTGTCATGGGGCTGGAGTCGTCGACCAGGGAGCTCAACGGCTGCAACTGACTAGGCTGGGCGACGGGTGGGCCATCGACCAAGAGGAGCAGTTCGACCGGGAGGTTGACAGCAGTCGTCGACCTGACATATGAGCAGCGGTCGACGAGGGGAGCTTGTCGACAACAGCTGCGGTGCTGGTCAATAGAGGGGTCCGTTGACCAGGATGGTGCTCGACGAGTGCTGTGGTCGAGGAGGGAGTCATCGACCAGAGCACTGGGTGGTTGACGAGCACGTACAACTTCTGGTTAACTTTCCCCTGAACAAGTCGGCACTGACCTGGTGGTGTCCAGCTCGACCGGGTAACCTGCTCGACGAGTTCTGCGGAGGCACGCGAACGTTGTCGAGGCCGCGATGGCGAAGGCGATTTCGGGCTGGTATCCCGAAGTCGATGTGGCTCATCAGGCGCAGACAACAGCCAACTGATGCACAGCAATGCAAGTCGGGCCAATCGTCTGCGCGCACCTGCGAGCGTGCGCACTGCTGTCTTCTACGGGGCAACGTTGGACAGCCGCTCTGCTGCAGCGTTGGCACGCCGTCGACCTGCAGTGTTGGCAGGTCACCTTTCTCCAGTCTTGGCGCGGCTCCTCTACACAACGCTGGCAGGCGGTCGACCATGCAGTGCTGGTGGTCGACCAGGCTAGCTGCAGAGTTGCTAGGTGCCTGATATAGTCATTCTTGTCATTGTGAACTTCATCATTCTGCAATTCCAACTTTGCTAATGAAACTCTTGCCAACTTCTCCCTAAATGTGCAAGTGCTAAAGAACGCAAGCAAAGCTACGATAACTCTTAGTGGTTCGTGCCTACCCCCCAGTGGTCTAGCTCACTCAAGTGACTCTCCACAGGTCCGACACAAACCTGGTGGACCAACTTACGAACCATCGAAGGATGGGACTAAATTTCGAACTCACCCCCCAATGTTCGAATGACACTACATCGATGCCATTGATTTTGGGGAAATTATATGGCTGGCCATATATATGGGCAGTGCGCTATCGCGAACGGTCACAGTGCGTGGGAAACCTATTGCGTATGATCACATCATTCATATAGTTACACATTGGCCTACAACACTACCACGTTTGGTCACAGATGAAATGCTCAATCGGAAAATGAAATGTCTTAAGTCATTATACGGATTCAGGGCCCACATATTTTGTGCGTAGCACTGCGAAAATTTGTTACATCTAAATTAATGTCGCGACTATTTCCGCATTATTGTCTAAAATAGATGCAGTTTTGGCTGCTACAGTTCAAACTAAATAACAAACATTTAATTGATTATATTAAAAAAAAAATCCTTTGTTATATTTGTTATACCAATGGATATGGTGTCATATTTGAAATAATAAGTCACTCGATTCAAATTTGTTATAACAGTTCGGACTATACACACTATATGTAGGCATGTGTTTACCGGGATTATAATGATGTGAGTATCCGTTATAGTGGTGTAATAATCCATAATAGATTCCCAACGTGTTTTGACCAGGGCCTATATTATCAGGGCAATTACCCTGTTTTGATTGAAATTTTTGTCAGAATGTTGTATTTGTCTAGCCTGCAGTGGGGTACTCTATAGCGAGTACAACCCAATTTAGGGTTTCCTATATGTATTCAACTGCTTGCTAGTGCAACTCCTCTTTCCTCTTCTAACTTTCTGTCTAGCATTTCTGACATGGTATCAGAGCAGGTCGACCCTCTCGGGTCGATCCTGTGGATGGGCCCACCTACGTCTTCCGCTGCTGTCCTTCCTATCGCGCGCCTCGTGCGTGCGACCTTTCCTGCCTGCCGCGCGCTCGGGGTGCGCGGCGTTTTTTCTTCCCGCCGTGCGCTCGGGGCGCGCGGCGGTTTTCTGCTCGTCGCGCGGCGCCCTGCCCTGCCCGTCGCGGCGCCCCCGGGGACCCGCGCACTGCTTTTCGTCGCCCGTCACGGCGCCCCCAGGGACCCGTGCGCCCCCCCCCCCCCCCCCCCCCCCCCCCCCCTCCCGTCGCCTTGTCGCGGCGCCCTGGGGGCCCGCGCGCCGTCCCCTCCCGTCGCCTCGTCGCGGCACCTTGGGGGCCCGCGCGCTGCCCCCTCTCGTCGCCTTGTCGCGGCGCCTTGGGGGCCCGCGCGTCGTCCCCTCCCGTCGCCTCGTCGCGGCGCCCTGGGGGCCCGCGCGTCGTCCCCTCCCGTCGCCTCGTCGCGGCGCCCTGGGGCCCGCGCGTCGCCCCCCCTCCCGTCGCCCGTCGAGGTGCCCTGGGGGCCCGCGCGCAGCCCCTCCCGTCGCCCGTCGAGGCGCCCTCGGGGGCCCGCGCGCGGCCCCCCCTCCCGTCACCCGCCGTGGCGCCCTCGGGGGGCCCGCACGCTCCCCCCCCTGCAGCTCGCGAGCCGCCCCTACAGCCCGCGAGCCGCCCCACCAGCCCGCGAGCCGCCCCTGCAGCCAGCGCGTGCTGCCTTGTGGAGCCGCGCACCGCTCCCTGCCCTCGTGCAACTGCGCGGTGCCGATTCTGGGGGTGGCGGGTGTGTGTGCATCGCCACTCGCTTCTCCTCCTCCTCCTCCGTCTCCCACTACTGCAGCTGCCGCTGAGGGGGGTGGATGTGTGGGAGCCGGAGGAGTGGTGCTAAGGGAGTGCCGTAGGAGTGGAGCTAGGGGTGCAGCAGTGGGTGTGTAAAAGGGGTGTAGGACAGCTTGGGGAGGTTGAAGGGGGGGTGGCCGCCGTGAAGCCAGCAGCTCCAGTCGCCCGTGAGACCGTTGCACCAGTCGCCCGTGAGCCCGTCGCTCCAGTTGCCCGTGAGCCCGTTGCTCCAGTCGCCCATGAGTCAGTTGCTCCTTCCGCTCGTCTAGCCGCGGAGCCAGTTACTCCAGTTGCCCGTGTGCCAGTTGCTCCAGTTGCGCCGTGTGCCAGCAGCTTCAGCTGCCGCCCACCATCTCCTCTCCCCTCACAGTCACTCCTCCTCCTCACTTGCACTTTGTGAATGCCTCTAGCTTTGCTTATCATTGTGAACTATTGCTCTGCCTGCTTGTTGTGCTGATTACACCCCACTTTGGCTATGGGGGTGTGTCAGAATGTTGTATTTGTCTAGCCTGCAGTGGGGTACTCTATAGCGAGTACAGCCCAATTTAGGGTTTCCTATATGTACTCAACTGCTTGCTAGTGCAACCCCTCTTTCCTGTTCTAACTTTCTGTCTAGCATTTTTGACAATTTTAAGGTGTTTCTTAGAGGAACCCTGATTTTCACTAGGTGATTTTGGGACCAACCCGTAAAACTGAAGGGTGATTCTTGAGCTCACTCGAATCACTCCAGGATATTTTAGAGGGGACCCGGATAGTTTTAACAACATTTTTTCTTCCAGATCTGCTTTTTATTCAGTCTCCCTCTCTTTGTGTACAACGCACATGCCACTCTCAATGGAACTCCTTTAGCATTCGCTCTTGGTTCCAGGTGCTTGATTTCCCTTCCATATCTAACATTTTCTAAGTTAACCAAAAGTCTCTCTCCCTCCCCTCTAGAGCCACTCGTACATCTCCAACCTTTCCAGCCTTCGAGCCTTTCCGCTGGTGCTGTTCGCCAGCAAATCGTTTCTTGAACAGAAAACGATGGCATCGGCATCGCGACCGCATCTGGAAACGGGGGCGGAACCCTCCTCCGAGGTTTGGGCGTAATGCCGCTCCATAAACTTCGCGCGCCCGAAAGGCGAAATTACGCAACCGCATCGGGAAGGTCCATCCCCACCTTCCCCCCAATAGCGCGAAAGTTTAGCCTCGCTGACCCTTGTGTTGCCCGCTGACCAAAAATTGCTCAACGTGGGTAAAAAACGCAAATAAAACCCACCCCGCTCAAACAGAACCCCCGCCACCTCGAAGGTGTGTTAGGGAGGGGAAAAATGGGGGGTATTCGAACCCCCCTTTGTCAAACAAATGGCCTGTTTAGAGGTTTCCCTCTGAACGGCAATGCGACGGCCATGCCATCGCTGTGCTTCGAAAAACTGGGCATGGCGATGGCATGGCTTGGGGATGGAACCTTGCCTGGGGACAAAGTTGCGTCCCCGCTCCATTTGCCGTCGAGCAGTTCGTTTTGGTGGACAAATGGGGGCGTTCGCCAGACACCCACTTCGATTGTTGGTTTGGACGGTTGGGGAGGCTCGGCACCTTTTTTACGGGCTGACCAGGCTGACGGAGGTAAACGAACCCTAACTGACGGGATCAGGAAGGCGAGACCCACCTTCCTAATCCCGTCGTTTTCCCATGGTTTTTTGCTTCATTGGTGCTGGCGAACAGCCCCACTATGACTCTCTAAAATCCCCCCCATCCCACGAAATTCTGGTAAGGTGGGTTTTCAGGCATTTTCTGGCTCGAACTCAGATTCGTGAAGGCTTTTTTTCCGCTGGCTCGGATTTTTATAAGGTTTTTTTTGCAGGGGCCCGGATTGTCCGAGCTAGCAAAAATCATAGCAATACCCCTGGTTGTGACCGTTCACAATAGCCGATTGACCATCCTTGACAAACCGGCCATATATGTGACCAGTCGATAAGGACGTGGTGCAGATCGCCTCGATCTCACGCAATCGGTGGTCAATTGGATCAGATTGCGAGCGATTGGGTGTGATCGCCCCGATCTGACGCAATCATCGATCGCTTCCCGCGCCGCGCGAACTGACCCTGATTTTCGTCGAAACAAGACGAAACATCAACCGCGCCTTCCAGGGTAGTAATATGTACTTTCCAGCTCAAATTTGGCGAAATCAAGCGAGTACATCTGTACCGCGAAATTACAGTGTTGCCCTATTACGCGTGTCACATTGATTTTCATTGGGGCTGTGTTGATTGGTTCAGAGGTTCAGTCTGGAAAGTTCGACTGTCGCGAGATGTTTTGTAGCAGCGAGCAGAAGCGAACGTCAGCGACGGTGGTCGCGCATATTCGCCATTCGCCATTCGATCGTGATCGGTTGCATTCGATTGCATCAGATCGAGGCAATCGATCGTGATCTCAAATGCGATCGACAGATTGCCCCCGATTGCCCAAAAGTACCCCTTGGACCTTCTCGGAAATTGTTGATCGCGGGATCAAGGCAATCAGCCTCAGGTCGCCCCGATCTGCACCACGTCCTAATTTCCCTGGAACATATCAAGCAGACCAGTCCGCTTCTGGTCCATGGCTGGTCTGCCAAATGGGTCCGTCGAACCAGAATTCGGACCATAGCAACAGACTGGGTTGCGCGGATCAGTCACATGAGACACACTCTGAATTCTAGTCACGGACCAGCTCGCATGACACCTCCTAGTGCCTCCGCTACGCCTCAAATATAACCCTCGTTTTGACCCAGTGGGTAGCGAGGCGTTATATTTGGGCTGAAAACGAACATATTTATCCTGAGCCAGGAAACATGCTTGCATCGCATCTCGTCTGGACCTAGTGCCGATGACCTAGGGGTTTTCCCTCCTCTCTTACCCGTATGGCGCGCTGAAGACGGGGGACGATCATCTCTCCCTTCTGCCTCTCACACCCCCCCCCCCCCCCCCTATTCCGCGCGGCTCCCTCCAGTCACTGCGGCTCATCCTCACCACCACCGCACTCCATGGCAGACGCTTCCGCCGATCCGCTTCCCCCCGTCCCGCCGTCCCCGCCAGTGGCGCCCGTCTGCGCGCCCCTCACGTCCCTCGACCAGCTTCTCCATTGGCGCCCCAGCAGCCCCGCCACGTGCGGAATCTACAACCGCGCCACCGCGCCCTTCCGCGCGCGGAGCGCGCCCGGCGCGGCGCGCGGCGAGCTTCCGCGGCGGCGGCGGCAGCGGGTGTTAGCGTGCCACGACATGATGGGGGGGTACGTGGAGGACGCGCGCGCGCAGGGGAGCGCGCGCAGCGAGGTGTACCGTGCGTGGGAGTGGGACTCGGTGGACGTGTGGGTTTACTTCAGCCACCACCTGGTGACGCTGCCGCCCGTGGCGTGGAGCAACTGCTGCCGCACGCACGGCGTGCAGGTGCGCACGGGGGTAGGGATGCGGGTAGAGGCGACGGGGTAATGGCAATGCATGGTGCGAGTGGAGGTGCGCTTGGTTGAGAGCGGTGGGGGGAGCGGCGGAGAGGGAGAATGCGGAGAGGGGTTCGGCGGCGGGATGTGCGGCCGAGGATAATAGAACGATCAAAGGCGTGTCGTTGCTGTGTCGCTCCATGCGCCTTTTGCCACGATGCCATCCTGCCATTGCACAACCTTTCGTTCCTGGCATAACCAAGCCACCCATGCACGCGTCCTCCCCCACTTCCGAATGCACCTCTGTGTGGCCTCGCATGGGCCGCTCACACGCCATGACATGTGAGCCAGCACTGTTCTGCCCCCCTTCCCTTCCCCTCACCCCTTCTCTTCCCCTCCCCCTCCCCACCTTTCCGCCCCCCCCCCCACCTTTCCCCCCACCTCCAGGTACTGGGCACGTTCATCACGGAGTGGGAGGCAGGAGCTGAAGTGTGCCGGCAGCTGCTCGCCTCGCGCGCCACTGCTGCCCGCGCGGCCCACCAGCTCGCCCTCGTCGCGCACTACCATGGCTTCCATGGCTGGCTTGTACTGCCGGGCTGCTGGGGGGGAAGGGGAATAGGGTGGAGGAGAGCGGGGAAGGGGGGAAGGGAGAAGGGCGGAGTATGTGGGGCATGGGGGCTGTGGGGCAGGGATGGGGTGGGACGAGGTGGGGTGTGGGGTGTTGTCTGATGGATGTAGTGTTTTTTTTTTTTTTGAGGGCGCCTGTGGTGGATGGGATGGCGTCCGGTGCTCCTTGCTGCTGCCTTTCGTCTGGGCCACGTTCCCATGTTGCCATGCTGCACCCTGCTCTGCTCACGTTAGGACGAGTCCTCTCCCACAAGCTGTGCGCTTGCCACTTGCTTCGCGTGCATTCTATTATCTCCACTCACACCATATCCCACCATTCACTTCCCTGCTCATTGCTCATCATCACCTCACATCACACATCAAGCATCCCTGCCACCCCACTGCACCCGACCCAACCGCATGGCACGTGGCAGGTGAACATAGAGAACGCGGTGGAGAAGGAGAGGGTGCCCACGATGCTGCACTTCCTGCGCACCCTCACCCACCACATGCACGCCCTCTCCCCCCACGCCCTCGTCCTCTGGTCAGCTGCCCGCCCTTCCCGCCCTGCTCGCCAGGCCGCCCTGCTCCCCGCTGCATCAGACTGCCTTTTGTCTGCTCTGCCGTTTGTTTCCCTTGGCTCCGCTGGCTTCACCCCGTCCCTTTTCATTCCCCCCCCCACCCACCACTCCTAATTGCTTCGTGTCTAATCGCTGAAATGCATGACTTATTCTTCTTCCCTCTCTCCCATCTCTCTCTCACCTTCTCTCCCCCTTCACTTCCCCCTCCCCCTTGTCTCCCCTTGTCTCCCCTTTGTCTCCCCCTTGTCTCCCCCTTGTCTCCCCCCTGTATCCCCCCTGTATCCCCCTTGTCTCCCCCCTGTATCCCCCTTGTCTCCCCCCTGTATCCCCCTTGTCTCCCCCTTGTCTCCCCCTTGTCTCCCCCTTGTCTCCCCCCTGTATCCCCCCTGTATCCCCCTTGTCTCCCCCCTGTATCCCCCTTGTCTCCCCCCTGTATCCCCCTTGTCTCCCCCCTGTATCCCCCTTGTCTCCCCCTTGTCTCCCCCTTGTTTCCCCCTTGTCTCCCCCTTGCCTCCCCCTTGCCTCCCCCTTGTCTCCCACTTGTCTCCCCCTTGTCTCCCCCTTGTCTCCCCCTTGTCTCCCCCTTGTCTCCCCCTTGTCTCCCCTTGTCTCCCCTTGTCTCCCCCTTGTGTCCCCCTTGTCTCCCCCTTGTCTCCCCCTTGTCTCCCCCTTGTCTCCCCCTTGTCTCCCCCCTCTCTCCCCATCACAGGTATGACAGTGTGACGGAGGAGGGCGAGCTGAGGTGGCAGGACGCGCTCACTCCGGCCAACCGCTGCTTCTTCCTCGCCTGTGATGGCATCTTCACTAACTACTCCTGGAAGGTGCGCTGCTGCTGCCACATGTGCCGCCGCTCCCCTGCTGCCCTGCTGCCCTATTGCATTGCTGCTGTGTTTCTTCCGTTCCCTCGCCCCCGGCTCTTCCTAACCCCTTTCGCTGCACTCATCACCTCACCGATTCTCCACACACACCACAGCACACGCCATGCCTTGCACGCCGCTCACGCTCCTTTCACCCGCCCTTGCGGCAACCACCGCCCCTCCCTGCCATGCCCTCCCTCCCCACCCTCCCCTCCCTGTCCCCACCACCACGCCACCCACACCAGGACCCCGCTAAGGTGCTGTCCTCCGTGGCCCTTGCGGGCAGCCGTGCGCCCGATGTGTTCATGGGGGTGGACTGCTTTCTCGCACCGGGCCGTGCCGCCAGGGGCTTTGATGCAGGGCAGGCGGTGGGCGTGGCGCTGCAGGGAGGGGCGTCCGCGGCCGTGTTTGCACCTGCATGGGTGTATGAGACTCGCCAGGAGGCGAGCTTTGACGCGGCGCAGGAGAGGTGATGGCGGAGAGGGGCGTGCCATGGCATGCATGGCTTGGCATGGCATGGGATGGCATGGCTTTGGCATCGCAAGGGATGGCATGGCATGGCTTGGCATGGCTTGGCTTTCCATGGCATGGCTTGGTTAGGGACACTTGTTGGGGAGATGGGGTGGTGGGAAGGAGAGAAGCGTTGTCGTGTCACAGGCGCCCCATGTGCATGGTGGTGGAAGTATAGGGCAATGTAGGTTGATTGTTTTTTCCATGCTCCTCCTGGGGTGCAACTCCACAAGTTACTGCCCTCGCACGGCACACTGCCAGCTTCCCTCGCCAGCTTATTCCCCATGCATCGCTTCCCCTCCCCCCTGCCCACTTCCCCTGCCCACTTCCCCTGCCCACTTCCCCTGCCCACTTCCCCTGCCCACTTCCCCTGCCCACTTCCCCTGCCCACTTCCCCTGCCCACTTCCCCTGCCCACTTCCCCTGCCCACTTCCCCTGCCCACTTCCCCTGCCCACTTCCCCTGCCCACTTCCCCTGCCCACTTCCCCTGCCCACTTCCCCTGCCCACTTCCCCTGCCCACTTCCCCTGCCCACTTCCCCTGCCCACTTCCCCTGCCCACTTCCCCTGCCCACTTCCCCTGCCCACTTCCCCTGCCCACTTCCCTGCCCACTTCCCCTGCCCACTTCCCCTGCCCACTTCCCCTGCCCACTCCCCCTGCCCACTTCCCCTGCCCACTTCCCCTGCCCACTTCCCCTGCCCACTTCCCCTGCCCACTTCCCCTGCCCACTTCCCCTGCCCACTTCCCCTGCCCACTTCCCCTGCCCACTTCCCCTGCCCACTTCCCCTGCCCACTTCCCCTGCCCACTTCCCCTGCCCACTTCCCCTGCCCACTTCCCCTGCCCACTTCCCCTGCCCACTTCCCCTGCCCACTTCCCCTGCCCACTTCCCCTGCCACTTCCCCTGCCCACTTCCCCTGCCCACTTCCCCTGCCCACTTCCCCTGCCCACTTCCCCTGCCCACTTCCCCTGCCCACTTCCCCTGCCCCACTTCCCCTGCCCACTTCCCCTGCCCACTTCCCCTGCCCACTTCCCCTGCCCACTTCCCCTGCCCACTTCCCCTGCCCACTTCCCCTGCCCACTTCCCCTGCCCACTTCCCCTGCCCACTTCCCCTGCCCACTTCCCCTGCCCACTTCCCCTGCCCACTTCCCCTGCCCACTTCCCCTGCCCACTTCCCCTGCCCACTTCCCCTGCCCACTTCCCCTGCCCACTTCCCCTGCCCACTTCCCCTGCCCACTTCCCCTGCCCACTTCCCCTGCCCACTTCCCCTGCCCACTTCCCCTGCCCACTTCCCCTGCCCACTTCCCCTGCCCACTTCCCCTGCCCACTTCCCCTGCCCACTTCCCCTGCCCACTTCCCCTGCCCACTTCCCCTGCCCACTTCCCCTGCCCACTTCCCCTGCCCACTTCCCCTGCCCACTTCCCCTGCCCACTTCCCCTGCCCACTTCCCCTGCCCACTTCCCTGCCCACTTCCCCTGCCCACTTCCCCTGCCCACTTCCCCTGCCCACTTCCCCTGCCCACTTCCCCTGCCCACTTCCCTGCCCACTTCCCCTGCCCACTTCCCCTGCCCACTTCCCCTGCCCACTTCCCCTGCCCACTTCCCCTGCCCACTTCCCCTGCCCACTTCCCTGCCCACTTCCCCTGCCCACTTCCCCTGCCCACTTCCCCTGCCCACTTCCCCTGCCCACTTCCCCTGCCCACTTCCCCTGCCCACTTCCCCTGCCCACTTCCCCTGCCCACTTCCCCTGCCCACTTCCCCTGCCCACTTCCCCTGCCCACTTCCCCTGCCCACTTCCCCTGCCCACTTCCCCTGCCCACTTCCCCTGCCCACTTCCCCTGCCCACTTCCCCTGCCCACTTCCCCTGCCCACTTCCCCTGCCCACTTCCCCTGCCCACTTCCCCTGCCCACTTCCCCTGCCCACTTCCCCTGCCCACTTCCCCTGCCCACTTCCCCTGCCCACTTCCTGCCACTTCCCCTGCCCACTTCCCCTGCCCACTTCCCCCTGCCCACTTCCCCTGCCCACTTCCCCTGCCCACTTCCCCTGCCCACTTCCCCTGCCCACTTCCCCTGCCCACTTCCCCTGCCCACTTCCCCTGCCCACTTCCCCTGCCCACTTCCCCTGCCCACTTCCCCTGCCCACTTCCCCTGCCCACTTCCCCTGCCCACTTCCCCTGCCCACTTCCCCTGCCCACTTCCCCTGCCCACTTCCCCTGCCCACTTCCCCTGCCCACTTCCCCTGCCCACTTCCCCTGCCCACTTCCCCTGCCCACTTCCCCTGCCCACTTCCCTGCCCACTTCCCCTGCCCACTTCCCCTGCCCACTTCCCCTGCCCACTTCCCCTGCCCACTTCCCCTGCCCACTTCCCCTGCCCACTTCCCCTGCCCACTTCCCCTGCCCACTTCCCCTGCCCACTTCCCCTGCCCACTTCCCCTGCCCACTTCCCCTGCCCACTTCCCCTGCCCACTTCCCTGCCCACTTCCCCTGCCCACTTCCCTGCCCACTTCCCCTGCCACTTCCCTGCCCACTTCCCCTGCCCACTTCCCCTGCCCACTTCCCCTGCCCACTTCCCCTGCCCACTTCCCCTGCCCACTTCCCTGCCCACTTCCCCTGCCCACTTCCCCTGCCCACTTCCCCTGCCCACTTCCCCTGCCCACTTCCCCTGCCCACTTCCCCTGCCCACTTCCCCTGCCCACTTCCCCTGCCCACTTCCCCTGCCCACTTCCCCTGCCCACTTCCCCTGCCACTTCCCCTGCCCACTTCCCTGCCCACTTCCCTGCCCACTTCCCCTGCCCACTTCCCCTGCCCACTTCCCCTGCCCACTTCCCCTGCCCACTTCCCCTGCCCCTTCCCCTGCCCACTTCCCCTGCCCACTTCCCCTGCCCACTTCCCCTGCCCACTTCCCCTGCCCACTTCCCCTGCCCACTTCCCCTGCCACTCCCCTGCCCACTTCCCTGCCCACTTTCCCTGCCCACTTCCCCTGCCCTTCCCTGCCCACTTCCCCTGCCACTTCCCTGCCACTTCCCCTGCCCACTTCCCCTGCCCACTTCCCCTGCCCACTTCCCTGCCCACTTCCCCTGCCCACTTCCCCTGCCCACTTCCCCTGCCACTTCCCCTGCCCACTTCCCCTGCCCACTTCCCCTGCCCACTTCCCCTGCCCACTTCCCTGCCCACTTCCCCTGCCCACTTCCCCTGCCCACTTCCCCTGCCCACTTCCCCTGCCCACTTCCCCTGCCCACTTCCCCTGCCCACTTCCCCTGCCACTTCCCCTGCCCACTTCCCCTGCCCACTTCCCCTGCCCACTTCCCCTGCCCACTTCCCCTGCCCACTTCCCCTGCCCACTTCCCCTGCCCACTTCCCCTGCCCACTTCCCCTGCCCACTTCCCCTGCCCACTTCCCTGCCCACTTCCCCTGCCCACTTCCCCTGCCCACTTCCCCTGCCACTTCCCCTGCCCACTTCCCCTGCCCACTTCCCCTGCCCACTTCCCCTGCCCACTTCCCCTGCCCACTTCCCCTGCCCACTTCCCCTGCCCACTTCCCCTGCCCACTTCCCCTGCCCACTTCCCCTGCCCACTTCCCCTGCCCACTTCCCCTGCCCACTTCCCCTGCCCACTTCCCCTGCCCACTTCCCCTGCCCACTTCCCCTGCCCACTTCCCCTGCCCACTTCCCCTGCCCACTTCCCCTGCCCACTTCCCCTGCCCACTTCCCCTGCCCACTTCCCCTGCCCACTTCCCCTGCCCACTTCCCCTGCCCACTTCCCCTGCCCACTTCCCCTGCCCACTTCCCCTGCCCACTTCCCCTGCCCACTTCCCCTGCCCACTTCCCCTGCCCACTTCCCCTGCCCACTTCCCCTGCCCACTTCCCCTGCCCACTTCCCCTGCCCACTTCCCCTGCCCACTTCCCCTGCCCACTTCCCCTGCCCACTTCCCCTGCCCACTTCCCCTGCCCACTTCCCCTGCCCACTTCCCCTGCCCACTTCCCCTGCCCACTTCCCCTGCCCACTTCCCCTGCCCACTTCCCCTGCCCACTTCCCTGCCCACTTCCCCTGCCCACTTCCCTGCCCACTTCCCCTGCCGCACTTCCCCTGCCCACTTCCCCTGCCCACTTCCCCTGCCCACTTCCCCTGCCCACTTCCCCTGCCCACTTCCCCTGCCCACTTCCCTGCCCACTTCCCCTGCCCACTTCCCCTGCCCACTTCCCCTGCCCACTTCCCCTGCCCACTTCCCCTGCCCACTTCCCCTGCCCACTTCCCCTGCCCACTTCCCCTGCCCACTTCCCCTGCCCACTTCCCCTGCCCACTTCCCCTGCCCACTTCCCCTGCCCACTTCCCCTGCCCACTTCCCCTGCCCACTTCCCCTGCCCACTTCCCCTGCCCACTTCCCCTGCCCCTTCCCCTGCCCACTTCCCCTGCCCACTTCCCCTGCCCACTTCCCCTGCCCACTTCCCTGCCCCACTTCCCCTGCCCACTTCCCCTGCCCACTTCCCCTGCCCACTTCCCCTGCCCACTTCCCCTGCCCACTTCCCCTGCCCACTTCCCCTGCCCACTTCCCCTGCCCACTTCCCCTGCCCACTTCCCCTGCCCACTTCCCCTGCCCACTTCCCCTGCCCACTTCCCCTGCCCACTTCCCCTGCCCACTTCCCCTGCCCACTTCCCCTGCCCACTTCCCCTGCCCACTTCCCCTGCCCACTTCCCCTGCCCACTTCCCCTGCCCACTTCCCCTGCCCACTTCCCCTGCCCACTTCCCCTGCCCACTTCCCCTGCCCACTTCCCCTGCCCACTTCCCCTGCCCACTTCCCCTGCCCACTTCCCCTGCCCACTTCCCCTGCCCACTTCCCCTGCCCACTTCCCCTGCCCACTTCCCCTGCCCACTTCCCCTGCCCACTTCCCCTGCCCACTTCCCCTGCCCACTTCCCCTGCCCACTTCCCCTGCCCACTTCCCCTGCCCACTTCCCCTGCCCACTTCCCCTGCCCACTTCCCCTGCCCACTTCCCCTGCCCACTTCCCCTGCCCACTTCCCCTGCCCACTTCCCCTGCCCACTTCCCCTGCCCACTTCCCCTGCCCACTTCCCCTGCCCACTTCCCCTGCCCACTTCCCCTGCCCACTTCCCCTGCCCACTTCCCCTGCCCACTTCCCCTGCCCACTTCCCCTGCCCACTTCCCCTGCCCACTTCCCCTGCCCACTTCCCCTGCCCACTTCCCCTGCCCACTTCCCCTGCCCACTTCCCCTGCCCACTTCCCCTGCCCACTTCCCCTGCCCACTTCCCCTGCCCACTTCCCCTGCCCACTTCCCCTGCCCACTTCCCCTGCCCACTTCCCCTGCCCACTTCCCCTGCCCACTTCCCCTGCCCACTTCCCCTGCCCACTTCCCCTGCCCACTTCCCCTGCCCACTTCCCCTGCCCACTTCCCCTGCCCACTTCCCCTGCCCACTTCCCCTGCCCACTTCCCCTGCCCACTTCCCCTGCCCACTTCCCCTGCCCACTTCCCCTGCCCACTTCCCCTGCCCACTTCCCCTGCCCACTTCCCCTGCCCACTTCCCCTGCCCACTTCCCCTGCCCACTTCCCTGCCCACTTCCCCTGCCCACTTCCCCTGCCCACTTCCCCTGCCCACTTCCCCTGCCCACTTCCCCTGCCCACTTCCCCTGCCCACTTCCCCTGCCCACTTCCCCTGCCCACTTCCCCTGCCCACTTCCCCTGCCCACTTCCCCTGCCCACTTCCCCTGCCCACTTCCCCTGCCCACTTCCCCTGCCCACTTCCCCTGCCCACTTCCCCTGCCCACTTCCCCTGCCCACTTCCCCTGCCCACTTCCCCTGCCCACTTCCCCTGCCCACTTCCCCTGCCCACTTCCCCTGCCCACTTCCCCTGCCCACTTCCCCTGCCCACTTCCCCTGCCCACTTCCCCTGCCCACTTCCCCTGCCCACTTCCCCTGCCCACTTCCCCTGCCCACTTCCCCTGCCCACTTCCCCTGCCCACTTCCCCTGCCCACTTCCCCTGCCCACTTCCCCTGCCCACTTCCCCTGCCCACTTCCCCTGCCCACTTCCCCTGCCCACTTCCCCTGCCCACTTCCCCTGCCCACTTCCCCTGCCCACTTCCCCTGCCCACTTCCCCTGCCCACTTCCCCTGCCCACTTCCCCTGCCCACTTCCCCTGCCCACTTCCCCCTGCCCACTTCCCCTGCCCACTTCCCCTGCCCACTTCCCCTGCCCACTTCCCCTGCCCACTTCCCTGCCCACTTCCCCTGCCCACTTCCCCTGCCCACTTCCCCTGCCCACTTCCCCTGCCCACTTCCCCTGCCCACTTCCCCTGCCCACTTCCCCTGCCCACTTCCCCTGCCCACTTCCCCTGCCCACTTCCCCTGCCCACTTCCCCTGCCCACTTCCCCTGCCCACTTCCCCTGCCCACTTCCCCTGCCCACTTCCCCTGCCCACTTCCCCTGCCCACTTCCCCTGCCCACTTCCCCTGCCCACTTCCCCTGCCCACTTCCCCTGCCCACTTCCCCTGCCCACTTCCCCTGCCCACTTCCCCTGCCCACTTCCCCTGCCCACTTCCCCTGCCCACTTCCCCTGCCCACTTCCCCTGCCCACTTCCCCTGCCCACTTCCCCTGCCCACTTCCCCTGCCCACTTCCCCTGCCCACTTCCCCTGCCCACTTCCCTGCCCACTTCCCCTGCCCACTTCCCCTGCCCACTTCCCCTGCCCACTTCCCCTGCCCACTTCCCCTGCCCACTTCCCCTGCCCACTTCCCCTGCCCACTTCCCCTGCCCACTTCCCCTGCCCACTTCCCCTGCCCACTTCCCCTGCCCACTTCCCCTGCCCACTTCCCCTGCCCACTTCCCCTGCCCACTTCCCCTGCCCACTTCCCCTGCCCACTTCCCCTGCCCACTTCCCCTGCCCACTTCCCCTGCCCACTTCCCCTGCCCACTTCCCTGCCCACTTCCCCTGCCCACTTCCCCTGCCCACTTCCCCTGCCCACTTCCCCTGCCCACTTCCCCTGCCCACTTCCCCTGCCCACTTCCCCTGCCCACTTCCCCTGCCCACTTCCCCTGCCCACTTCCCCTGCCCACTTCCCCTGCCCACTTCCCCTGCCCACTTCCCCTGCCCACTTCCCCTGCCCACTTCCCCTGCCCACTTCCCCTGCCCACTTCCCCTGCCCACTTCCCCTGCCCACTTCCCCTGCCCACTTCCCCTGCCCACTTCCCCTGCCCACTTCCCCTGCCCACTTCCCCTGCCCACTTCCCCTGCCCACTTCCCCTGCCCACTTCCCCTGCCCACTTCCCCTGCCCACTTCCCCTGCCCACTTCCCCTGCCCACTTCCCCTGCCCACTTCCCCTGCCCACTTCCCCTGCCCACTTCCCCTGCCCACTTCCCCTGCCCACTTCCCCTGCCCACTTCCCCTGCCCACTTCCCCTGCCCACTTCCCCTGCCCACTTCCCCTGCCCACTTCCCCTGCCCACTTCCCCTGCCCACTTCCCCTGCCCACTTCCCCTGCCCACTTCCCCTGCCCACTTCCCTGCCCACTTCCCCTGCCACTTCCCCTGCCCACTTCCCCTGCCCACTTCCCCTGCCCACTTCCCCTGCCCACTTCCCCTGCCCACTTCCCCTGCCCACTTCCCCTGCCCACTTCCCCTGCCCACTTCCCCTGCCACTTCCCCTGCCCACTTCCCCTGCCCACTTCCCCTGCCCACTTCCCCTGCCCACTTCCCCTGCCCACTTCCCCTGCCCACTTCCCTGCCCACTTCCCCTGCCCACTTCCCCTGCCCACTTCCCCTGCCCACTTCCCCTGCCCACTTCCCTGCCCACTTCCCCTGCCCACTTCCCTGCCCACTTCCCTGCCCACTTCCCCTGCCCACTTCCCCTGCCCACTTCCCCTGCCCACTTCCCCTGCACACTTCCCCTGCCCACTTCCCCTGCCCACTTCCCCTGCCCACTTCCCCTGCCCACTTCCCCTGCCCACTTCCCCTGCCCACTTCCCCTGCCCACTTCCCCTGCCCACTTCCCCTGCCCACTTCCCCTGCCCACTTCCCACTGCCCACTTCCCCTGCCCACTTCCCCTGCCCACTTCCCCTGCCCACTTCCCCTGCCCACTTCCCCTGCCCCACTTCCCCTGCCCACTTCCCCTGCCCACTTCCCCTGCCCACTTCCCCTGCCCACTTCCCCTGCCCACTTCCCCTGCCCACTTCCCATGCCCACTTCCCCTGCCCACTTCCCCTGCCCACTTCCCCTGCCCACTTCCCCTGCCCACTTCCCCTGCCCACTTCCCCTGCCCACTTCCCCTGCCCACTTCCCCTGCCCACTTCCCCTGCCCACTTCCCCTGCCCACTTCCCCTGCCCACTTCCCCTGCCCACTTCCCCTGCCCACTTCCCCTGCCCACTTCCCCTGCCCACTTCCCCTGCCCACTTCCCTGCCCACTTCCCCTGCCCACTTCCCCTGCCCACTTCCCCTGCCCACTTCCCCTGCCCACTTCCCCTGCCCACTTCCCCTGCCCACTTCCCCCTGCCCACTTCCCCTGCCCACTTCCCCTGCCCACTTCCCCTGCCCACTTCCCCTGCCCACTTCCCTGCCCACTTCCCCTGCCCACTTCCCCTGCCCACTTCCCCTGCCCACTTCCCCTGCCCACTTCCCCTGCCCACTTCCCCTGCCCACTTCCCCTGCCCACTTCCCCTGCCCACTTCCCCTGCCCACTTCCCCTGCCCACTTCCCCTGCCCACTTCCCCTGCCCACTTCCCCTGCCCACTTCCCCTGCCCACTTCCCCTGCCCACTTCCCCTGCCCACTTCCCCCTGCCCACTTCCCCTGCCCACTTCCCCTGCCCACTTCCCCTGCCCACTTCCCCTGCCCACTTCCCCTGCCCACTTCCCCTGCCCACTTCCCCTGCCCACTTCCCCTGCCCACTTCCCCTGCCCACTTCCCCTGCCCACTTCCCCTGCCCACTTCCCCTGCCCACTTCCCCTGCCCACTTCCCCTGCCCACTTGCCCCTGCCCACTTCCCCTGCCCACTTCCCCTGCCCACTTCCCCTGCCCACTTCCCCTGCCCACTTCCTCCCACTTACCTGCCCACTTCCCCTGCCCACTTCCCCTGCCCACTTCCCCTGCCCACTTCCCCTGCCCACTTCCCCTGCCCACTTCCCCTGCCCACTTCCCCTGCCCCACTTCCCCTGCCCACTTCCCCTGCCCACTTCCCCTGCCCACTTCCCCTGCCCACTTCCCCTGCCCACTTCCCCTGCCCACTTCCCCTGCCCACTTCCCCTGCCCACTTCCCCTGCCCACTTCCCCTGCCCACTTCCCCTGCCCACTTCCCCTGCCCACTTCCCCTGCCCACTTCCCCTGCCCACTTCCCCTGCCCACTTCCCCTGCCCACTTCCCCTGCCCACTTCCCCTGCCCACTTCCCCTGCCCACTTCCCCTGCCCACTTCCCCTGCCCACTTCCCCTGCCCACTTCCCCTGCCCACTTCCCCTGCCCACTTCCCCTGCCCACTTCCCCTGCCCACTTCCCCTGCCCACTTCCCCTGCCCACTTCCCCTGCCCACTTCCCCTGCCCACTTCCCCTGCCCACTTCCCCTGCCCACTTCCCCTGCCCACTTCCCCTGCCCACTTCCCCTGCCCACTTCCCCTGCCCACTTCCCCTGCCCACTTCCCCTGCCCACTTCCCCTGCCCACTTCCCCTGCCCACTTCCCCTGCCCACTTCCCCTGCCCACTTCCCCTGCCCACTTCCCCTGCCCACTTCCCCTGCCCACTTCCCCTGCCCACTTCCCCTGCCCACTTCCCCTGCCCACTTCCCCTGCCCACTTCCCCTGCCCACTTCCCCTGCCCACTTCCCCTGCCCACTTCCCCTGCCCCACTTCCCCTGCCCACTTCCCCTGCCCCACTTCCCCTGCCCACTTCCCCTGCCCACTTCCCCTGCCCACTTCCCTCTGCCCACTTCCCCTGCCCACTTCCCCTGCCCCACTTCCCCTGCCCACTTCCCCTGCCCACTTCCCCTGCCCACTTCCCCTGCCCACTTCCCCTGCCCACTTCCCCTGCCCACTTCCCCTGCCCACTTCCCCTGCCCACTTCCCCTGCCCACTTCCCTGCCCACTTCCCCTGGCCCCACTTCCCTGCCCACTTCCCCTGCCCACTTCCCTGCCCACTTCCCTGCCCACTTCCCCTGCCCACTTCCCCTGCCCACTTCCCCTGCCCACTTCCCCTGGCCCACTTCCCCTGCCCACTTCCCCTGCCCACTTCCCCTGCCCACTTCCCTGCCACTTCCCCTGCCCACTTCCCTGCCCACTTCCCTGCCCACTTCCCCTGCCCACTTCCCCTGCCCACTTCCCCTGCCCACTTCCCCTGCCCACTTCCCTGCCCACTTCCCCTGCCCACTTCCCCTGCCAACTTCCCCTGCCCACTTCCCTGCCCACTTCCCCTGCCCACTTCCCCTGCCCACTTCCCCTGCCCACTTCCCCTGCCCACTTCCCCTGCCCACTTCCCCTGCCCACTTCCCTGCCCACTTCCCCTGCCCACTTCCCCTGCCCACTTCCCCTGCCCACTTCCCCTGCCCACTTCCCCTGCCCACTTCCCCTGCCCACTTCCCCTGCCCACTTCCCCTGCCCACTTCCCCTGCCCACTTCCCCTGCCCACTTCCCCTGCCCACTTTCCCCTGCCCACTTCCCCTGCCCACTTCCCCTGCCCACTTCCCCTGCCCACTTCCCCTGCCCACTTCCCCTGCCCACTTCCCCTGCCCACTTCCCTGCCCACTTCCCCTGCCCACTTCCCCTGCCCACTTCCCCTGCCCACTTCCCCTGCCCACTTCCCCTGCCCACTTCCCCTGCCCACTTCCCCTGCCCACTTCCCCTGCCCACTTCCCCTGCCCACTTCCCCTGCCCACTTCCCCTGCCCACTTCCCCTGCCCACTTCCCCTGCCCACTTCCCCTGCCCACTTCCCCTGCCCACTTCCCCTGCCCACTTCCCCTGCCCACTTCCCCTGCCCACTTCCCCTGCCCACTTCCCCTGCCCACTTCCCCTGCCCACTTCCCCTGCCCACTTCCCCTGCCCACTTCCCCTGCCCACTTCCCCTGCCCACTTCCCCTGCCCACTTCCCCTGCCCACTTCCCCTGCCCACTTCCCCTGCCCACTTCCCCCTGCCCACTTCCCCTGCCCACTTCCCCTGCCCACTTCCCCTGCCCACTTCCCCTGCCCACTTCCCCTGCCCACTTCCCCTGCCCACTTCCCCTGCCCACTTCCCTGCCCACTTCCCTGCCCACTTCCCCTGCCCACTTCCCCTGCCCACTTCCCCTGCCCACTTCCCCTGCCCACTTCCCCTGCCCACTTCCCCTGCCCACTTCCCCTGCCCACTTCCCCTGCCCACTTCCCCTGCCCACTTCCCCTGCCCACTTCCCTGCCCACTTCCCCTGCCCACTTCCCCTGCCCACTTCCCCTGCCCACTTCCCCTGCCCACTTCCCCTGCCCACTTCCCCTGCCCACTTCCCCTGCCCACTTCCCCTGCCCACTTCCCCTGCCCACTTCCCCTGCCCACTTCCCCTGCCCACTTCCCCTGCCCACTTCCCCTGCCCACTTCCCCTGCCCACTTCCCCTGCCCACTTCCCCTGCCCACTTCCCCTGCCCACTTCCCCTGCCCACTTCCCCTGCCCACTTCCCCTGCCCACTTCCCCTGCCCACTTCCCCTGCCCACTTCCCCTGCCCACTTCCCCTGCCCACTTCCCCTGCCCACTTCCCCTGCCCACTTCCCCTGCCCACTTCCCCTGCCCACTTCCCCTGCCCACTTCCCCTGCCCACTTCCCCTGCCCCACTTCCCCTGCCCACTTCCCCTGCCCACTTCCCCTGCCCACTTCCCCTGCCCACTTCCCCTGCCCACTTCCCCTGCCCACTTCCCCTGCCCACTTCCCCTGCCCACTTCCCCTGCCCACTTCCCCTGCCCACTTCCCCTGCCCACTTCCCCTGCCCACTTCCCCTGCCCACTTCCCCTGCCCACTTCCCCTGCCCACTTCCCCTGCCCACTTCCCCTGCCCACTTCCCCTGCCCACTTCCCCTGCCCACTTCCCCTGCCTTTTCGCCCTGTCCATTTTTCCCTGAATTTCTTCCTTTTCCCTCCCCCTGCGCCCCCTCCCCTCCTTCCCCCACCCCGTACCCCCCTCCCTTTGCCCTTCCTCACGCCAGGCTATGGCACAGCATTCGCACAGCCCTCCACTCACACCGCTCCCTGCGCCCACACCAACCCTTGCAAACACAGCAGGGCGGGCAGGGGGATGGGGCAGGGGGGATGCAAGGGACAGAGGGGGTGCAAGAGGGGGACAGTGAGGCAGGTGGCGGGATGAATGGGGCAGGGGAGAGTGGGGAGCGGGGAGCTGTGGCAGGCACTGGTGTGTGTGCAGGGGGCGTAGCAGGCGAGCGCAGTGTGGAGTGTGGGGGGGAGTGCGAGAGTGGCTTCCCCCTCACTCTGCCTCTCTTCACTGCCTTCGACCAGGTGTGTGCACCCATGCAAGAATGCACCCCATGCAACTGTGCACACGTGGACACATGGCCCATACCATGCCTCTCCTCGCCCATCGCTGAATTTTCTCCAATGTCCCTCCCTTCCCCGCCTCCGTGTCTGCATCACCTCCCCTTCCCCCCTCCCCATCGCTTCCTGCCACTTGCTTTCCGCCCATCGCTTCGCTCCACTCAATCCCCCCCTCTCGATTCCCTCTCCCTCCTCCCTACTATTTCCATCTTCGCCGATCTTTCCTTCCCCCCTGCTCTTTCCCCCCCTCACATCCAACACAACACTCACAGCATTCCCACGCCACCTCTACCCCCCTCATCCTCTCCTCCCCTCCCTCAGGGCGTCGGCACCAACATTTGGCTGGCTGGCCGCCATGTGGCGAGCTCCCATTGGAGTAACTTCTCCTGCCAGACGTTACGGGTAGGAGGAGCGAGGGAGAGTGACAGGGGGGAAGGAGGAGAGGCAGGCGCGCAGGGCATGGAACAAGGGACAGTGAGAGTATCAGAGTTTAGTGCGTGGGGGTTAGGGTGGGTTGGAAGTTTGGGACAGGGGCTTGGGAGAGGGGAGAGGGAATCTGGGGAGGTGCAGTATGGGGGGGATGGATCTGGGGTTGGGGGAGGGAGAAGGGAATGTGTATGGTGCAGTGCCGGCGCTGCCAGTGCTGCCAGTGCTTCCAATGCTGCAGGGGGGGGGTTGGGGTGGTGAGCAGTGCAGCACCTGTGTGTGTACATGCGTCACACTCCTTGTGACCCTGTCCCCACTTATCCCCATGAGAACACTCCCTGCAATTCCCGACTTCCACGTTCACCATCTCATCAGCTGCCCCCCTTCCCACTCCCACCTGCATTGTTGCTCCCCCCTCTCCCTTCCCCCCCCTCCTCCGCCTCTTCCCCTCCAGCCAGTGCACATGCACACGTCACGGCCACTGCTCTCCACCGAGCCTGCCCATCCCTCCCGCTCCGTCCGCTGTTCCCTCTGGTACCCTCTCACACACACACTCCCACCCACCTTGCTTGTCGCACCGCATGGTGGTGTCTGTAGGTTTCAGTGTTATGCCTGCTCATGCTTTTATGGGAACTCGTGTTTGCGCTTCCTGGCACCATGCTGAACGTGTGGCACTATGCGGCATGCATGGTACCGTGCGGCATGCATGGTACCGTGCGGCATGCATGGTACCGTGCGGCATGCATGGTACCGTGCGGCATGCATGGTACCGTGCGGCATGCATGGTACCATGCGGCATGCATGGCACCACTACCCTTTGGCGTGGCACCATGGCCTCCCTTCAGCATACATGCTCACAGTCACCCCCATACCATTTGCCAGCCCTGCCATATGCCACAGGCTTCATGGAATCACTATCTCCTCGCCCTCCCCTCACCCACCCCCAACAGGCACGGCACAGCATGGGAAGGCTCTGCTGCCCTCCTCCTCTCCCTCTCCCCTTCTCCGCCCCCCAGGGTAGTTCCCGATTCTCTGGCCGACCAGGCCCCGCCAGATGTGCAGCCAGGGCCAACCACGTCAGCATGTGTGGTGGATGTGTTTCGGCCGCACGTGCATGTGCAACCAGGCACCACTCTGCATGTGTCGTACTCTGTGAGTGCACGCATGGGAGATTAGGCGAGCAGACATGTACGTGGGTGGGGGGTTGAGCAGATGGGCATGTGAGCGGGTGGGCAGGTGGGCAGGTGAGCGGGTGTGTTCCATGACATCTGTGCCCGCATGCATGGTTCGAATGAACGTGGGATTTCCATCTCACCGCCCATCCATCCCCATGCGTGTATGTATCATCCTGTTCACACTCTCTCCACACCTCACCCTTCATTACTCATTTTCCCTTTCCTCCATGTGTCCATTCAACTCGTCCGTATCTCCCTCCCTGCCTGGCCCATCTCTCTCACTCCCTCTCTCTCTCTGCTCCCCTCCCACCGACCGACCCACCAGGTGGTATCGGCCCCTGCCTTCATCGCCTGTCTAGCCCTCTCCTTCACCCGCGTGCCAACTCATCCACCTAATCACCACCATCCCACCGACCCCACACCTCCCGCTCTCACCGCCCCAGACTCTCCCCCTCCCTCCACCATACTGCTCCTTCCACCGCCACCACACCCACCTTCCCTCCCTCACCCTTTCGCCCCGCCATCCCTCTCCTCCCTTTCCGCCTCCCCCTCCGCCTCCCTCATCTCGTGCCTCTTTCCCACAGCCGTCCGCCCTTCCCCCTCGCACCTCACCCCCCCCACCACCACTGCTAGCGAGACTCCACATCCTCTGTGCGCTTCCCACTCTGGGGAACGCAAAAGGGAAGAGGTGGAGAAAGGAGGCATACAAGGAAGAGCAGGGGAGAGTGCGGAGGAGCGTGGGGCAGGGAGGGAGCAGGGGAGACTAGGAGGGGCAGTATGGGCGGTGCGGGAATACGAAGTCCCGTGTATAGCCAATCACGTGCTGACAGGTGTACACGTGCTGCTGGTGGGTGTGGGTGATGTGGGTGATGTACCTGCTGGTGATGCAGCAGCAGGCAGAGGGGGTGACAGGGAGCATGCACCATGTGACACCGTGGAGAAGGAGGTGATGTCTGGGGGACACATGGGCGCTGCTGATTGGCTCGTGGATGTGTGCAGGGCGGCATGGATTGTAGGGTCCTCGCTTGCATCTGCACCTGTAGTAGGGGATGGAGGTGGGGGCGTGGGTGGGGATGGGGGTGGAGATGGGGGTGGGGGTGGGGAGGGCGTGTGTGATAGTGATGATGCAGCTGCCACTGATACTGGCGAGCCCACAGCCGCAGCCTCTGCTGCCACAGCAGCATGTGAGGCAGCAGGCTCAGCTGCGCCCACCCCAGAGGGCAAAGAGGATAGAGAGGACAGAGAGGACACAGACGCGCTAGTCTCAGCAGCGAAAGCCCCTGCGCATGCTGCCCTGCCATGCCCTCCCCCGGCTGTGCTGCCAGCAGCGGCAGCAGCAGCGGTGGGGCATGTGCGCGTGGCAGCAGAGCCCGAAGCTGCGTGTGTGGCTCGGTGGAAGGTGGGAGATGTGCGTGCTGAGCAGATGTGGTGGATTCGGGGGGAGGTGAGGCAACACGATGGAGTGGAGAGGACAGGAGGAGAGGAGAAGGCGGGGAGAAAGGAGGGAGCGGGGAGAGAGGAGGAGGCGGGGAGTGGCGGGGCAGAAGGCAAGGCAGAGGTGGGCTTACAAGGGGAGGTTGAGGAGGATGGTGAGTGCGGGGAAGGGAATGAGGCGGAGGGGAATGAAGGAGGGAGCAAGGGGGCGTTCTTAAGCATGGTGCTGCACTGGACTCCCGATGGTGGTGCCATGGACTGTGAAAGTGCAGGCGATGCCATGCTGCAGCAGCAGCAACAGCAGCAGCAGCAGGAAGGTACCTGGAAGCTGTGCAGTGACCATGGACCTGTGAGCTGCAGGTATGATGTGCTGGCAGCGTTTGATTGGCTGGGGGCTAGTAAATCGACTGGAGGCGGAGGGCAGCAGGTTGAGCAAGAGAAGTTACCTGTCTCAGATTCAGCATCAACAACGGCAGTAGCATCAGCACCAACCACAGCAGCAGCAACAGCACACACAGCTGCCCCTGCTCCATCTACGAGTGCAGTTGCAAGCGCAGGAGCAAGGCTTGCAGACTCCCCCTTGGCAGCGCGGCTGGCCTCTCTGCACTGGAAGTGGCTGGGAGCGGCCCATGTGCCGTCCTTTGTCGTGGACTCACTGCCACTACCACCTGCAGCTGTTACAGCTGACGGGGGAGAAGGGCCGGGTGAGGGGGAAGATGGAGCAGCAGCGAAGGATGAGGGGAGTGGGGTGTCAGTGCCAGTGGTGCCGGTGGTGCCGGTGGTGCTGGTGGTGGTGCGCCCGCGCTGCCTGCTGTGTGGGGCTGCCCCGGCTGTGGAGGACTGCCCCTGGCTGCTGCTGCACAGGCCATGAGCATCGAGGAGATGCCTCAACGCGCCTGTCTCCTTGTCCCTTGGGCATCGGTCACAGTATGATCTAGTCTAGTCGACTGTCTACCGCGCTTCGAGGTGTCTTCGCGCACAAGCTTCACTTGGAATAAAGAGATGAATACGAACATCTGCACTAGTGTCTGTACATGCCATGCCATGAATACACGCCTACCTATTGATCCCACCATATTTACAGAGAATGCACATTGCCACTGAGATATAAAATATAGCCGTGAATAGCAATCGAGCACAAGTCCTAGTAGAAACAATCTCCAATTCGAGCACCGTCATAGTTGGGTAGGCACACTTTTGTCCCAGGCGTCATACTATCAACGCAGTCAAACCCATTGATCTTCCTATAGCACCCCTTGATGGACTGAAATTGCATGACTTGGACACTTTGGCAGGTGTCAGTTGGCTTAAAATAATACTCCTTGTCCGTTGGACATGTTCCAATGGCAAAAGAACTGGAGCTCCTGATGCATATCTGCATTTGCCAAAACAAGGAAAATGATTCCCTTCAACATCAGAATGCTGCAACCCACAACAATACTGGCAACACAGCCCCGTACAACCAAACAGAAACGTTCCATTCAGCAAGGCAACGTACCGGTACCTCCCGCTCAAGGGGCCGCTGGAACTCAAAGTTGTTTGCTGGAATGGGCTGGTTGCACTTGATGCCGGGGTTGAGCCGGTACAGCTCCATGGGGCTGAGCGGAGGGACCGCCGTGTTCCTGATGCTGTCACACGTGTCGCTTGCCCACGGCAGGTGGTACTCCGCACACACCGGAATGCGGTTGGCCTTGGCAGGGTCCCTCTCGATGCACACGGCCTGGGAGGGCCTCAGGGAGGAGCAGTCCACAGCGGGGTTGAGCGCCTGAAATGCCGCCTCACACTCCGCATCCGATAACGCCGCCTCACACAGCTCCACCTGCCGCCCCACCCCTGCACACGTGTCGCCCTGGGGGGTACGGTGGGAGAAGGGGGAGAGCGGGTGGGGGGAGTTAATAACTGCAACAACCATAACTGGTGGGGAACGGCTAATACAGACAACATACGGGGTGCTCGTTTCACAAGCTGAAACAGTTCCCGCAGACTTGCTGTGAAGGATGGCACCCACTGAATCGAGGTTTAAGGGAAGGCACATCCACCACCGTAATGTGCAAGTGCGGAGAAGATATGGGCCAAAACAAAGTAGAGTACAGAGGAAGATCAGAGGAAGCAGAGAGGGAGGGGGTTTACTGCGTTGGTGGTGTAGAAGACACTGCAGTCACGGACGCTGGGGATCACATAGACCTCGGTGTTGATGCGCAGGGGCTTGGCACATGACACACCCTGCACGTGTGGCAACGCGAGAGAAACAGACGCGGACAAGTTAAACTGCAGTGCTCGTGTGCCATAGCACGTTGTGGCAGGTGGAATGAGAGAAGTGGTGAGTAGGCATCCCTGGTGTGTGTGTTTTGGTGATGTGTGATGGTGCTGACCTTGTTGAGCGACAGAAATCTTGCGAGTGAGAGGCTGAAGACAGCTGTGATGTGCGAGCACAGGATGTTGTCAGCTAGCACCCTGTACTTGCCTTGCGCCTGACCTGCCATATATATACACAGCCGCACACATGGAGCAAGTCAGACGAGCTGAGAAACAAGCACATGGTTGACGAAAGCAGTGGAGGCTGACTCCAATGTGCCCCCCTATGAGGGACCTCCCATGCCTTCGGAGGTATGTGGGGCACTCTGAACAATAAGAAACATAACACGAGCACTTGAGGGATATGCCGGTGCAATTCATGTTCGTGGAATGGATGCAAGCAGAAAATGGAAGGAAGCTATTACCAGGAGTGCAGGAGAAGCCTCCACCGATCATGGTCCCTTGAATGAAGCCCCATGGACACACACAGGAGTAGCTGCCCTTGCCATCGTTCACACACGTGCCCGCCACACATGGGTTGTGACTGCTGGACCCACACACGTCCACTGGGGGGAAGCGCCACGGGAGTATATATGGATGAGGGTGTGGTATAAGCATGAGGGGTAAGCAACAGGATGGCAAACGTGTGGGCCAATGCCATTGAGACCCACTGCCACTGCAGAGGCGGCAGCAGAGTAGACACCGCCTCAGCAAGGTAGAAGGGGGTGCAGTCCAAATAAGATAAGAAGTTAGATAGAAACAAGGCACTGGTATAAAGGGACAACAGAGCATCCATTCTGCAAGAAGATACTTGCAGGTTAACGTAGAATAGAAATGACAATTCATGCTTCAATGGCGCCTAACACGTATGCCTTGTGCCACAACCGTAAGTACGACACTACAATACTGTATGAACAGACTTACATAACCGTAGAACATGTATACAAAAGGACAGTGCCTTGAACAATACATCACCATAAGCATAGGTGCATGCAACCATAAACCATGTGCACATGACCATACGCAGGGGAGCACATTACCATAGGTACAGGTGTACGATCCATCGGTGTTCTTGGCTTGAGCGAAGTAGCCATCAGAGCACTTGCAGCGATTGCTGGTGCCCTTCTTGCTGCACGGGTACTGCCCACATGGGTTGAACGCGGCGCCCATAATGGAGTCCTTGAATGACCGCGACCCACATGGATCCGCACTGCCTGCATGGCATCGGTTGTACAGCAAGTGGCATGGGGGATAGTTCTCAAGCTGCACTGGGAGAAAGTGGTTCTCGATCAACACGGATCTGCACTGCCTGATCAATGGGACATGGCGCATGGGACGTGGAGTGCGGTGCATGGAGTATGGAGTGTGGTGCATGGGACATGGAGTGCGGTGCATGGGACATGGAGTGCGGTGTATGGGACATGGAGTGCGGTGCATGGGACATGGAGTCTGGTGCATCGGACATGGAGTGTGCTGGATGGTTGAAGGGCATAAGAAAGGGTTGCAGGGGATGTGATGGGAGAACGAATGGAGCAAGCACTATCCTTAGTGGTCAGTAAAACCAGCATAAGGTAAGGGCATGGAGCTAGAGGCTTGGTGGATATGTTACCACAAGCCTGAGGCAAAGTGAATTGGAGACTTGGTTTCACAAAAGTACTCTGACACGGCATGGGGTAGTCGGTCTCACTTCTGACGACAGGGAAGAGGCCCGGGAGAGTGTTGATGCCGCAGATGCCATCTCCACTGCGAATGTCCATGCGCATGTGGCCCTGGTCGCCCCACCCTGTGCCCCATGAGTTGCGGATGATCCAGAAGGGCGGCGGCAGGTCGGGCTTAGCAGCGTCGACTCCAGATACCAGATAGCCCACTACCAACACCGCATGGTTCAGATGCTCCGTGAAACACTCCTCATCAGCGTATTTGTCGCTCTGGAAGGAAGCAATAGCAGGGAATGCACGCAGGGGATGCACGCCAGCAGGTTACAGTGTGACGGATCATAACAGCTCCGCACTGCGGAAACGTCAATGTTCTACTCCCACATACCATTAGCAGCTAGCATCTCAAACCAATCCGTCCTCTTCTCATTCCTCCCCAGAAGCTGCAACGACCGACTTAATCCATCCTCTATTTACTCTACCAGCTCAGCAGCAAGTTCCTCTGTTTCCTCATGGCCTCTCCCCTCAATCCTTCCCCTCTCCCTTTGCTAGACCCCCTCCCAGCTTTGTTCAAGGATGGCAAACTCCCCACAGCCTCGCATCGCCTCAAGGACTGAACCCAGTCGGGCGGAGGCAAGGTGGCTAGGACGCGCCCTCAATAATGGCTCAGCAAGGCCACGAGCTCAAATGAGCGTATCCCCTGCTTGTGGCTGCTCCGGTGGACGCGCCAAGCATGCTCTTGATCACAACATCAACCAAGCTCCGATCCCCAAACCCTTGAGGCTTCAAAAGAGGGTGTCTTACCCCATCGTAGTCTCGATGTGCACAATGACAGGCTGGCGCTGCACTGCCAGCATGAGCCCAAACCACCCGTAGAACCCCGTGCGCTCGATGCCGCGGATGCCATAGTACTTGGGTGTGCTCGCCTGTAGGTGGGAAAGAGGCACCAAGGGAAGAGCCCGTGAGGTGGGGAACGGAAGGAGGGCATCATAGGAGTAGCAAAATCCCAACGGCACTCTAAAAGGTACACCAGTAGCAGCTCAGCTCACGAACCAGTGATCTGCCCCTGAGGGGAAGCCCTTGGGAGTACACAGTCTCCTCCAGCAGCCCCTTGCCGTGCGCGGTGGCGTTGAGGAGGAACTGCAGCGCCTTGGTGGGCGAGCCACCGTCGCAGTTGGAGGAGAGGGCGAGGCGCAGATGCTCCACCGACAGCACGGGGGGTCGCGCCCAGTTGCTCGCGATCCTGTGGGCTGCCTCCACCGCTGCCACCACTGCGTACGCCCATGAGTCCGCTGCCATCACAAAAAAGACGGGAGCAACAAACAATGCCATTACTGTGCTAACAAGCATGGAAAGTGACTGCTAGAACCGGGCTACAAATTAACGTAATTAAATCTGTGATTCAGTCTGATTTGTGTGAACTGCTTTTCAAAGTGGCTCGGCATGGGAAACAAGTCGAGCGGAAGCACGATCTGTTTGGTTTGAGCCAAGACTTTCAATTTCAGGTGAACTGATTTCAAGCTCGGCTAACTTAATATGCAACGAGCCTCGGTGGATCGAGTGCCGCCACTCCGCCTAGACACCTGGTGGACAAAATGCGGAGATGAGAGCCACAACCTTGCGCGCATCTGGTGGGTAGGCAGGGTTGCCTCGAGCTGACCAGCTAGGCTTCAGATGGGCCTGAATCGACGACCCCATCTTATGGGACCCCACTGAACCGGCTCAGCTTGGCTAGGTCGACTGGATGACGAGAAGGGTCCAGTTCGAACCAATCCAGGCTCAGCCCAGCTGGACCTCAGTCTGATCTTTACCTTCTACAACCATTTGACCTTACGAGGCAAGAGATTGGAACAACCCAATTCCCAGTGTACCCCTGTCAATCTAACCTACTGCTCGCTCATGAAGCGCGCCCCATGGTGGATCAGAATGCACCCAAATGTTTACCTTGTCTGTTTGCCACTCACCGCAGCCCTTTTGGTTCTTGACAGGCCACATGGCCTCGGACAAGACCCAGGAGGCGAAGGACTTGACAACCCAGGAGGGGGTGTTGTGCTGCACGGGGTCGAATCCCGCACTGGCGTAGTGGAAGGCGGCGTTGAAGCCCTGCGATGAGAAGGAGTCCTCGTCCAACAAAAACCCCAACGCCAGGTCTGGTGGTGCGATTGAGAAGATTAGCACACATTAACAGACACATGTCGAGCGATGCTTGATGTGCGCGAGGTGCCAAAAGGGCAGTGCATTGTGCAATACTGGAATAAAACGTCCGGGACGACAGACATAGAGCTGTGCATCTACAGGTGCATGGTGAGGAGAGAAGAAGGCCACACCTTGACCTGCTATGTCCCCCCCAGTTAACAAACTGTTCTCAACTCAGTCATGCCCCCCCACTCGATTATGCTGCCCCATTCAGCTAAGCTAACATACAAAAAAAAAAAAGAGAGAAAGGAATGCGAGAAGCCATCGGATGATATTTACCTTGAGCATTGAGAGTAGGCCGTCGTGGTAAACCTGCAATTCGACAGGACGCAAGGCAAGAATGTGAAGCCTTAGTGCAATCAGCTCAAAATGAGAAATAATTTCTTATACGCGTTGTTATCATACACTTCAGCTGCAAGAGAAGCAAAACATGAGGTATGCATTAACAGGTCCATGCATAGCATGTTTCTTTAAACGGCAGATGGTTGTTTCTGTGTATGCAGTGTGCGTGTGTGTGTGTGTGTGTGTGCACACGTGTGTGTGTGTGTGTGTGTGTGTGCGTGCGTGCGTGCGTGCGTGCGTGCGTGCGTGCGTGCGTGCGTGCGTGAGTGCGTGCGTGCGTGCGAGCGTGCGTGCGTGTGTGCGTGCGTGCGTGTGTGTGTGTGTGCATGTGTGTGTGTGTGTGTGCTTATGGTTATGCTATTGCAAATTAACACTCCAAATGCCGTGTCGATGAGTTATTGACTGTGTAATTAGGTGACAGACCATACCTGTCAGTACAGCAAAATATCTGACCGGTGTATCTCGTCTCCTGCACAGGGGTCAATGACCCAACTACCAGGTGATCCAACCCCACCTTCCTTCATCGCAATTATCCGCACCTGTCACGATTTCCCACTTCAAGATGACGTTTTCTTGGGCTGCTTCCGTATTTGATGCTACGAAGCTGAAAAAGAAGTTGGTCTCCACAGCAGTTGGCTGCAGAATGGAGCAGAGCGACACGCGAGCTCGGAGGGTGGGGGTGGGGGGCTGCTGGGGGTCGGAGGAGAGGTAGACTCGGAGAGTGCCGCCGCTGGTGGGGTCGTAGTGGATCCAGGCGTGCTTGGTGTGGGCGTCGTTGAGGATGAGAGGGGCCGTGGCAGAGGCGAGGGACACAGGCGAGCCGCCCACATTGACGCCCACGTGGTTGTCGTTGGGGTCGCTGTGCTTCACACTCAGCACCGAGTCAAACTCCACCGCCACACTCCGCTTCCCCACCCCTCCCAGCCCCACCCCTGCTGCAGCAGCCCCCTGCGGTGCGACCGCACTCACAACAAACGCCAGGCCTTCTCCCGCCATGCCCGGACCTCCTGGCGTCACAGCCTTCATGGCAAAGCTGAGGGAAACGTTGAAGGCAAAGGGCGTGCCGCACGGGCCAGGGCTGTCAATGAAATGGAAGAGGCGGATGGGCGTCTGGAGAACGGCTGCTCCTGATGTGTTGGGGGCTGATGGCGTGAGGATGAGGGTGCCGTTGAATAGCTGTGTTGCTGCTGCGGTTAAGGAGACCGGCGTTGATTGTGATGACTCCGTTGAAGGGAGGACTGCAGGCATCCGGCATTGAGAAGGCATTGTGTTGCAATGAGTTTTGTTCATTGGGAATCGTACACTGAGAGGATCACGGCAAACAATTCTTCACAAGTGTCCAATGCATACCACTGTAGGCGCAGGAGTGGGGTCCCGCCTGGTTGTCAAAGTTGCTATCGCACGTGCACGCCGATTCCTGCACAGACGCATTGAAGGAGCACACGCCATGCCCGCTGCACAGGGGCTTGGTGTCCCCAGCTGCAACCCCACAGAACGCTGCACACTCCTCTGCACTCCTCTGGCGCTCATATTCCCCAGCCACCATGGAAGCATTGAGGAGACAGTTCTGAAAGACGTTTGAAAAGAAGGTGAGGTTATTCTTGGGCGGAACGACAGTGCCGTGGGTGAAGTAGTTGCGGTGGGCGTAGTAGAACTGCAGGCGGGACGATGGGGGCGCAGGCAGCTGCCCCGTGAACTGGTTGCTGGAAATGTCGCTGTGAGGGAGGCAGGAAAGTGAAGTGAAGGGCGGTGAGGAGGAGAGGAACAGATGGAGTATTGTGTGGGAAACCAAAGTCATAATTAGCGGGGCTTTGCAGGCCTCACACAAGAAGCAGTGGGTCGCACACTCAAGAGATCAAGGATTGCTTGCCAGAGTGATTAAGGATTGCACTGGAGCACTGAAGGGTATGGGATCGAGTAGAGTGTCAATCAGTTTATCGTATCACAACACAACACAGTCAATCAGTTTGTTGACTGAGAGGTCCCCATGCTTCTGCTGCACTGGTGCTCTTGCTGTACATGGTATTTTCCCTCTCTCTGTTGGATGATCTGCCATGCTGGCCCTCCCGTATGCACTCACAGTGTGAGCAGGTTGGTCATGGTGCTGGTGATGCCATACATGTCGCCTGAGAGAGAGTTTCTGTTCATAAGGCTGATGGGTTGCACACCAGATGGGAAGCAAACGGCAGACAGAGTGCACCGCAAGTGATGCTTCAGACTCTTACTCAGCACTGTATGACTCTTAGGGAGCACCAGAAGCTGCAGTGAAAAATGCAGAATGATGCAGCTACCATACTGAAAGCTAGTCTGGCCCGCACTTACAGGAGGCCTAGACTCTGCAGGTTTGAGTATGATCTGGGAACGGTGCCTGTGAGGTGCATGCTCTCCAGGTACCTGCGGGCCACACACATATACCATATCAATCGTGCTCCATCAGCAACTAATCCGACAAGGCTATCCGCGATGTGATGCGAAGCAAAAAAAATCTTCAGTGCAAGCACATGTGGTATCCCCAACACAGATTGTTCTTATAAGGGATTCGTTATACTCTGCTTCTTGCTGTTGCAATGCACTATAAACCGGAAATGGTTATGTGAAATAGCTGCCCAGAAGCAGAGCAGATGTGAAGGGCGCATGGAAGTGGGAAGGGACACCAAAGACAACAGGAAGGTTAAGAAGAAAAGGCTGCGTTACGAAAAAAATCAAGATGAAGAAATGAAACGGAGAGGGCGGTTATGAGGTTCGCACAGGACATCAAGGCGAGTGAGGCTTCCAATTGACGAAGGCAGGGTCCCAGATATGTTTGTCCATGCCAACTGCCTGTGTTGGTGCGAGTCGCAGAAAGGGAGTTACCAACTGAGTTGCCTCTCTCATAGTGTATATTGACTTTTCCATGCATTTTTGTTATGCAAGGAGCTGTTATCTTGTGCAACATGTTTCTGCTCATAGCAGACTGGAAAACATAACATAGTAGTATCCTCTTCGTGTTTCAATTGGCTCAGCAAAAATCACCAACAAGAATCTACGCTGCAATAATCGTTTTTTTACACCTTCATGTGAAGGCGCACTTGAAATAAGCACTACCATCAGGAGAATAGTCGCTTCAAACGTTGAGGCAAAATGAAAAGTTGCTTCGCTACGCTGCTGGCAACAGCAAGTTCACATCTCACAGGGAGCGTAGCCGGCTGAGTGCTCCTAGTGAAGCAGGAATGGTGCCATTCAAGCTGCTTACTCCAAGATTGCTGACCAAATTGGTAGGGGGGATGAAAGACAAAGATAGGCAGGGGTAGGGGGGCAAGGCAAGAGGAGAAGGACCTGAGAGATACAGAAGCGGAGGAAAGTGATGAAGAGCTATGGTAAGAATGAGGTGGATGAGATAATGCTGCTATAACACTACACATTCACATCACATGGCAAGCCAACCAACTCATACTAAAGAATTGGCAGACATGCAAATTAGGCCAGAGCTCCAGCCACCAACAAGTTCGTCACAATGGCAAAAGATGGTAGACGGAACGGAACACCCACCAAACTCGTCATTTCCCAACACCCCTTCCTTCGCCCCCCTCTCTTCCCCTTGAAAAATTCGCTGCACACTTGCTAACCTCCCCCCAGCAGAGCCGGAGCCAGCTTGTTCGGAGAACCCACCTGCATGGACCTTCACCAAATCCATGGGGCCTCTGCTGACGACACTGTGATGAATTCTAGCTGCATCCACCAACTTACAGTTTCTGTGATGGAATATGGTCGCATACGTACGGGAATTCCCACTCTCTCAGTACCTGTTCCTTCACTGAATACCAGGTCTCTCCCTTTGGTGCATCACTGTACCTGTATGTGGCTGCGCAGTGAAGAGGCACCGCCTCTTCCTCCCTGCGTTGCTCCCATCCTCACTTGCATGAACGCCACTCTTTGGGTTATGACTCACAGCGCTTCCAGGTTCACTAGGCTGAAGAGCTCTGCAGGAATAGACCCTTCAAGGAGGCGGTTCTTTCCAATGTCACTGCACGCAAGAGAGTAGAGAAATGAGGTATTTCAGAATGGGTGGTTTCCATTCCAGCTGGTGCTGAGTGCAATGCAAGTGCATAAACACCATGGGAGGAACATTTGAAACCAGGCAAAAGGCCCCTGTAACCCTGTGCTGCAACGCAGTGGTTCAATATCTCACAGGATCATTACGCTTTGATGGAAGCCTTGACAAGTTCGTAGTATTCGTGAACGTACAGTGTGGCGAGTTGTGTCAGGCGGCTAAGTGAAGCTGGTATGGTGCCATTTAGATAATTCCCTCGTATCTGGCTGCAAGGTAGCGTTTCAAGGGAGATATGTGGAAGAACATCTTTCAATACCTCGAGAAAGCAGCTCTCACAACGTGAATGCTTGAGAGGTGCTGCGCCCAAATTCGTGCCATGGAATGGAGCACAGCTTTTCTTGTGTGCACGCAGGAACTGGGTGAAACAGCAAAGGTCGCATGAAAACAGGAATCAAACTGTATGCAGGGAATGCTCCCTCTCTTTGAGGTTGGGGATTAAGGCTTTAAAGGCACTAAAGCAATTTGAATAGACCAGAACATCGCCCGCAGGGGGTGTTTACAATGTGAATCTGTGAGAGGCATGAGTGTTCATGGGCACGTTACACGTACAGGCTACTCAGCCTGGGCATTGTGGATATCCAATCAGGAATGGTCCCTTGCATGCCCGTCGCACTTAGGTCCCTGCGCACCTTGGCGAAACCAGGGGGGGGGGGAAGCGGGGGAAGGGGGGGAGGGAGGTGTGGTAAGGGGAAAGAGGGTGCGGAACGGAGGGGGGAAGAAGCAAGGGATGGTAAGAGCATGCATATTCTGCTCGACGTGGCAGCCAGAGACGCTATGGAAGGAATACATACACTGCAATGCAACGCATAGGTTACAGAGACACTATAAGAGAGAATATCCGATGAACGCAAAGCATCATTCCACAATAAATGGCAGAATGAAGCATCCAAGCAAGTGCTTACCAGGCTAGCTAGGGTGCCAGGCTCACAGCGACTGGAGGGTGGTGATGGAGCCGATGACAGAAGGGATGGTCTCCATAAGTATATTCCCCACGAGATTCCTGGTCATGGGTCACACACACACACATGCTGCGGTGAGTGCTTTGCCTCTGTATGAGCATTGGCACAAATGCTTCGTTGACCGAGAACCAACGTAAAGGCACAAGACACCATCTGTCTTCTTCGATATGCTTGTCCCTTGTCCCCACGACCAATGCCCCATGAATTTTTCCATTGTCCCCAAGCCTAACCTCTGCCCACGCTCTATGAGCTCGAATCTCTCTAGTTTCAACAGGTTCGAACCACAAGTGTGCACATTACAGCGATATGAGTTGGCCGAGGTGGGAAAGTGCCTCGGGTAGCGGTCCAAACAAGTAGTTCTCGTTCAGGTTGCTGCAGACGACCAAGGTAATGGCAGTAGATGGATGGATTGCATGGTAAGTGCGACAGGAAGGGGAACGAGAGCGTGCATGGTAGGTAACAATGCACCGGACCAAGTGAGAAGCCCATGTTAGGCAAAATAGATACCTGGCAGTGGTTGTGTGGCAGCACTGACAGGTATGTGAGGCGTGAGAGCTTGCTGATGCCATCTGGTATGGCACCGTACAGAAGATTCGTGCTCAGCTGCCTGCTCCCATGCGCACACAGGGATGGGCAGGCACGGGGATGTATGGGGGGTTGGGAGTACGATGGTGAGGTACAAGGAAGCAGTGGGAAGCAGAAGGAAGCAGAAAGGTGCCAGAGACGAGGAAGAGGAAGGGGGAGGGAGGAGGAGGGGAATGGGGGAGGGAGGAGGAGGGGAATGGGGGAGGAGGGGGGATTAGACGGTCAGACTGACAAGGGTATGCAGACAGAGATCTGTTACAGATAGCGATCAGTAGGACATGCGTGGTATAACGAGAGGAGAATGTGCCACAGATGGTGCAGGAGGAGCAGGAGGTGGTAGTGCTGCATGCACACTGAAGTGCGAGTGATGGCAGCAGCAGAGTCCCACCTGAGTGTGAGGACTCATCAGCTCCTTCAGAGCACCCGAGTTGCACTGCAGGTCCAATGAGAATCATGGTCGTCCAGTGATTTCCATTTTCCCTCCCACCTATCATCATCACGTTCGTTTCTGTTCTACCTCTTCACTCCTTTCTTTGGTATAGCAGACTCAATCTGCAACTGCAACAAACCCTAATTCCGGCCACTGCCTAGATGCAGTGCTCCAATCCCCAGCCCCTGGAGAGGCACCCAGCGAGCACCCAGAGAGCACCCAGCGAGCACCCAGAGAGCACCCAGCGAGCACGCAGTGAGCACGCAGTGAGCACGCAGTGAGCACGCAGTGAGCACGCACAGGCCCTTGAGAAGTGGTAGGTTGAAGAGGCCCGAGGGAAGGTAGCCCACTAGATGACTGGCCGTGATGGATCTGACGCACAAGCGGGGGTGGGGGTGGGGGCGGTGGATGGGAGGAGGCACGGGAAAGGTGGGAGGAAGGCGTGATGACAATCAAGGGAGTTGAAGTGCAGCGACTAGTGGAATATTTCAAAAAAAGGCTGAACGACGAGTGGATGAAAGAGAATGCAGGAAACTACCTAGAGAACGTGCAGAGCAGAGGTTTGGGAATGCGTGAAACAACTCAGTGCCCGCGGCAGCCTGCAGCAGCCTTTTCCAGTCCATGTGTACTTTGCACTTCTTCCCGTAGCCTAGCTTGTTTGTTTGTTGCTGTTCCGTTCCATACTCACAAGTCACGCACGGCAGCTTACAGGAATGTGAGATGCTGCAGGCCGCTGATCTCGTGTGGGATGAACGCCCGCAGGTCGTTGCCCGATGTTGACCTGATGACGCACATCATGTTGAGTACAAGATATCATGTCATGTCATGTTGCACACAGTGACGCACATCATGGTGCCTGATGTTGAACTGATGATGCACATAACGTGGAGTAAAGTAGTATCCCTGACTTTAGATGAGCGCTTGTGCGAGTGTTGTGTGTGCAGAGTAACATTGGCTACCGGCTCCAACAATGCATCTGCGGCAAAGACAAAATGTGTTAACGCAGTACACAGGACGTGGCAGAGATGAGACCCCATGGCATGCAGGGAAGCATGACTTGGGAGGGATAAGTCTGCAAGACTACTCACAGTGAGACCACGTAGCCATTGGTATCGCAGGTGATGCCCTGCACTGTGGAGCAGTCGCTGTTGGGCGACCACGTCTTGCCATCAGCAAAGCCATTCCACGACTCCAGCAGCTGCTCCAGCACGCTAACTGCGTGCGTGGTGTGGGAGGCACGGGGAGCAACATGGGGCAGGAGGAGAGGGCTGTCATATAGAAATGGAGACAGACAGATGGACGAGCAAATGCTAACAAACAAGCCCGGGGTGATGGACTGACGGATGGACGGATGGATGTGCGTAACAGACGGGTGGGTGGACTTATGGACGGATGGGCGGATGAAGGACAGGCAAATGGACGGGAGGAGGGGCGGAGAAATGGATGTGCAGATCAGGACTGAGGGAACGAGGGCGGGCCGTGAGCAGGCGGTACACCCGCAGATGGGAACGTTCAAATTTGCACCGACATTGAGGGAAGATGGATTGTTTTCAATATTCAATTAAGGGAGGGTGGGAGGGGTGGATGGGAGGAGGGAGGGAGGGAGAGCAAGGCAGGCTGGAGGAAGAATGTGGAGGCGGTGAAAGAGGAAAGCGAGGAGAGCGTACAGTGAAAGTAAAACCATTTCACCAAGTGCATGCACTCCCGCCCAAGTGCATCACCGAACCCAAGGCAAAAAGCGACCCCTGTAACCTAGGGTTTTCACCTGTAAGACTCAGATGCGAGTCCGGAATGAACAACATGACAAAATGACAGTAGGAGTTGTCACCTGAACACTCTGGTACATGGGTGAAAACTCGGGCCAGATTGTATTTTTAGAGACAGCCACGAGCGAATTGAAATGGAGGTGAGCTAAAAATGAAGGGAGACAAACGACACAAGCCAAGGAAATGTTGAGTTTCCTAGCCTCAACGACACGCGTGCCACGTGCATCATGATCCCCTGCCCGCACTCACAGTCTGAGGCCTGTATTCGCCGCGCCGTCGCCACTGTCGTGCCATTCGGCGAGCAGGTAAGCAGCAGCAGAAGCAAAAGAAGGCTCTGCACGGGGAGAAGGGGCTTGGGAGTGGGTGAGATGGAGCATGGCGAGGACACCGGAGCACTTCTGACGCTTAGTTTCTGTCGTTATTCGCGAGTTAATGCGTAGTAACGTCCTAGCGCATTAGGTTCGAGGCAAGGATGGGGCGCCGGGGGGGCGGGAGGTGGGAGTCGGTGAGTTACACTGCAAAGCGTACCCCACGCGCCGCGGCAATTAGTACGACGCAGTGACATCATCAGTACTACGAGAACCGTCGCATCAGGACCACCCAAAACGGACCTTCATGGCGCATGCTAAACGTCGAACGATGCTGGTCTAACGGCGGGACAAGGACAACGCGCGGAACTCGGTGGTGCATCGAAGGAGTAACTACTACTAGCAGTGACTAACAACCAGCAATGGTCATCGTACCAACGGTGATAAGCCAACAGCACTGATTGAAACCAACGCCCTCGACAAGCTAGCGATGAAAGAAGATACTACTAATCAGCAATAGTACACGCCTTGCGACTACTGGAGTATATGGCGTCATGACTTCGTTGACTTCCATGGATTCCTGATGTGTTCAGATATTTTGTAGGCCAACCTGTGCTGGAGTTCGGTGCGCATGATTCTCGCTGTGATGGTTCATGTTCCTTGTTACTGATGTGAATGCAGTATTGAAGCCAGTACAGTAGCTGTAAGGAGTTCTATTTCCCAAGTGCAGGTCGATATTATCGGGTACCGATACATTCCGTTGCTCTCGCGTTAGTTGGGTTCGGCCTAATAGGACGTCTGCTTTCAGAACATGTCTGTGTCGTTTTCAAACAATATACGTCTTTTCAAATGAAGGACATGTTTTCAAGTAAAGGGCGTCTATTTTCAATTATTGGATGTCTGGTTGAGAAAACGGTTACGGCTTAGATTCCCCACTGTTGGAATAAGAAAGAATTTCTTACCATTCCCGAAGATGCAACAACATCGCACCTGCTGTTACCGAAGCAGCACCTGTACCATTGGTGTTGGGCTGAAAAACCCTTAGGATCTTTGCAGGGGTGAACTCTGGGTAGAGTTGGTGTAGTAGCGGAAGCGTTAATTAAAGAGTTGTGAACCACCTTGCGCTAGTATGTGAGGGCAAAGTAAGTTAATTAAAACAAAGAGACAAGCTTTTATAAGAGTACAAGGAATACGAAGAGATACAGTTAATAACCGTTTTACTATTGCTGTTGCGGTTCGATACAGTGACGACTCGGGCAACTGCTCAATACCGAGTCAGTTGTTTGTCCTTGCTGTCGCGCTGTACTTTGTCAGGTCAAAGGTCGCTGACCTTTGACTTTCGCGTAACCTCCAACAGTTACTTTCAACCTCCGAGGGTTGACTCGCCGGTGATTCGTTATACTTCGTTTCTTTTGTGTCTTAGTGTTTCGACACGACAGAGGCGCTTAGGACCGATTGTTTCCAACACTCCCCTTCGCTTCTGGAGTGTCGCTGACGTGGCTCTGTCCAGTCAGCAGCATGCAGTATTCGAACTTCTGCTTTCCGAGCTTCTTGGTTAGGTAGTCAGCTGCCATCTCGGACGTGGGACAGTATGACAGCTCGAGCCTTCCCTTCTCGATCTCGTCCTTCACGAAGAAATATCGCAGGGCGATGTGTTTCGTCCTGTTCGCGAAGCCGTTCTTGTTGGCGATGCGAATTGCCGACTGGTTATCGCAGAACAGGGTAAAGTTGGGTAACTCGGCTAACTTCGCTTCTTCCAGCAGCTCGCGAAGATAGAGTCCTTCCTTGGTGGCTGAGCAGAGTGCAATATATTCTGCTTCAGCTGACGAGAGAGCAATTAATTCCTGCTTGCTCGACTGCCAAGAGATAGATCCGATAGGTTCGAGGCGGTAGATGTAGCCGGTGCGGGAGCGCCTATTGTCGGAGTCGCCAGCGTGATCAGCGTCGACGTAGCCGATTAACTTAGTCGGTGTGGTTGCGTTCTTGTAGTAAGTTAGGCCGATCGTGTCAGAACATCATAGCTTACACTTTTGTGTAGGCTGTAGTGGGGTATCCCATAGGGGGTACAACCCAATTAGGGTTAGTACTTGTACCCACTTCATTCATCGTCCATTCATCCTCGTTTCTTCTCATGGTATCGAGCAGGTTCCCTCGTGGGAACTGTTCCTACGGCCCACCAAGTCGAAAATTTTTTTTTTCCTGCCCGGAGCGCGCTTAGTTTAGGCCCGAGTCGCGCCTCGTGTGCCCTCTCTACTGTCGCGTCGCCCCTCGCGGCCTCCCTTGCGCCGCCCTTACTCGGCCCGTCGCCGCCCTTCGCGGCCCGTCGCCACCCTAAGCGGCCCGTCGCCGCCCTTGCGCCGCCCGTAACGGCTCGTCGCCGGCCTTCGCGGCGTCGCGTGCCGCCCTTACGGCACGCTGCCGACCTCCGCGGCCCCTCGTGCCGCCCTCACCTGCGGCCCTGCCACCTTCCAGCGGGCACGCCGCCCTTACCTGCGGCCCCGCCGCCCTCTGCTGCGGCCCCGCCACCTTACCTGCGGCCCCGCCACCTTACCTGCGGCCCCGCCACCTTACCTGCGGCCCCGCCACCCTACCCGCGGCCCCGCCACCTTACCTGCGGCCCCGCCGCCCTCTGCTGCGGCCCCGCCACCTTACCTGCGGCCCCGCCACCCTACCCGCGGCCCTGCCACCCTACCCGCGCCCCCCCCCGCCTTACCTGCGGCCCCGCCACCCTATCTGCGGCCCCGCCACCCTACCCGCGGCCACGCCGCCCTTACCAGCGGCCCCGCCGCCCTTACCTGCGGCCCCGTCACCTGCTGCCCAGCCGCGCCGCCCTGCAGCAGCACAGCCGAGCCGCCCAGCGACCGAGCAGCCGAACAACCGAGCCGCCCAGCAGCCCAGCAGCCGAACAGCCGAGCCGCCGAGCCGCCGAGCCGCCCAGCAGCCGAGCCGCCCAGCAGCCGAGCCGCCCAGCAGCCGAGCCGCCCAGCAGACGCGCCGCCCAGCAGCCGAGCCGCCCAGCAGCCGAGCCGCCCAGCAGCCGCGCCGCCCAGCAGCCGAGCCGCCCAGCAGCCGAGCCGCCCAGCAGCGGAGCCGCCGAGCCGCCGAGCCGCCGAGCAGCTGAGCCGCCGAGCCGCCGCGCCGCCCTCCTTCCGGGCCGCCCGACCTGCCCAGTCTGGTGAGCACAGCGCCTTTTCACTGCACTGTCCTCACCCTACTGTTTGCGCTGCTAGTCGTCTAGGGTCATGGCTACCCCTAGTGTTCTCGCCTTTGACGCTGAGGGTCGGGCCATTGACTTTGAGGTCTGGGTAGATGACCTGCAGCTGTTCTTACAGTGCGATAGGGCAGACGGCCTCTCTCTCTTTGACCTCACCTCTGGCGCCTCCACTGCCCCTACTGCTGATGCTGACGCCACTGTTCGCTCCCAGTGGGCCACGCGCGACGCTGCTGCACGTCTTGCTGTGCGTCGCCACCTCCCTACCTCCGAGCGTGCGCACTTTAGTCAGTACAAGAGTGCTCAGACCTTGTACGACGCTGTAGTTGCGCGCTACTCCTCCCCTGCCACTGCTGCACTGAGCCGTCTCATGCTACCGTACCTCTTTCCTGACCTTGCTGCCTTTCCCACAGTCGCTGACCTCATTACGCACCTCCGCACTAGTGACACTCGCTACCGCGCTGCACTCCCTCCTGACTTCTGCGCCAAGAACCCCCCCCCCATGTACATCACTCTTTACTACATAGTCACTCGCCTTCCTGACTCCCTTCGCGTAGTCAGGGACCACTTTCTCTCTGTCTGTCCCACCACTCTCACTGTTGACCTCCTCGAGAAGTCCCTCCTAGCGGCCGAGAAGAGCATAGTCGCTGTAGGGGCCTCTCGTGGTGACCCGCGCACCCCCATCTTTGAGGGGTGTTCCCCCTCCCCCCTTCTGCCCTCTGTTGCCTCTGCTGCTGCGGCCGACCTCCTTGGTCTTGAGTCGGTCGGTGCGGCGTCTGCCCCTAGCGGGAGACGCCGCTCTGGCAAGGGCAAGGGGGGCAAGGGCGCTGGAGGAGCGAGCGGGGGCGGTGGAGGTGGAGGTGGCGGCAGTTGGGGGAGTGGGGGTGGCGGTGGGAGTGGAGGTGGGGGTGGAGGGGTCGGTGGCGGCAGTGGAGGTGGAGGTGGCGGCGGCGGTGGCGGTGGGAGCGGAGGTGGCGGAGGTGGCGGAGGTGGAGGCGGCGGCGGAGGCGGAGGCGGCGGCAGTAGCGGAGGCGGCGGAGGCGTCGGAGGCGGCGGGGGTGGCGGTGGTGCTGGTCGCGGGTCTTCGCAGAGGAGTGGCTCCGGTGGTGGCTCGCGCCAGCAGCAACAGCGTGGTCGTGACACCCTGTCCCCTCAGCAGCTTCGTGAGTGGTACACTGCGCGTCAGCGGGGTGGGGGTTTTGGTCCGTGCTCCTACGTTTTGCGCACTGGCGACCGTGCGGGTGAGCAGTGTGGGGGTGCCCACCCCACCCAGCGCTGCTTTGGCCGCCTGACGGACGCGTGGCGTCACCAGTTCCCGGAGGCCTCCGAGATCCCTCGCTGGGGCGAGCTGTCTAGGGCGGGTGTTGCCATCTATGATCTTGACTTTGATGCTATTCTCTCTGCCATGTATGCTGTGTCTATTAGTGATGAGGGTGACTGTTACCGGTGTTTCCCGCCCGATCCGGGCATTGAGACTGCTGCTCTAGGTCCTGGTGAGGCTGCTGCCCTAGGTGCTTGCGACGCTGCTGCTCTAGGTGCTCGTGTGTCTGCGTCCTCAGGTACTGGTGAGTCTGCGCTCTCAGGTACTACGTCGGCTTCGGCCTCCCTCACCTTCACCCTTGACTCTGGGGCGTCTCGCTCCTTCTTTCGGGACCGCACCACACTCACACCGCTGAGTCGACCGGTTGCAGTGTCTCTGGCTGACCCCTCTGGGGGTCCTGTCCTGTCTCGCTTCTCCACAGTCCTCCCGTGTCCGGCGGCTCCCTCTGGCACCCTGTCTGGTCTCTACCTCCCCTCGTTCTCTACGAACCTGGTGAGTGGTGCTGACCTACAGGATGCGGGTGTACACCAGTTCACTCCTGCACGCCAGCGGGTGACCCACTGTACAGAGGCAAGCACAGGCCGCCACCTGGCTACGTTTACCCGTCAGCCGGGGTCGAGCCTGTACACACTGACCACTGCGTCTCGTCCCGTTACTGAGTCTGGTAGAGTCGCTTCGTCGGGTCGGGTGTTTGCTGGAGCGTCCAGGTCTGGTCCTGAGTCTGCCCCCTGTTCGTGTCGTCTCCTGTCTCACGAGACTCTCCTCTGGCACCACCGTCTTGGTCACCCCTCTCTGCTTCGGCTCAGAGGCATGGCCTCCCGCCTTCTAGTGTCTGGTCTCCCCCGGTCCCTCCCTCCCCTTCCTCAGGGCCCTGGCCCTACCTGTGTCCCCTGTGTCGAGGGGCGCCAGCGTGCTGCCCCTCACTCCTCCCAGTTTCCTCCGACAGAGGCCCCGTTGCAGACGCTTCACATGGACGTGTGGGGCCCAGCCCGTGTCCGTGGGCAGGGTCACGAGCGCTACTTCCTACTAGTTGTTGACGACTACTCGCGTTACACCGCAGTCTTCCCCTTGCGCAGCAAGGGTGATGTCACTGAGGTGCTGATCGACTGGATCCGCGCGGCTCGTCTCCAGCTCAGGCAGAGCTTTGGCTCCGACTTTCCTGTTCTGCGTCTGCACTCGGACAGAGGCGGGGAGTTCTCCTCTGGCCTTCTGCGAGCCTACTGTCGTGCACGAGGCATCCGTCAGACCTTCACGCTTCCGGACTCTCCGCAGCAAAATGGGGTTGCTGAGCGCCGCATTGGCATGGTCATGGACGTCGCTCGTACGTCTATGATGCATGCGGCTGCCCCCCATTTTCTGTGGCCGTTTGCGGTGAGGTACGCGGCGCATCAGATCAACCTTCACCCCAGAGTCTCCAGGCCGGAGACATCCCCAGCCTTGCTGTGGACGGGGAAGGTTGGCGATGCGTCGGCGTTCCGGGTCTGGGGATCTCGAGCGTTTGTCCGCGACTTGTCTGCGGACAAGCTGTCCCCTCGTGCTGCTCCTTGCGTCTTCCTGGGGTTCCCCCCCGACGCGCCTGGGTGGCAGTTCTACCACCCCACCTCTCGCCGTGTTCTGTCCTCCCAGGACGTCGCGTTCGACGAGTCGGTCCCCTACTACCGCCTCTTCCCCTACCGCACTCCGTCCCTCCCCCCGCCCCCGCTCTTCCTTGTTCCAGGTCCCCCCCCGGTAGACCCCCTCCCCCCTCAGGGTCCTGCCCCTTCAGGTGTGTCCCAGGTAGACGCAGTTGAGCCTGTCGAGGTCACTGGTGACTCTGGTGCTGCTGAGGGTGCTGAGCCTGGGGGTGTTGAGCCTGGGGGTGCTGAGCCTGGGGGTGCTGAGTCTGGGGGTGCTACGCCTGGGGGTGCTGAGCCTGGGGGTGCTGAGTGTGGGGGTGCTACGCCTGGGGATGCTGTGCCTGGGGGTGCTGGGCCTGGGGGTGCTGAGCCTGGAGGTTCTCCGCGTGCTTCGTCTCGCCGGGAGCCACTCTCTCCACGGGAGCTGCGCGAGTGGTTTGCCCGGCGCTGGAGCCGTGCTGCTGGTGCTGGAGGTTCTTCGGCTTCTGAGGGTGCTGCTGTTGCGGGTCCCGGAGGTGCTCGTACTGGGAGTACTGGAGCTGCTGGGCCTGCAGGTTCGACTGGAGCTGGTGCTGCTGAGGGTGTTGGCGCTGAGACTACCACTGGCGGTCCTGCTGGGGGTGCTCCTGGTGTTGCTGGAGGTTCTGGAGCTGCTGGAGGTGGTGCTGGAGCGGGTGCTCCTGCTGGGGGTACTGGTGCTGTCACTGCTGTTTCTGACGTCGCTACGCGGCCTCGACCGTACTTCGTTCCACTCCTGCAGCAGGTTCTTGGTCTTCCGCTTTCTACTGGTCCTCCTCCTCCCTTGGAGGGTCCACCGCCTGTCCCGTCACAGTCACAGCTACAGCCTACCTCTCCTTTGCCTGCTCCTTCTCCCTACGCTGGTCCTACTGGAGGTCTTACTGAGCGTCGTGAGCCTGCGTCTCGCCCTGCGTCGCCTGTCCGTGCTGCTCGCGCTAGTGGTCGTGGTTCGCGTCCGCGTCCTCCTCCTGTCCCTGGCACACACAGGATGTCTCTGCGTCCGTCTACTGCTCCTCTGCGTGCCCCTTTGCCTTCTCCTCCTGAGTCCTCTCTTCCTGCTCTTCCCGACCCGGAGTCGGACTCTCTTCGTGCTGCCAGTCCTACTGTCACGCGTCTCCTTGCTACTGTCGTCAGTGACCCTTCTTTCGAGTCTACTGCTGCGTCTGCCCTAGTTGCTGAGCTCGTCGACTTTGCTGCTCGCTGTCGCCTAGACTACGCTGCTAGTCTTGTCGCTGCGTCTGGGTCTGTCTGTCCTCCGTCCGTCGGGGGTGAGTGTGCTCTTGGCACGGACGTTCTTGAGGACAGGCAGGAGGAGTTCCAGTGTCTGGCAGCTGCTTCACCTCATCTCGTGTCCGTACTGCTTACCCCTGAGGGAGACCCGGATGCACTTGACATCCCGACTCCGCGCTCTTACGCGGAGGCGATAGAGGGTCCCTACTCCTCTCAGTGGCAGGCAGCTATGGATGCAGAGATGGCTTCCTGGAAATCCACAGGCACCTACGTTGACGCTGTCCCCCCTCCTGGGGCGAACATCGTCAGTGGCATGTGGATCTTCAGGGTGAAGTGGCCGCCGGGTTCTCCGCCTGTCTTCAAGGCACGTTACGTGGCTCGTGGTTTCAGTCAGAGGCAGGGAGTTGACTACTTTCAGACCTTCTCCCCCACCCCGAAGATGACCACTCTTCGGGTACTGCTACACGTTGCTGCTCACCGTGACTACGAGCTGCACTCTCTCGACTTTAGCACTGCTTTCTTACAGGGCAGCCTGCACGAGGAGATCTGGCTGCGCCGCCCACCTGGCTTCACTGGGTCTTTCCCTCCTGGTACCCAGTGGAGTCTCCGGCGTCCAGTCTACGGTCTCCGCCAGGCGCCACGTGAGTGGCACGACACACTGAGGACTACGCTTGCGGCTCTTGGGTTTGCTCCTTCTACTGCCGACCCGTCGCTGTTTCTGCGCACCGACACCTCTCTGCCGCCGTTCTACATCCTCGTGTACGTCGACGACTTGGTCTTTGCCACAGCTGACACTGCTGGACTCGCCCACATGAAGTCCGAGCTGCAGAAGAGACACACGTGCACAGACCTGGGTGAACTGCGCAGCTACCTTGGCTTGCAGATCACCCGGGACAGAGCACGCCGCACCATTACCCTGACTCAGTCACACATGGTGCAGCAGGTCCTTCAGCGCTTCGGCTTCACGTACTCCTCGCCTCAGGCCACTCCTCTGCCTACTCGCCACTCACTCTCAGCTCTGCCTTCGGATGAGTCCGTAGAGTCGAGTGGCCCGTATCCAGAGCTTGTTGGCTGCCTCATGTACCTGATGACCTGCACACGACCTGACCTTGCATACCCTCTTAGCATTCTCGCACGCTATGTTGCTCCTGGGAGACACCGACCAGAGCACATGGCTGCAGCGAAGAGGGTGTTGCGCTACTTGTGCAGTACGTCGGGCATGGGGCTAGTGCTTGGAGGGCGGAGTCCAGTGGTCCTCACTGGGCACGCGGACGCTTCTTGGGCTGACGACCAGGCTACGCAGCGGTCGTCCCAGGGTTACACCTTCAGCCTCGGTTCCGGCTCTGTTTCGTGGCGGGCTACTCGCTCGTCTTCTGTTCTCGGCTCCAGTTGTGAGGCTGAGATCTACGCTGGGGCCATGGCTGCCCAGGAGCTTCGCTGGCTCACCTACCTGCTGACCGACCTTGGAGAGCCGGCTCGTTCTCCTCCAGTCCTGTACGTAGACAACAAGGCCATGCTGGCCTTGTGTCGAGAGCAGAGACTGGAGCACAGAACTAAGCACATTGCTCTTCGCTACTTCCTTGCTCGTGAGCTACAGCAGCGTGGTCAGTTACGGCTTGCGTACGTGGCCTCTGAGGCCAACACTGCTGATGTTTTCACCAAGGCACTTCCGCCTTGTGATCATCAGCGCTTCTGCACTCAGCTGGGTCTTGTCCCTGTCTTTCCTCACTTGCTCACCCCTTGACCTTGCTTGTACTGTTACATATATATATACCTGCTCTCGCTTGTCTAGCCTTATATATATATATGTGCTCCTGCATGTGAACTGGCCTTGTGGCCTTGAACTTGTGCTCAGAATGTGTGGTGACGTTGTGATCCACCCTGAGCTTGCCTTGCTTTGCTTTGCTTGACTGGTCTTGTGACCCCTTGTTCTCCCCCACTTTGCCTATGGGGGTGTGTCTGAACATCATAGCTTACACTTTTGTGTAGGCTGTAGTGGGGTATCCCATAGGGGGTACAACCCAATTAGGGTTAGTACTTGTACCCACTTCATTCATCGTCCATTCATCCTCGTTTCTTCTCAGATCGTTGGGGTGCTGACGAAGTAGTGAAGAGCGCGGTCGAGCTCCGCCAGATGTTCTGCTTCAGGCTTCTTGAGGTAGGTGGCGAGCTGGCTTGCGGAGTATGAGAGGTTGGGGCGACAGGTGACGGCTGCGAAGAGAAGACATCCCGGCTTCTTCTGGTAGTCTCGTATGCCGGCGGGCTTGAGTAGAGCGGAGCTTCCTTTGTCGTTCCCTGCCGTGTAGTGGTATGGCGTGGAGATGGCTGTCGGTGTGAGCGTAAAGCGTTTGGCGATGGTGTCGGCATATTTCTCGGCGCTGAGGTAGATCGCGTCCTCCTCTTCCCGGATGTTGAGGCCGAGGTACTGGGTGACGGTAGATGAAACTGTGAGCGTGAGATCTCGCTGCAGCTCCCCTTCGAACCAGGTAGTGATGCCGTCATTTGAGCCGATGTAAAGGAGATCGTCCACGTAGACGATTAGTAGGATGTAGTCGTCGTTTTTTGTGAGCCGGTACATGCCTTGATCGTGCGGTAGTTGCTTGAAGCCGATGCGGATGAGGCGAGCGTGCAGGTACTGTTGCCACAGTCGCGGAGCCTGCTTGATGCCGTAGAGTGACTTGAGTAGCTGGCAGACTTGGTTGGGTTCTCTGTGGGAGCCGTGCGGTAGCTCGACGAAAATTTCTGCATCAACAGGTGCGTAGAGAAACGCGTTCGCGACGTCAATTTGTCGCAGCTTCTTCTTCTTCATGGCGGCGATTGCGAGGAGAATGCGTAGTGAGGTGTGGCGGCTAACCGGAGCGAAAGTTTCGGTGAAGTCGCGTCCGTGTTCTTGGTCGAAGCCGCGTACAACCCAGGGAGCTTTAAATTTGTCAATGGTGCCGTCGGCCTTTGTCTTCACACGGAAGACCCACTTCCCGGTGAGCACTGTCTTGTTCCGTGCCACGCCGATAGGAACCACTTTCCACATGTTGCGTTCCTCCAGTGCCTTCAGCTCCTTGTCCATGGCTTCGCGCCATTTTTCCTTATGCTCCCCCCCCAGAGCCTGTTGAACCGTCGCAGGCTCTTTAGGAATGGCGGTGCCGTGGACTGCGGTTACGAGTCCGAGAATTTGCAGTCCACTCTGTGAGTAGCGGGGAAGATTTGCGTCCTCGGGATAAGCTGCTTCATCTCCCGCTTCTGGATCAAGTATGAAGTTGGGTCCTACTCGTTCTGCTTCGTTGGTGTTGACTGTCGCAGGTGTTACGTAACCGTTGTCGGCGAAATAGTAGAAGGTTTCGGCGTTGACACTTTCGCGAGGGTTATCTTCGTCCATGGGAACGTCGACGGAGCAGAACGGAAGAGGTCCGACTTCTTCTGATGCGTTGTCCACATTCTGCTCGTCCCAGTCAGCTTCGTCCGCTGCTGAGGCGAAGGCTCGGTCACCGCAAAAACCACCTGTGGGATCCTGGTCTTCTTGCAGGTTGGCAAGGTATGTCTGGAGCGTGAGTCGTTCGTAGAAAATTACATCACGTGCTGCTACTGTTTCCTTGGAATGGACGTCGAAGATTTTCCACGCGTTGTAGTTCTTTTCGATTCCCAGGTGTAGTCCCCACTGTGCTCGTTGAGAAAATCGGCCCGCTCGTGCTGCTGGGGGTCGGTACTGTACCATGCATCCGAATACTCGTAACATTTTTGTGCTGCCCTGTTTCCCTGTCCATAGCAGATGCGGTGATGCGTTGTTTGGAAGCGATGATGACGAGAGCAAGTTGTGCAGCATGACGGCGTGGTCCATTGCCGCAGGCCACTGGTGGTTGGGTATCCGCATGCCACGTAACAGTTTGCGCATGCTGTTCTGCAAGGTCCTGTTCATTCTTTCTGCTACACCTTGCTGCTGATGGGCGTAGGGAAGGGAGATGAGCCGCTTGATTCCCCTTTCCGCCAGGTACTGCTTGAATCGCTGAGAGGTGTATTCTCCTCCTCCGTCTGACTGGAAGCTTTTCAGTTTCACGCCCGATTCTCTCTCTGCTACTGGTAGCCAGGCCACGAAGGCTGCGAATGCCATGTCGCGGCTAGGGAGGTTTAGGTGCCAGACGTAACGGGTGGCAGCGTCGATGAAGGTGATTGTATAGTTGTATATTACTTGTCCTGGTTCCCGGTTGTATAGGATGTCGCTGTACACCTTCTCGAGTGGTGCGTACGTGGGTGCGCTTGGGTTGTGATGAGACGCAAACGGTCGATGTGGTAAGTCACCTTCAGGGCAGGTGAGGCACGTTCCGCGTACTCGTTGAAGTTCTCGTCCGTCGGTCAGTAGGAGTGAGTCCTTGTCGAGTACTCCTGCTCTTATCGTATTGTTTAATACTGTGTTGCTTGGGTGTCCCATCCTTGCGTGCCAGGTGCTTTCGTCGGCGCGATGTCCGGGTGATCGTCGGTACATATCGGAGTTGGAGTAGAAGTTGGCGGTGAAGTTGGCGCTACGATGAACTTCTTGTGGTGCTGGGTGTAGTTGTTGCGCGGGTGTCGGTGGTGTGTCGTCGATGAGGAGCGGTGTCGTTGAAGGACCAGCAATTGGTGTTGACGTTCCTGCTGCTGCCGTTGATGGTTCTGCTACTGCCGATGTTGTCTCTGCTGCTGCCGATGTTGTCTCTGCTGCTGCCGATGTTGTCTCTGCTGCTGCCGATGTTGTCTCTGCTGCTGCCGATGTTGTCTCTGCTGCTGCCGATGTTGTCTCTGCTGCTGCTGATGTTGTCTGAATTGTTGCTAACGCCCTTGTTCTTTCTGCTTCAGGGATGGTGTGTGAATACCAGAAGCCTTCTGGACTGAAGTCTGGATCAAGGTCTGGAGGGTGTGTCCAGTTGGTGAAGTTAACGATGGCGTCGCTGTCGGCGGTGCCAAGATCAGGAACGAAATCAAGAACGAAGACGTTGTTCTTGAGGACCGCCTTGCCGATGTCCTCCTCTCCCGTGATACAGCTTGAATTCTTGGGTGGTGCTGTCTGCTTCGAGGTGAATCCCTTTCGCCATTAGCTGACTGACGCTCAGTAAGTTGTAGCCGAGTCCCTCCGCGATTAGTACTTTTGACATCTGCAGTATAACGTTTGTTTCCCTTGACTGAAGTTGAACCACGCCTTGTCGTCGTGTTCGCAGGTTCTGATTGTTGGCGACTGTAATGACAACTTCGCGTTGAAGTTGGTGTTCTCGTTGAACGAAGCGTCCCGAGGAGCACATGTGCTGTCCGCAGCAACTGTCCAAGAACCATGTGTCCTTTCCGGATGGTTCGCTTTGGGCGATGGCGGCGTATGTCTGGTTCGGCTGAAGTGACTCGCGGCGGGGTGTGATTTCGTCGAGTTGTTCTTCCGGTGAGTAGTGTGGTGGTGACTCGGTGATGCAGGAGTCACTCAGCTTTGCCATGCAGCTGCCGATGTTTCTTGCTCCTTGTGCAGGTTGTCCTGTTGAAGTCGTTGAGGCTTGAATCTGGGTCGTGGGATTTGCTTGCGTTGAGGCGATTTGGCTGCTTGAAGGTTGAAGTTGCCGCTGTGGAGTTGTTGACTGTTGACGATTTGGGCAGTGCGTGCGCGGGAGTCCTGAAGTTTTGCACTTGTGGCAGAACGGAGGTACTGGCTTCGGTTGTTGCTGCCGGTTGTTGTTGTTGTAGCGTCGCTGAGTGTGGAACGCGAATTCCGGTGCTGATGTCTTCTTTTTGTGTCGTTCTTCTTGCAGGTCCATGTCTTGCTGCTCGGCGTGGATTTCGGCGCAGAGCGCTGCTTCGGAGATTCTTCCGTGAGCTCGGAGAATGGCCTTTGTGGCGCGCCATTGAGGACCGAGGCCGCCAATGATGACTGTCACGAAGGCGTCTTCAGAGATCGACCCTCCGCATCGAAGAAGCTTGTCGCGCAACTCGCGACATCGACTGATATACGCCATTCCTTTCTCCCCTGGTTTCATTTCAACCGTTGTCAGTTGCGCCATTAACCGACTTTGGTGTGAAAATGAAACGAGGAATGATTGAACTGAGCAGCATGAGAAGTACAAGTACCAAACCCTAAAGTGTTGTACCCCATATAAGCTACCCCACTACAGCCTACACAGACTATAGTGTATGAGTTTGACACACCCCCATAGGCAAAGTGGGGGAGAGCAAGGGGTCACAAGACCAGTCAAGCAAAGCAAGGCAAAGCAAGCTCAGGGTGGATCACAACGTCACCACACATTCTGAGCACAAGTTCAAGGCCACAAGGCCAGTTCACATGCAAGATTACATATATATAAGGCTAAACAAGCAAGAGCAGGTATATATATGTGTAACAGTACAAACAAGGTCAAGAAGTGAGCAAGTGAGGCAAGGTAGGCACAAGGCCCAGCTGAGTACAGAAGCGCTGATGATCACAAGGCGCGAGTGCCTTGGTGAAGATATCAGCAGTGTTGGCCTGAGAGGCCACGTACGCAAGTCGCAGCTGACCACGCTGCTGTAGCTCACGAGCTAAGAAGTAGCGAAGAGCAATGTGCTTCGTTCTGTGCTCCAGTCTCTGCTCCCGACACAAGGCCAGCATGGCCTTGTTGTCTACGTACAGCACTGGAGGAGAACGAGGCGGCTCTCCGAGGTCAGTCAGCAGGTAGGTGAGCCAGCGAAGCTCCTGTGCAGCCATGGCCCCTGCGTAGATCTCAGCCTCACAACTGGAGCCGAGAACAGAAGACGAGCGGGTAGCCCGCCACGAAACAGAGCCGGAACCAAGGCTGAAGGTGTAACCCTGTGACGACCGCTGCGTAGCCTGGTCGTCAGCCCAAGAAGCGTCTGCGTGCCCAGTGAGGTGCGCCGTGCTCTGTCCCGGGTGATCTGCAAGCCAAGGTAGCTGCGCAGTTCACCCAGGTCTGTGCACGTGTGTCTCTTCTGCAGCTCGGACTTCACGTGGGCGAGTCCAGCAGTGTCAGCTGTGGCAAAGACCAAGTCGTCGACGTACACGAGGATGTAGAACGGCGGCAAAGAAGTGTCGGTGCGCAGAAACAGCGACGGGTCGGCAGTAGAGGGAGCAAACCCAAGAGCCGCAAGTGTAGTCCTCAGTGTGTCGTGCCACTCACGCGGTGCCTGGCGGAGACCGTAGACTGGCCGCCGGAGGCTCCACTGGGTGCCAGGAGGAAAAGTCCCAGTGAAGCCAAGTGGGCGGCGCAGCCAGATCTCCTCGTGCAGGCTGCCCTGCAAGAAAGCAGTGCTGAAGTCAAGAGAGTGCAGCTCGTAGTCACGGTGAGCAGCTATGTGCAGCAGTACCCGAAGAGTGGTCATCTTCGGGGTGGGAGAGAAGGTCTGAAAGTAGTCAACTCCCTGCCGCTGACTGAAGCCTCGAGCCACGTAACGCGCCTTGAAGACAGGCGGAGAACCCGGCGGCCGCTTCACCCTGAAAATCCACATGCCTCTGACGATGTTCGCCCCAGGCGGGGGAACCTCGTCAACGTAGGTGCCTGTGGACTTCCAGGAAGCCATCTCTGCGTCCATAGCTGCCTGCCACTGAGAGGAGTAGGGACCCTGTATCGCCTCCGCGTAAGAGCGCGGAGTCGGGATGTCAAGTGCATCCGGGTCTCCCTCAGGGGTAAGCAGTACGGACACGAGATGAGGTGAAGCAGCAGCCAAACACTGGAACTCCTCCTGCCTGTCCTCAAGGACGTCCGTGCCAAGGGCACACTCACCCCCGACGGACGGAGGACAGACAGACTCAGACTCAGCAACAAGACTAGCAGCGTAGTCTAGACGACAGTGAGCAGCAAAGTCAACGAGCTCAGCAACTAGGGCAGACGCAGCAGTTGACTCAAAGGAAGGGTCAGTGACAACAGTAGCAAGGAGACGCGTGACAGTCGGACTGGCAGCACGAAGAGAGTCCGACTCCGGGTCGGCAAGAGCAGGAAGAGAGGACTCAGGAGGAGAAGGCAAAGGGGCACGCAGAGGAGCAGTGGACGGACGCAGAGACATCCGGTGCGTGCTAGGGACAGGAGGAGGACGCTGACGCGAACCACGACCACTAGCGCGAGCAGCACGGACAGGCGACACAGGGCGAGACGCAGGCGCACGACGCTCAGCAAGACCTCCAGTAGGACCAGTGTAGGGAGAAGGAGCAGGCAGTGGGGAGGCCGGCTGTAACTGTAACTGCGACGGGACAGGCTGTGGACACTCTAAGGGAGGAGGAGGACCAGTAGAAGGCGGGAGACCAAGAACCTGCTCAAGGAGCGGAACGAAGTACGGCCGAGGCCGCGCAGCGACTCCAGACACAGCAGGGACAGCACCAGTACCCCCAGTGGCAGCACCAGAGCCAACAGCACCGCCAGCTCCAGCACCCCCAGCAGCTCCACTAGCTCCAGGACCTCCAGCAGCACCAGTAGCACCCCCTGCAGGACCGCCTCCAGTACCGCCAGCAGTACCCTCAGCGCCAACACCCTCAGCAGCTCCAGCTCCAGTCGGACCACGAGAAGACGCAGTGGCCCCAGCTCCAGTAGTACCCGCAGGCCCAGCAACTCCAGTACTCCCAGTACGAGCACCTCCGGGACCCGTGGTACCAGCACCCTCAGCAGCCGAAGAACCTCCAGCTCCAGCAGCACGCCTCCAGCGCCGGGCAAACCACTCACGCACCTCCTGTGGAGAGAGTGGCTCCCGTCGAGACGGAGCACCCGGAGAACCTCCAGGCCCAGCACCGCCAGACGCCATACGAGTAGGCCCAGCTCCCGCAGGCTCCGCAACTCCAGGCTGAGCACCCCCAGGCTCAGCACCCCCAGTCGTAGCACCCCCAGGCTCAGCACCCCCAGACTCAGCACCCCCAGGCGCAGCACCCCCAGGCGTAGTACCCCCAGGAACAGCACCCCCAGGCTCAGCACCCCCAGGCGTAGCACCCACACGCTCAGTACCCCCAGAGTCAGCACCCCCAGGCTCAGCACCCCCAGCAGCACCAGAGTCACCAGCTACCTTAGCAGGCTCGACTGCGTCTACCTGGGACACACCTGAAGGGGTCTACCGGGGGGGGACCTGGCACGAGGAAGAGCGGTGGCGGGGGGAGGGACGGAGTGCGGTAGGGGAAGAGGCGGTAGTAGGGCAGCGACTCGTCAAACGTGACGTCCTGAGAGGGCAGGACACGGCGCGAGGTAGGGTGGTAAAACTGCCAGCCAGGCGTGTCAGGGACAAAGCCAAGGAAGACGCAGGGAACAGCGCGGGAGGAGAGCTTGTCCGCAGACAAGTCGCGGACAAACGCCCGAGATCCCCAGACACGGAACGCAGACGCATCGCCAACCTTCCCCGTCCACAGCAAAGCTGGGGAGGCCTCTGGCATGGAGACCCTGGGGTGAAGGTTGATCTGATGCGCCGCGTACCGAACCGCAAACGGCCACAGAAAATGGGGGGGCAGCCGCATGCATCATGGACGTACGGGCGACGTCCATGACCATGCCAATGCGGCGCTCAGCAATCCCATTTTGCTGTGGAGAGTCCGGAAGCGTGAAGGTCTGGCGGATGCCTCGTGCACGACAGTAGGCTCGCAGAAGGCCAGAGGAGAACTCCCCGCCTCTGTCAGAGTGCAGACGCAGAACAGGAAAGTCCGAGCCGAAACTCTTCCTGAGCTGGAGACGAGCTGCGCGGATCCAGTCGATCAACACCTCAGTGACATCACCCTTGCTGCGCAAGGGGAAGACTGTGGTGTAACGCGAGTAGTCGTCAACCACCAGCAGGAAGTAGCGCTCGTGACCCTGTCCACGGACGCGGGCTGGGCCCCACACGTCCATGTGAAGCGTCTGCAGCGGGGCCTCTGTCGGAGGAAACTGGGAGGAGTGAGGGGCAGCACGCTGCCGCCCCTCGACACAGGGGATGCAGGTAGGGGCAGGCCCCGGAGGAAGGGGAGGGAGGGACCGGGGGAGACCAGAGACAAGGACACGAGAGGCCATGCCTCGGAGACGAGGCAGGGAGGGGTGACCAAGGCGGTGGTGCCAGAGGAGAGTCTCGTGAGACAGGAGGCGACACGAGCAGGGGGCAGACTCAGGACCAGACCTGGACGCTGCAGCAAACACCTGACCCGACGCAGCTGCCTGACCAGACGCAGTGACTGGAGGAGACTCAGTGGTCAGTGTGTACAGGCTCGACCCCGGCCAACGTGTAAACGTGGCCAAGTGTCGGCCCGTCCGAGCGTCCGTGCAGTGGGTCACTCGCTGGCTCGCAGGAGTGAACTGGTGAACCCCCGCATCCTGTAGGTCAGCACCACTCACCAAGTTCGTAGAGAACGAGGGGAGGTAAAGACCAGACAGGGTGCCAGAGGGGGCCGCCGGACACGGGAGGGCAGTGGAGAAGTGTGCAAGGACAGGACCCCCAGAGGGGTCTGCCAGAGAGACTGCAACAGGCCGACTGAGCGGCGTGAGTGTGGTGCGGTCTCGAAAGAAGGAGCGGGAAGCCCCTGAGTCAAGGGTAAAGGTGTGGGAGGCCGTAGCCGACGCAGTACCTGAGAGAGCAGACTCACCAGCACCTGAGGAAGCAGACTCACTGGCACCTAGAGCAGCAGCCTCACCAGTACCTAGAGCAGCAGCCTCACCAGTACCTAGAGCAGCAGTACCAATGCCCGGGTCGGGCGGAAAACACCGGTAACAGTCACCCTCATCACTAATAGTCACAGCATACATGGCAACAAGAATAGCATCATAATCAAGATCAAAGATAGGAACCCCCGCCCTAGACAGCTCGCCCCAGCGAGGGATCTCAGTGGCCTCAGGGAACTGGTGACGCCAAACGTCCGTCAGGCGGCCAAAGCAGCGCTGGGTGGAGTGCGAACCCCCGCACGGCTCACCCGTGCGGTCGCCGGTGCGCAGGACGTAGGTACACGGACCAGCACCCCCACCTCGCTGACGTGCAGCGTACCACTCACGAAGCTGCTGAGGGGGAGGGATCTCACGGGTGCGCTGCTGCTGCTGCTGCTGCTGGCGCGGACCACCACCGGAGCCGACCCTCTGCGCAGCGCCACCCCGACCAGCTCCACCTCCTCCGCCGCTACCTCCTCCACCGCCGCCACCTCCGCCACCTCCGCTCCCACCGCCACCGCCGCCGCCGCCTCCACAGCCGCCACTGACGCCCCCACCCCCACCACCACCCCCACCGCCACCCCCACCCCCTCCACCGCCTCCACCGCCGCCGCCACCGCCCCCGCTAGCTCCTCCAGCTCCCTTGCCCCCCTTGCCCTTGCCAGTGCGGCGTCTCCCGCTAGGGGCAGACGCCGCACCGACCGACTCAAGACCAACGAGGTCGGCCGCAGCAGCAGAGGCAACAGAGGGCAAGAGGGGAGAGGGGGAGCACTCCTCAAAGACAGGGGCACGAGGGTCACCACGAGAGGCTCCTACAGCGACTATGCTCTTCTCTGCCGCTAGGAGGCGCTCCTCGAGGAGATCAACGGTGAGGGTGGTGGGGCAAACAGAGAGAAAGTGGTCCCTGACCTGGCGAAGGGTGTCAGGGAGTCGGGTGACTATGTAGTAGAGGGTGATGTACATAGGGGGGGGGTTCTTGGCGCAGAACTCAGCGGGAAGGGCAGCGCGGTAGCGAATGTCACTAGTGCGAAGGTGCGTAATGAGGTCAGCGACTGTGGGAAAAGCTGCGAGGTCAGGGAAGAGGTACGGCAGGATGAGGCGGCTAAGTGCAGCAGTGGCAGGGGAAGAGTAGCGTGCAACTACAGCGTCGTACAAGGTCCTTAGCACTCTTGTACTGGCTAAAGTGTGCACGCTCAGAGGACGGCAAGTGGCGACGCACAGCAAGACGTGCAGCAGCATCGCGTGTGGCCCACTGTGAGCGAACAGTGGCGTCAGCATCAGCAGCAGGGGCAGGAGAGGCACCAGAAGTGAGGTCAAAGAGGGAGAGACCTGAGCAAATGAAACGAGGAATGATTGAACTGAGCAGCATGAGAAGTACAAGTACCAAACCCTAAAGTGTTGTACCCCATATAAGCTACCCCACTACAGCCTACACAGACTATAGTGTATGAGTTTGACATTTGGCTTACGCTGTCTGTTGCTTGATACAGGCTCTTCATGTGGTTGTACGCGAGCTCCGCGGAGTTGCCGTAACCTCGGTAAGACCTTATGTTCTGCTGTTGAGTCGGGGTGATATTCCTCAGTAGGATCGTGTACGCCATCATTGACTGATAGGTGTACTGCTGCTTCTCGTACTGTGTGCCGTTTGTTGGGTATGGCAGAGACCCGTCGAAGAACCCGAGTATCTGCGCGCCTTCCATCATCAGCTCGAACTCGAACGACCAGGTGAAGAAGTCCTTTCCATCGAAGGGTCTTGACGTCTGCATCTTCAGAACGTGTGCGAACTGTGACTGAACTTGTAATGCGTCCAGTGATTTTTCTTGTCCAGGTGAAGGCTGTGGGTGTGGCATAAAGCTGATGGACCCGCGCTCGTACGGAGCAAAGGTAGGCTGCTGTTGTTGATTTCCTCGTGCATATGATGAGCTGTCGAGACTCATGGGTGTTGCTCCGTTGTTGTTGCTGTTGTGTGACTGCGCAGGTGCCGATTGCTGGTGTTGCTCGTAGAAGGACATGAAGGAGAAAAACTTCTCCATCATGCTCTGGTCGAAGTCTGCAGGTTGATTCGCGGGAGTCTCGGTAGATGTTGCTCTGGGTCTTGTTGCTGTGCCCTCCTCTGTCTGTAGGCCAGAGGCAGGAGGTGGAGTAGGAGTAGTGCCCTGGGAGCCGTTGGAGTTGCTCCTTTCCTTTTGTGTAGCCATGCTTGTTGATGTTGTCGGTATAGAAGTTGAATTCCCCCTGATAGCTCTCATACCATGTTGGGCTGAAAAACCCTTAGGATCTTTGCAGGGGTGAACTCTGGGTAGAGTTGGTGTAGTAGCGGAAGCGTTAATTAAAGAGTTGTGAACCACCTTGCGCTAGTATGTGAGGGCAAAGTAAGTTAATTAAAACAAAGAGATACAAGCTTTTATAAGAGTACAAGGAATACGAAGAGATACAGTTAATAACCGTTTTACTATTGCTGTTGCGGTTCGATACAGTGACGACTCGGGCAACTGCTCAATACCGAGTCAGTTGTTTGTCCTTGCTGTCGCGCTGTACTTTGTCAGGTCAAAGGTCGCTGACCTTTGACTTTCGCGTAACCTCCAACAGTTACTTTCAACCTCCGAGGGTTGACTCGCCGGTGATTCGTTATACTTCGTTTCTTTTGTGTCTTAGTGTTTCGACACGACAGAGGCGCTTAGGACCGATTGTTTCCAACAATTGGCGCGTCAGTCCATATAGGGCACGAAAATCAACAGTCGCAAGTCAACTGCTGCGGCTGTTGACTAACTTGGACAAACGACTACCTGCGAAAAATGGCAACAGGAGTAACTGTATTTTATTTACATACAGCAACCTATGGTAGTAGCTCACAAAGCGCGATGGTCGCGGTTACTGTAGCAATGCATTCTGATACAATTTGAAATGCCGTATACCCCCGGATATAAGACCCTAGGGTCTTATGCTAAATTCCTAGAAAAAATGGGGGGGGGGGGGGGGGGGGGGGGGGTCTTAACAAAGGAAAAAAATTTCTAGTACCCGGGTCTTTTCATACGACATATTTTGTTTTGTAGTGTTTTCTACACTACAGTTGACACTGAAGTTGTGTGCGTGCTTTTGGTGAGCACCAAGCCAGCGAAAGTTGGTCGCTTGACCAATCACAACAAGGTCGCCTGTCATAGTAAAATTCGCCCCTCTAACGCAACAATTTCGCCCCCTGACACAGCAATTTCGCCACCAGACGCAACAAATTCGACCGTTGATGCGGCAAACTCACCCCCTGACGCAGCAAACCAACCCCCTGACACATGCGACAGCCAAATTCCACTATAGAATGTTTCAGGTTCAAACGAAACAAATGAAAAGTACATGGCAAACCCCCCTATAGAGGAAAAGGGGGGGTATAACGAAAAGTTTAATAAAGTACCTCCCCCCCCCCCGGTATTAGGTACTCGGGGGTGTTATATTTTTGGGTGGTCTTCTATCCAGGGGAATACGGTGAGTTTTATAGGATTGCATCAGGTTGATTGCACGTAGTGTGGTAGCGGAAGGGGTTTATACAGGAATACAGTAGAATACGAAAGGTCCTAACTGTTAACGGGAATGGAGTGTTGGCTCCAGGGCTAATTTTTTGTTTTTGCCAACCCTTACGATCAGTGTTGCACATGTTTGAAACCCTGATTATCAGTGTGACCCCTTGTGGGAAAACTGATTCATCAGGGTTTCTGCTTAGTTTGAATATTCAACCCAGAGGCATCAGTGTACAATGTTCTCGAACCCTGCTGAAATTGTCATTAACATAGCACATAATAACAAATTTACAGTTTCGACAGTTGGCAATCGGGAATCCCGGGTTACGGGGTAGGGGGGTTAGGGGAAGGGGGGGCTCGACTACGGGGGTTGGCACGAACTACTAGGAGTGATTCTAGCTTTGCTTAGTTCCTTAGTGCTTGCGCATTCACGGGAGAAATCAGCAAGAGTTTCCACTAGCAAAGTTGAAATTACAGAAAAAAGGTCGAACAAGCAATGACAACAATGACTACATCAGGCTGTCAAGTTTATATGCTATGGTCTATCTAGGCTGTAGTGGGGTAGATACTATAGGGTACAACATTTCTAGGTTTTCTACTTGTACCCACATTTCACCTAGTCATTTCATTCCTCGTTATTTCACATGGTATAGAGCAGGTTCCCTAGTGGGAACGTTTCCTAGGGCCCACCGAAAATCGATTTTTTTTTTCCTGCCCGGAGCGCGCTTAGCCCCTGCCCGAGTCGCGCCCCGTGTGCCTGCCCTCCCGTCGCGTCCCCTGCCCTTAGCGGCCCGTCGCGCCCCTCTTAAGGCCCCTCACGGCCCCTCTCACGGCCCTTCGCGGCCCCTTCGCGAAATCCCTCGCGGCCCCTCCGCCGCCCTTCGCGGCCCCTCTTACGGCCCTTTGCGGCCCCTTACCGCCCCTCGCGGCCCCTTCGCGGCCCCTCGCGGCCCCCCTCACGGCCTCGTCGCCGCCCTTCGCGGCCGTGTCGCCGCCCTTCACGGCCCCGTTGCCTCCCTTCGCGGCCCCCTCGCGGCCCCTCAAGGCCCCGTCGCCGCCCTTCGCGGCCCCTTCGCGGCCCCTCACGGCCCCGTCGCCGCCCTTCGCGGCCCCTCACGGCCCCGTCTCGGCCCCGTCACCGCCCTTCGCGGCCCCTCACGGCCCCTTCTCGGCCCCGTCGCCACCCTTCGCGGCCCCTCACGGCCCCTTCGCGGCCCCTTCTTGGCTCCTCCGCGGCCCCTTCTCGGCTCCCTCACGGACCTGCCGCCCCTGTTGCAGCAGCCGTCACCGCCCCTGCAGCAGGAGCCGCCATCGCCGGTGCCGCCGACCGCAGCAGCCGCCGACCGCAGCAGCCTCCGCCGCCACTGCCGGGGCCGCAGCCGCCGCAGCCGCCGACAGCAGCAGCCACCGCCACCACAGCCGGGGCCGCAGCCGCTGCAGCCGCCGACAGCAGCAGCCGCCGCCGCCACTACCAGGGCCGCAGCCGCTGCAGCCGCCGACAGCAGCAGCCGCCGTCGCCACTGCCGGGGCCGCAGCCGCCGTAGCCGCCGACTGCAGCCGCCACCGCCGCCACAGCAGGGGCCGCCGCCGCCGTCCCGGCCCTGCCCTCCAGAGAGGCGCGGTAGTCCTCTGCCGCCCTGTAGCGGCCCCGTCCCTGCCGGCGCGCCTCGGCCCTGCCCCACCAATTGCGGACCTCTACCCACCTGCCCTGGTAAGAGCACCGCCGAGCCGCGCCCCTACTGTTGCTACTGCTGCTGCTGCCCCTAGCCTGCTGCCACTGCTGTCATGGCTGCCCCTAGCGTGCTCGTCTTTGATGCTGAGGGTCGGGCTGTTGACTTTGAGGTCTGGGTCGATGATCTACAGCTTTTCCTCCAGTGCGATAGGAAAGACGGTCTCTCACTGTTCGATCTCACGTCTGGCGCCTCTGCTGCACCTGCTGCCGATGCTGACAGCACTGTTCGCTCACAGTGGGCCACACGCGATGCTGCTGACCGTCTTGCTGTGCGTAGTCACTTGCCGTCCACTGAGCGCGCGCACTTTAGTCAGTACAAGAGTGCTAAAACCTTGTACGACGCTGTAGTTGCACGCTACTCTTCCCCTGCCACTGCTGCCCTTAGCCGCCTCATGCTGCCGTACCTGTTCCCTGACCTCGCCGCCTTTCCCACAGTCGCTGACCTCATTACGCACCTTCGCACTAGTGACACCCGCTACCGCGCTGCGCTTCCTGCTGAGTTCTGCGCCAAGAACCCCCCCCCCCATGTACATCACCCTCTAATACATAGTCACCCGGCTCCCTGACTCCCTTCGCTCGGTCAGGGACCACTTTCTCTCTGTATGCCCCACCACACTCACCGTTGACCTCCTCGAGGAGCGCCTCCTGGCAGCTGAGAAGAGTATAGTCGCTGTAGGAGCCTCTCGTGGTGACCCTCGTGCCCCCTTCTTTGAGGGGTGCTCCCCCTCCCCCCTTTTGCCCTCTGTTGCCTCTGCTGCTGCCGTCGACTTCGTTGGCACCGAGTCGGTCGGCGCTGCGTCTGCCCCTAGCGAGAGACGCCGCACCGGCAAGGGCAAGGGGGGCAAGGGAGCTGGAGGGGCTAGTGCGGGCGGTGGAGGTGGCGGTGGAGGCGGCGGAGGGAGTGGGGGTGGCGGTGGGAGTGGTGGTGGGGGTGGGAGCTTCAGAGGCGGCGGTGGAGGCGGAGGCGGCGGCGGCGGTGGCGGTGGGAGCGGAGGAGGAGGCGGTGGCGGCGATGGCGGAGGTGGCGGCGGCGGAGGTGGAGCTGGTCGGGGTGGCTCTGCGCAGCGGAGCGGCTTCGGTGGTGGTCAGCGCCAGCAGTAGCAGCGCACTCGTGAGACCCCGCCCCCCCAGCAGCTTCGTGAGTGGTACGCTGCGCGTCAGCGGGGTGGGGGTGCTGGTCCTTGTGCCTACGTCCTGCGTACCGGCGACCGCACTGGTGAGCAGTGCGGTGGCCCGCACACCACCCAGCGCTGCTTTGGCCGCCTGACGGACGCTTGGCGTCTCCAGTTCCCTGACGCCACTGAGATCCCCCGCTGGGGCGAGCTGCTTAGGTCGGGGGTTGCTATCTTTGATCTGGATTATGATGCCATTCTTGCTGCCATGTATGTTGTGTCTACTAGTGATGAGGGTGACTGTTACCTGTCTGTTCCGCCTGACCTGGGCATTGAGGCTGCTGCTCTAGGTGCTGGTGAGGCTGCTGCTCTAGGTGCTAATGCGTCTGCTGCCCCAGGTACTGGTGAGTCTGCTCTCTCAGGTACCACGTCGGCTCAGGCCTTACACACCTTCACCCTTGACTCGGGTGCTTCCCGCTCCTTCTTTCGAGACCGCACCACGCTTACGCCGCTTAGTCGGCCAGTTGCGGTCTCCCTGGCGGCCCCCTCTGGCACCCTGTCCGGTCTCTACCTCCCCTCGTTCTCTACGAACTTGGTGAGTGGTGCTGATCTACAGGATGGGGGGGTTGACCAGTTCACTCCTGCGAGTCAGCGGGTGACCCACTGCACGTGTGCTCGGACGGGCCGACACTTGGCCACGTTTACCCGTCAGCCGGGGTCGAGCCTGTACACACTGACTACTGAGTCTCCTCTGGTTGCTGAGTCTGGTCAGGTAGCTGCGTCGGGTCAGGTGTTTGCTGCGGCGTCCAGGTCTGGTCCTGAGTCTGCTCCCTGCTCGTGTCGTCTCCTGTCCCACCGGACTCTCCTCTGGCACCACCGCCTTGGTCACCCTTCCCTGCCTCGTCTCCGAGGCATGGCCTCCCGTGTCCTTGTCTCTGGTCTCCCCCGGTCCCTCCCTCCCCTCCCTCCGGGGCTTGCCCCTACCTGCGTCCCCTGCGTCGAGGGGCGGCAGCGCGCCGCCCCTCACTCCTCCGAGTTTCCTCCGACAGAGGCTCCGCTGCAGACTCTTCACATGGACGTGTGGGGCCCCACCCGCGTCCATGGCCAGGGTCACGAGCGTTACTTCCTGTTGGTGGTTGACGACTACTCGTGTTACACCACGGTGTTCCCCTTGCGCAGCAAGGGTGACGTCACTGAGGTGTTGATCGACTGGATCCGCGCAGCTCGTCTCCAGCTCAGAGAGAGTTTCGGCTCGGACTTTCCTGCTCTGCGTCTGCACTCTGACAGAGGCGGGTAGTTTTCCTCTGCCCTTCTGGGAGCCTTCTGTCGTGCACAGGGCATCCGCCAGACGTTCACGCTTCCGGCCTCTCCACAGCAAAATGGGATTGCTGAGCGCCGCATTGGCATGGTCATGGACGTCGCTCGTACGTCCATGATCCATGCGGCTGCTCCCCATTTTCTGTGGCCGTTTGCGGTTCGGTACGCAGCGCATCAGATCAACCTTCAGCCCCGGGTCTCCTTGCCGGAGACCTCCCCCACCTTGCGGTGGACGGGGAAGGTTGGCGATGCGTCTGCGTTTCGTGTCTGGGGATCTCGGGCGTTTGTCCACGACTTGTCTGCGGACAAGCTGTCCCCCCGTGCTGTTCCCTGCGTCTTCCTTGGCTCCCCCCCTGACGCGCCTGGTTGGCAGTTTTACCACCCCACCTCGCGCCGTGTTCTGTCCTCCCAGGACGTCACCTTTGACGAGTCGGTTCCTTACTACCGTCTCTTCCCCTACCGCACTGCGCCCCTCCCCCCGCCGCCACTCTTCCTTGCGCCAGATCCCCCCCCGGTTGACCCTCTCCCCCCTCAGGGTCCTGCCCCGTCAGGTGTGTCCCAGGTAGACGCAGTCGAGCCTGTCGAGGTGGCTGTTAACTCTGGTGCTGCTAGGGGTGCTGAGCCTGGGGGTGCTGAGTCTGGGGGTGCTGAGCCTGGGGGTGCTGAGTCTGGGGGTGCCGAGCCTGGGGGTGCGGAGCCTGGGGGTTCTGAGCCTGGGGGTGCGGAGCCTGGGGGTGCTGGGTCTGCTCGTGTGCCCTCTGGCGGTGCTGGGTCTGGGGGTCCTTCGGGTGCTTCGTCTCGGCGGGAGCTACCCTCTCCACAGGAGCTGCGCGAGTGGTTTGCCCGGCGCTGGAGCCGTGCTGCTGGAGCTGGAGGTGCTACTGTTGCTGCTGACCCTGGGGTCGGCGCTGGAGGTACTGGAGACACTGGTCCTGGAGGTGCTCGTACTGGCGGTACTGGAGCTGCTGGGACTGGGGGTGCTGCTAGGGCTACTGGAGTTGGTCCTGCTGGAGGTGCTGCGGGTGCTGCTGGAGGTACTGGAGCTGCTCGGGGTGTTGGCGCTGGAGGTGCTACTGGCGTTGGTACTTCTGAGGGTGGTGGAGTTGGCGCTGCTGGAGCTAGAGGTACTGCTGGCGCTGGTGCTGCTGCTGGGGGTACTGGTGCTGTCCCTGCTGTTTCAGCAGGCGCTGAGCGGCCGCGGCCGTACTTCGTTCCGCTCCTTGAGCAGGTTCTTGGTCTCTCGCCCTCTACTGGTCCTGCTCCTCCCTTAGAGTGTCCACAGCCTGTCCGGTCGCAGTCACAGTTACAGCCCGCCTCCCCCCTGCCTGCTCCTTCTCCCTACACTGGTCCTACTGGAGGTCTTGCTGAGCGTCGTGAGCCTTCGTCTCGTCCTGCGTCGCCTGTTCGTGCTGCTCGCACTAGTGGTCGTGTTCCGCGTCCGCGTCCTCCTGCGGTCCCAGGCACACACCAGATGGCACTGCGTCCTTCCACTGCTCCTCTGCGTGTCCCGTTGCCGTCTCCTCCAGAGTCCTCTCTTCCTGCTCTTGCTGACCCGGAGTCTGACTCTCTTCGTGCTGCCAGTCCTACTGTCACGCGTCTCCAGGCTATTGTTGTCACTGACCCTTCCTTTGAGTCCACTGCTGCGTCTGCCTTAGTTGCTGAGCTTGTCGACTTTGCTGCTCGCTGTCGTCTAGACTACGCCGCTAGTCTCGTTGCTGAGTCTGAGTCTGTCTGTCCTCCGTCCGTCGGGGGTGAGTGTGCTCTTAGCACGGACGTCCTTGAGGACAGGCAGGAGGAGTTCCAGTGTTTTGCTGCTGCTCTGCCTCATCTCGTGTCCATGCTGATTGCCCCTGAGGGAGACCCGGATGCACTAGACATCCCGACTCCTCGATCGTACGCTGAGGCGATCGAGGGTCCCTACTCCTCACAGTGGCAGTCAACCATGGACGCAGAGATGGCTTCCTGGAAGTCCACAGGCACCTACGTCGACGAGGTTCCCCCACCTGGGGCGAACATCGTCAGTGGCATGTGGATTTTCAGGGTGAAGCGGCCGCCGGGTTCTCCGCCTGTCTTCAAGGCGCGTTACGTGGCTCGAGGCTTCAGCCAGCGGCAGGGAGTTGACTACTTTCAGACCTTCTCTCCCACCCCGAAGATGACCACTCTTCGGGTGCTGCTGCACATAGCCGCTCAGCGCGACTACGAGCTTCACTCTCTTGACTTCAGCACAGCTTTCTTGCAGGGCAGCCTGCACGAGGAGATCTGGCTGCGCCGCCCACCTGGCTTCACTGGGTCGTTTCCTCCTGGTACCCAGTGGAGCCTCCGGCGGCCAGTCTACGGTCTCCGCCAGGCACCCCGTGAGTGGCACGACACACTGAGGACTACACTTGCGGCTCTTGGGTTTGCTCCTTCTACTGCCGACCCGTCGCTGTTTCTGCGCACGGACACCTCTTTGCCGCCGTTCTACATCCTCGTGTACGTCGACGACTTGGTCTTTGCCACTGCTGACACTGCTGGACTCGCCCACGTGAAGTTCGAGCTGCAGAAGAGACACACGTGCACAGACCTGGGTGAACTGTGCAGCTACCTTGGCTTGCAGATCACCCGGGACAGAGCACAGCGCACCATTACCCTGACTCAGTCACACATGGTGCAGCAGGTCCTTCAGCGCTTCGACTTCACGTACTCCTCGCCTCAGGCCACTCCTCTGTCTACTCGCCACTCGCTCTCAGCTCTGCCTTCGGATGAGTCCGTAGAGCCGAGTGGCCCGTACCCAGAGCTTGTTGGCTGCCTCATGTACCTGATGACCTGCACTCGACCTGACCTTGCATACCCTCTTAGCATCTTGGCACGCTATGTTGCTCCTGGGAGACACCGACCAGAGCACATGGCTGCAGCGAAGAGGGTGTTGCGCTACTTGTGCAGTACGTCAGGCATGGGGCTAGTGCTTGGAGGGCGGCGTTCAGTGGTCCTCACCGGTCACGCAGACGCTTCTTGGGCTGACGACCAGGATACGCAGCGGTCGTCACAGGGTTACACCTTCAGCCTTGGTTCCGGCTCTGTTTCGTGGCGGTCCACCCGCTCGTCTTCTGTTCTCGGCTCCAGCTGTGAGGCTGAGATCTACGCGGGGGCCATGGCTGCACAGGAGCTACGTTGGCTCACCTACCTGCTGACTGACCTAGGAGAGCCGCCTCGTTCTCCTCCAGTTCTGTACGTAGACGACATGGCCATGCTGGCCTTGTGTCGGGAGCACAGAACGAAGCATATTGCTCTTCGTTACTTCCTTGCTCGTGAGCTGCAGCAGCGTGGTCAGCTGCGCCTTGCTTACGTGGCCTCTGAGGCCAACACTGCTGATATCTTTACCAAGGCACTTCCGCCTTGTGATCATCAGCGCTGCTGTACGATGCTAGGTCTTGTGCCTACTTGGCCTCACTTGCTCACTTCTTGACCTTGCTTGTACTTTGATCTATCTATACCTGCACTTGCTTGTTTACCTTTATATATAATCTTGCATGTGAACTGGCCTTGTGGCCTTGAACTTGTGCTCGGAATGTGTGGTGACGTTGTGATCCACCCTGAGCTTGCTGTGCTTTGCTTGACTAGTCTTGTGACCTCTTGTTCTCCCCCACTTTGCCTATGGGGGTGTGTCAAGTTTATATGCTATGGTCTATCTAGGCTGTAGTGGGGTAGATACTATAGGGTACAACATTTCTAGGTTTTCTACTTGTACCCACATTTCACCTAGTCATTTCATTCCTCGTTATTTCACACAGGCACCTAGCAACTCTGCAGTTAGCCTGGTCGACCGCCAGCACAGCTTGGTCGACCGCCTGCCAGCGTTGCGTAGAGGAGCCGCGCCAGCACTGCACAAGGGCGACCTACCAACAGAGCAGGTCGACGGCGTACCAACGCTGCAGCAGAGCGGCTGTCCAGCGTTGCCCCGTAGAGCACAACAGTGCGCATGCTCGCAGGTGCGCGCAGACGATTGGCCCGACTTGCCTCGTTGGGCATCCGTCGGCTGTTGTCTGCGCCTGACGAGCCACATCGACTTTGGGATACCAGCCCGCAGTCGCCTTCGCCATCGCGACCTCGACGACGTTCACGTGCCTCTGCAGAACTCGACGAACAGGTTACCCGGTCGACCCCCAGACGCTCTGGTCGACCCCCAGGTGCCTCCGGTCGACCACCAGGTCCCTCTGGTCGACCACCAAGTGCCTCTGGTCGACCACAGCTCCCGTCGAGCTACCCCCTGGTCGGCGGACCCCTTCCATCGACCAGAACCATCAGCGGTTGTCGCCGAGCTCCCCTCGTCGACCGATGCTCACTTGTTAGGGGTCGAACGATGCTCACTTGTTAGGACTGCTCAGTCGACCTCCCAGTCGAATCGCAGGTCGACAGACTACTCCCAGTCGAGCTGCAGGTCGACGGAGTGCTCCCGGTCGAGCTGCAGGTCGACGGACTGCTTCCGGTCGAACTGCTGGTCGACGAACTTCTCCGTCGACCTCCCGGTCGAACTGTCCCTCCTGGTCGACGGCTCATGCGTCGCCCAGACCAGTCAGTTGCAGCTGTCGAGCTCCCTGGTCGACAGCAACACCACAGCGGTCCCCTGCAGCTCGACGAAGCCTGTCGAGCAGCTCTCCCACTATGAACGGTCGGCTGCTACTCTCGTACATCCGACCAAGTCGTCGACGTTGCCCAAGCGAGGGCGGGGCCAACACTTCATTCTTATTAACACTCCCCTGATGCGCTCACGCTTGGGCCTCCAGCCCATATGGCAGTAATCCACGGAGAAAACTCGTCCTCGGTGTGCACCCCTCACATAGCACGCCGTCACCGCACTAGCCGTGCATAAGGGTACGGCACCTACTGCTGCACCTCATCGTCGTCGTCGCCGACATCGGCCAGACGAACTTGGCCGATGGCGACAGAGCATCGGTTGAAAGCCGGAAAATGCAGCGCCTTCGTAAGGAAGTCCGCCGGCTGCTCGGTGGTCGGGATATACTTCAGCACGAACTTCCCGCGTCTCACCATGTGCTGCAGCCAGGCGTAGCGTCGCTCCATGTGCTTGAGGTTGCCCGTCAGCCCCAAGCCCTCAGCGACCGTAATTGCCGACTTGTTGTCGACGCGGAGGATGGTCGGCTTCCGAGCATCGAGCAGCTTGAATTCTGCAAGAAGGAAACGAAGTCGGCGCCCCTCCTTGCCTGCATCCGTGGCTGCCACGTTCTCTTACTCGGTCGACGACAGTGTCGCGCACTTGATGCGCGAGCTCGACCAGGTGACGGCGGCCCCTCCGTAGACGAACACGTAGCCTCTCGTTCTCGTCCTGTTCTGCTTGTCGCCCGCATCGTCGGCATCGACGTAGCCGATCAGTTCCAACGATTCTGGTCCACCGCCGAACTCCAGGGCGGTGTCGCGGGTGTCGGCGAGGTAGGCGAGGCAGCGGTCAACCTCGCGCCAATGCTAGTCGCTCCTCACCGTGAGGCCGCTCCCCAGCTTGCTGCAGGCGAACGTGATGTCCGGCCTCGTCGTCGTTGCCGACCTTCTGCCGGTACTCCTCCTCCTTGTGCTCCTGAGCCTCCTCGTCGTCGAACGTCAGCTGAGCGTAGGCGTCGACCGAGACCGGCGTCTTCGAGACTCGACCGCCCTACTCCTCGTCAATGAAGCGCCTGCGCAGCTTGTCGGCGCAGCCCTGCTGGTGCAGCCACAGCTTCCTGGCCGGCCTGTCGCGCACGATCTCCAGCCCAAGGTACTTCACCACCGGCGAGATCTCACGCAGCTTGAAGGCGGCCTCCAGCAGCTCCTTCAGCATCGCGGTGCTGCTGGTGGCGGCGAGTAGGTCGTCGACGTAGACCAGCACCCAGCAGGTCACTCCATCGCCGCCGGTCTTGAAGTAGAGCGCCTCGTCGACCTGACTCTTCTTCCAGACAGCGCCCAGCAGCACTCCGTCGAGAGCCCTGTACCACAGCAGCGGCTAGTGCTTCAGCCTGTACAGGCTCTTCAACAGCTTACACACCCGGCCGGTCCCATCGTCGAAGTAGTCCGGCTGGTACATGTAGAGCACCCTGACGAGCTTGCTCTGCAGGAAAGCGTTCTTCATGTCGAGCTGCATCAGGTTGAGGTCGAGAACGGCGACGATGCTGAGGAAGATCCTCAGCGTGACATAGCTGCTCACCGGCGAGTACGTCTCGTCGTAGTCGGCACCGTACACTTGCGTGAAGCCCTTCACGACCGGCCTCGCCTTCTCGCGCTCAACGGTGTCGTCGATGCGGTACTTGGTCGTCCACACCCACCGGTTCTTCATGATGTTCACTCCGCGTGGGCGTTCGACCAGCTCCCAAGTGCCCATGCCGATGAGGCTGCGGATCTCTTCTTCCATGGCGGCCTTCACTGCCTCGCCCTTCCAGCTCGACAGCGCCTCCTTCATCGTCATCGTGGCGATGTCCCATCAGTGTTTGGGGTCGGCATGCACGTCAGGGTCGAGCTCCGACAGGTCTTCATCCTCCTCAACGTCGTCGTACAACAGGTCGTCGTTGACCTCGTCGTACACCGTGGTGAAGGCAGCTGGCGGTAGGCAGGCGTGGAAGCTCAGCCGCTCTGGTGGTCGTCGAGCTCGACCTGAGCGTCGCAGCTCAGGCTTCGTGATCGGCACTTCCACCACGTCGCTGTCGGTGGACTCCTCACCCGCCGAATTCTCCCCTCCTCGTCGACGTCCTAGTCGTCGACCAGCTCCTTCGACCCTTCGACCGGCTGCTCGCCTGCTGCTCACTTCGACAGCTCCCCTGTCTACCGCCCCGGCTGCTGCTCCCCTATCGAGTATACCCCTGTTGTTGCCTCCTGTTCGACCGGCTCCCCTGTCTGGTGCTCCCTTGTCGTCGACGGCTTCCCATCCTGGTCGACGAGCTTGGCGCCTTGTCGACCGCCGGTGATGCTACTGGCCGGCGCCACAGGCGACGCCTCAAGGCTCCCCTCATCGCCGGTGGCCGACACAGGTGTCGAAGCAGGCCGATCGGCGATGGGAGAGGGAGGAGCAAGAACAGGGGGAGGTGGAGGAACCTACACAACATCCTCATCACATGGCTCGTTGACTTCGGCGAGCAGTGGAGCCGTCGCAGTCGAGGTGTCTGTCGGCGGGTGTGTTTGCGTCTGCCCCGACCCCGACCCATACTTCGCCTTCCACACCTCCAGCGACAGCGTCTCGTAGAATATCACCTCGACCGACGTGACCAACTTGTTGTCGGTCAGGTTGAGCACCTCCCAGCCGTTGCTCTCCTGCGAGACACCCAGGTGAGGTCCCCAACGAGCCTTCGGCGCCAGCTTCCCACCGCGCTGCTGCTCGGGAACCATGAACTGCACCATGCAGCCCTACACCCGCGCCAGCGTGAGGTCGGGCTTCGTCCCAGTCAGCAGCTGGTACGGAGTCGTCCCCGGCGGCGTCGTCGACCGCTCCAAGCAGTTGCGCACCCAGACAGCCTGTCGAAGAGCAACGTGCCACCAATGATGCTGCACGCCCATATGCAGCAGCATCGTCAGCACGGACTCGACGACCGTACGCATCTCCCGCTCCGCCATGCCGTTTTGCTGCGGAGTGTAAGGGCACGTCAGGTCGAGGACGATACCCTTCCCGTCAACGAAGTTGGTGAACGCCTTCCCGAGGAACTCCCCTCCTTGATCGGAGCGAAGCGTCAGCATCGACTTCTTCGTCTGTCGTTCCACCAGCACCAGCCACTTCTGGAACTCCCGCAACACGTCGCTCTTCTTGGCGACCAGCATCACCGACACAAACTGAGTATAGCGATCCTTTAGCAGCAGGAAGTACAAGCTGCCATCCTTGGCATCCACCCAAAATGGCCCGCACAAGTCAATGTGCACGACAGCCAGTGCCTCCTCGGCGTCCGAGCCCTTGTCGGGGAAGGTGTGCCGCGCCAGCTTTCCGCCGACACACGAGACACACGGCGGGTCTGCTCCGGTCGACGGCGTGATTTTGAGCCCAACAGCAACTTCATACTTTGCCGAGCTCTTGATCGTGTCAACGCCGATGTGCGCGAGCCTTGCATGCAACAGGGCAGGGGTTGTCTTCGTCGCCGAGACGATCGTCCGCAGAGCCACCACCTCGGTCGATGGCGAATGCGTCGAGCAGGGGCGAAGGTCGGTGCAGAGAACACGTCCGGTGTAGCGTGCTCGACCAAGCACCTCCCCGTCGCGGCGACGAGCAGCATCTCGTCGCCGTCGCCATGCAGCTGCACTCCGCTCTCCTTCAGTTGGCCAGCTGACAGCAGGTTTGCCTGTACGCCCGGAACGTAGAGCCGTCGGGGATGAGGACCTGCTTCCCGGCCTCCCCTTGTAGAACGACGGTTCCGCGACCCTGAACAGGCTGCAGCGCCCCGTTGAATCTACGTACGTGCTTCACTCCGTCGATCGTGGTGGGCACCACTTGCGCTTGTGCACATGGATGTGGTGGGCCCTACGAGGGCCAATTCTCTCTCGGGCAGCCGCTACTTCTTGACGATTGTGGACGACCACACGCGTGCGGTGTGGGTGTACCCTCTCAAGACCAAGGGGGAGGTGGCAGCGGCTGTTCTTAAGGAGTGGATGCCGAGAGCTCAAAGGGAGAGCGGACATAAGGTGAAGGTGATCCGCACCGACAACGGAGGAGAGTTCATTGGCAATGAGTTTGAGGCAGTGCTGAAGAAGAAGGGGATCCAGCATCAGCTCACAGTGCCCTACAACCCTCAGCAGAACGGCGTGGCTGAGCGGTTCAACCGGACCCTGCAGGAAGGTGCTCGCACTCTCCTTGGGCGTGCAGGGCTGCCGGATCCGTTTTAGGTGACTGCACTGCGGCAAGTCGCCCTTGTGAAGAACAGGGTGCTGGCGACTGTGGGGGACAAGCAGTGGGTCCCCTACACCAAGTGGTATGAGAGTGCACCAGCAGTCAACATGCTGAGAGCCTTCGGCTGCATGGTGGTGTTTCATGTGCCTAAGGAGAAGAGGGGAAAACTGGAAGCTTCTGGGAGATGGGGTGTGCACTTGGGGCTTGCTAAGGATCACAAGGGCTGGCTGATTTGGGACTTGACCAGCCAGCAGATGACTGTGTCAAGGGATGTGAAGTTCCTTGAGTCCTTGTACTATAAGGAGTGGAAGCAGCAGCAGCAAAAGCTTCCTACTACACCGCTGATCATTGAGGCTGATGAGGTGCAGCGGCCTTCGAGGCAAGTGCAGGTCACTGTCTCAGAGGAGGAGATTTCTGGGGTGACTGAGGATGGGGGAGAACCCGAGGTGGAGGAGCAGCAGCAGCAGCAGCAGCCGCAGCAGCAGCAGCAAGGTGCTCCACAAGGTGCCGCACGTCCGACTGACCGTCCTAGGAGGGATGTGCACCCTCCTACCAGGCTGACCTATGCGAGCCGTGGCACGCCAAGTGTGGTACGTGCTGGGAGTGTGGCTGAGCAGATGGATGAGAATGAGATAGCCTACTGTTATGGAGCTGTGTTGAGATGGTGTGGAGGATAGTGCCATGAGAGAAATGCTGTAGAGGGGTCTGCAGACTTGAGCAAAATGGAGATGCTGAGAGTGTGATGTTGGAAGGAGATGACTGTCCATTGGGATGAGTGTTAGAAGTGAATGAAGCTTGTTGGGATGCGTGTGCATTGAGTATGCATGCATGAGATGAGGCATGTGGGATGATGGTTGGCAGCCAGAGGGGGAGTTTGTTATGTGATGCAATCATTTGCATTCACGTATGTCTGCCTCCCATCATATGTTCGTGCGTTGCATGAGTGGTGTGAGCGTGTGCAAGAATTTGTGCTTGTCTGGTTTGGTTTTTCTGAGTGTGTGTGAATGTTATTTGGCTTGAGCAGATATCTGAAGTGACTCCTCTGCTCAAGAGCTTTCCGACGAGCCAAGCATCGCTTCAATCGGAGCACGAACAAGAAAGTTACGAACGTTTGAAGTTCGTATGCTTTTGATGTTTGGTTGTGGTGACTATGGGAAGTTGAGGGGTTGACTCAATATGGGGTACAGAATTTTGGGGGTTGGGAAATTCGTCCCCATCACTGTAGATGCTGCCAAGTAGTTGGGAGAAACCAAATTGGGTTGGCAAGTGTGGCCAACTTGGGTGAGGTGGATTGTGGAGGTTGGGAAAGTGACAAAAGTGAAAGTGGGGTTGCCTATGGAGAGGGGAATTGTGTGGCATGGGGTTTCCTTGGTTGGGGACTTCTTGGGGACCTTCCCTCTCGTCCTCCTCTTCCCTCCCACCTGGTTAATTGCTACTCTTACTTCCTTGTGTGGTAATTGTGAACTTGTGTGAGACTCTTGTGATTGAGTTAAGTTCTCATGGCAGCATACCCCCCTGTGCGCCAAAATTGATAAGTCGAGATTTACTTCACCTCTTGATACGATTCAGATTGGGAATTGTAGCCACAGACTAGGGCTACAACATATCTGGGTTTGGTGAAGTTTTGATTGTGAACTTTCCGTCGACGGCGTTTCTTGTGAACTCGACTTTTCTAGCCCAGAAACTAGGCCCAACGATTTTGAGATATTTCGGCTCCTAATCTTCATAGACTCCGTCCTTAGTCTCTAACACCCCAGACGCTCTGGTCGACCCCCAGGTGCCTCCGGTCGACCACCAGGTCCCTCTGGTCGACCACCAGGTGCCTCTGGTCGACCACAGCTCCCGTCGAGCTACCCCCTGGTCGACGGACCCCTTCCGTCGACCAGAACCATCAGCGGTTGTCGCCAAGCTCCCCTCGTCGACCGATGCTCACTTGTTAGGACTGCTCCGTCGACCTCCCGGTCGAATTGCATGTCGACAGACTACTCCCGGTCGAGCTGCAGGTTGACGGAGTGCTCCCGGTCGCGCTGCAGGTCGACGGACTGCTTCCGGTCGAACTGCAGGTCGACGACCTGCTCCGTCGACCTCCCAGTCGAAGTGCCCCTCCTGGTCAACGACCCATCCATCGCCCAGACCAGTCAGTTGCAGGGGATCACTATGGTGTTGCCGTCAACCAGGGAGCTCGACGGCCTTCTTCTACAGGGCAAGTCGACGAGGTGGTCGTCGACCTGCACAAGTCTGTCATGGGGCTGGAGCCGTCAATCAGGAGGAGCAGTTCGACGGGGAGGTCGACGGAGCAATCCGTCGACCTGCGTAGGACATGTGAGCGGCAGTCGACGAGGTGAGCTCGGCGACAGCAGCTGACAGTGCTGGTCGAGGGAGGGGTCTGTCGGCTAGGGTGTTCCACGACAGGAGTGGTGGTCGACGAGGGAGGCGTCGACCACAACACTGGGTGGTTGACCACGTCGACAAGGCCTCCTCGGCGAATTCAACGGAGGCACGCAAATGTTGTCAAAGTCGCGATGGCGAAGGCGACTTCAGACTGGTATCCCGAAGTCGATGCGGCTCGTCAGGCGCAGACAACAGCCGACGGATGCACAACAATGCAAGTTGGGCCAATCGTCTGCGCGCATCTGCGAAGGTGCGCACTGCTGCCTTCTACGGGTGCAACGCTGGACAGCCCCTCTGCTACAGCGTTGGCACGCCGTCGACATGCTGTATTGGCAGGCCGCGGTTCTGCAGTGTTGGCGTGGCTCCTCTACACAACGCTCGCAGGCGGTCGACCAAGCAGTGCTGGCGGTCGACCAGGCAAGCTGCAGAGTTGCTAGGTGCTTGATGTAATAATATTTGTCATTGCTTGTTCAATCATTATGTAATGCATTTTTTGCCTAGTGAAACTCTTGCCGATTCCTCCCGTGAATGTGCAAGCGCTAAGGAACTTAGCAAACCTACGATCACTCCTAGTAATTCGTGCCAACCACCCCCCCCGGTAGTCTAGCTCACTACCTTGTAGAGTGACTCTTTGCATGGTGCGGTGAGCGTGGATGGCCCTGCAGATTACCTTTTGATAGGAGCCGACTTTTGCACCCACTAAGTCGTTAGTAGGCCGACAGCACGTGCAACCACGACGCCTACCCTGCTAGCGGCCGGCACGATAGAGGACACCTTGGAGTCGCACTTGGCTGATGCGCGGAAACGCATTGAGGATCGCGAGTACGGGAAGGTCCCATAGGCGATCGTCGAGTTTGGCATCCGGCCGTAGTGGGCGATGGAGCACCCTTCTGTCCTACATCTCCTCCACCGATACGAAGTACAAAACGAAGGTGGTGGCGATGACGAGGTCGACGATGGTGCACGTCAGCGGCAGCAAAGGCACGAAGCGGAGAGGGGTGATCAAGGTCGACGGTGGCGTCGACAGGAGCTAGGCACGAGTGCAGCGGTCGACGGCGGCTGCAGGCAGCTTGCGTGCCGATGTCGATGATCGACGTTGCTCTCCTCTACGAAGCAGTGGAGGGCTCTCGGCGACGACGCATGTGACGGCGGGTGGGATTGCACCGGCGTATGGCTACTTCAAGTTTTCGCCGGACAGGATCACCGTCACACCGCTGCAAGGTCGACGGGGCCTCATAACCTAGAGAGAGTCGATAAAACGCCAGCTGCAGGTCGCCGGGCTGAAAGGCTTTGCCAACGGCACCGTGCCAGTTCCACCCAATGATGATGTCGAGCTGCGCGGGGAGTTTTGTGCTGCTCACTTGCTCACCTGGTCATCTCGAGGTGCTGCTCACCGGTGGTGCAGCTGGCGCTCAGGTCGTGTCGAGAGCGACTGGATGCTGGCCACCAAGCATGGCACTTCATCTTGTTGACGTACCAGGCGAAGGACGATCTGTGCACCGGACAGCTGGAGGAGCAGATGACACATTCGGATGGGCGAGCAGGAGTCGGCGACGGACTACTGCAACCGTGCTCGACAGATCCCGACTGAGATGCGGATGGTGGGCGTCGAATACTCAACGGCGTCCTACATCAACCACGTCGTCAAGGGCCTGCCACGCAACTACAACCTTATGAAGAGGATGATGATGGTGAACGGCTCGCGTGAGTCCCTCGACGAGGACTCCCTCACCAGCTATGTCATTCAAGACGAAGCTTGGCAAGAGGCAGAGCAACCCACAGAGCTCCTTCTGCAGGCGAGTTACGCTGCACTGACGAAGCAGAATCATCAGCAGGAGCAGCGCGGGAAGCCGAGCGGAGGTGGTAGCGGAGGTGGGCGGTCGACGAAGGACGTCGATGAGAAGAGTTCGACAAGGGGCAAAGGCTGTGGGGGTGGTGGTCGACGACGGGAGTGCTGGATCTGCCACGACCCCGACCACCTTTTCTACGAGTGCCCCGACCGCGACGACAACGACGAGGACAACAAGGGAGGTCGCGGTCGGTCGACCAGTCATCGCCCCCGTCGAGATGAGAAGCTGTGCAAGGAGAAGCAGACGTCGAAGAAGACGTTGTCGACGAAGGCATCGACAGCTCTAGTGGCAAGGGTCGAGGCGACGGGGAGGCGTCGTGCTCGATGGTCGGCGTGGTGGAGCTGACAGTTTCGTTGGCTCCAGAGTCTGGCGACGACTTCCAGGTGGTGGCGGCACCTGTGCAGGCAATCCCGATGGCGGTGCTCCTCGACAGCGGTTGCTCTCACCACATGATGGGGATGAAGGCGGTCTTCGTCGACATGGCGCCGAGCGGTAGTGTAAAGCACGTGCGTGGCTTTAATGGGGTGTTGCAGCCTATCGAGGGTCGTAGAACCGTCGCTTTGTAAGGGGAGGTTGGGAAGCAGGTCCTCATCCCAGACGTCCTCTATGTTCTAGGAGTATAGGCGAACCTGCTGTCAGCTGGCCAGCTGAAGGATAGCAAAGTGCAGGTGCAGGGCGACGGCGACGAGATGCTGCTCTTCACCGCGATGGGGGAAGTGCTCGGTCGAGCACGCTACACCGGACGAGTCCTCTGCACCGACCTTCGCCCCTGCTCGACGCGGTCGTCGTCGACCGAGGTGGTGGCTCTGCGAAAATCGTCTCGGCGAAAAAGTCGACCCCTGATCGGTGGCACGCGAGGCTCGCGCTTGTCGGCCTCGACAAGTTCAAGAGCTCAGCGAAGCATGAAGTTGCTACTGGGCTCGACATCAAGCCCTCGACCGGAGCGAACCCACCGTGTGTCTCATGCGACAGAGGAAAGCTGGCGCAGCACACCTTCCCCGTCAAGGGCTCGGACGCCGAGGAGGCACTAGCTGTCGTGCACATGACTTGTGCGGGCCATTCTGGGTGGCTACCAAGGATGGCAGCTTGTACTTCCTGCTGCTGAAAGATCGTCACACTTGGTTCGTGTGGGCGATGCCGGTCGCTAAGAAGAGCGACGTGCTGTGGGAGTTTCAGCAGTGGTTGGTGCTGATAGAGCGGCAGAGGAAGAATTCGGTGCAGATGCTCCGCTCAGACCGAGAAGGGGAGTTCCTCGGGAAGGAGTTCACCAACTTCGTAAACCGGAAGGGCATCGTGCACGACCTGACGTGCCCTTATACTTCGTACCAGAACGGCATGGCTGAGCAGGAGATGCATACGGTCGTTGAGTCCGTGCGGACGATGCTGCTGCACATGGGCGTGCAGCACCACTGGTGGCACCTCACCCTACGACAGGCCGTCTGGGTGCGCAATCGCTTGGAGAGGTCGACGACGCCGAACCAGCTCCTGACTGGGAAGAAACCAGAAACCAGACCTCACGCTGGCGCGGGTATGGGGCTGCATGGTGTAGTTCATGGTTCCCGAGTAGCAGCACGGTGGGAAGGTGGCGCCGAAGGCTCGCTGGGGGCTTCACCTGGGCATGTCGCAAGAGAGTAAGGGTTGGGAGGTGCTGGACTTGATCGACAAGAAGGTGGTTACGTCGGTCGAGGTGATTTCTACGAGACGATGTCGCAGGAGGTGTGGAAGGCGAAGGATGGGCCGGCGTCGGGGCAGACGCCGGCACACCCGCCGACGGACACATCGACGACGATGGGCTTGCTACTCGCCGAGGTCGACGAGCCTGGTGATGAGGATGTCGAGGAAGTTCTTCCTCCTCCCCCTGCTTATTCTCCTCTCATTTCCGTCGCAGATCGGTGTGCGTCGACACCTGCCGGAGCTCGACCCCGACGTGCATGCCGACTCCGAACATCGCTGGGACATCGCAACGATGACGGTGAAGGAGGCGCTGGCGAGCTGGAAGGGCGAAGCAGTGAAGGCCGCCATGGACGAGGAGATCCGCAGTCTGATCAGCATGGGCACCTGGGAGCTGGTCGAATGCCCACGCGGGGTGAACATCATGAAGAACCGGTGGGTGTTGACAAACAAGTACCGCATCGAGGACGCCGTCGAGCGCGAGAAGGCGAGGCTGGTCGTGAAGGGCTTCACGCAGGTGTATGGCGCCGACTACGACAAGACGTATTCGACAGTGAGCAGCTATGTCACGCTGAGGATTTTCCTCAGCACCGTCGCCGTCCTCGACCAGCTCGCCGACTCCGCGTCCTCCTTGCGGAGTTCAAGCAACTTGACGCTGGGAAGCCGACTGTTTTCCGAGTGGACAACAAGTCGGCCATTATGGACGCTGAGGGCTTGGGGCTGACGGGCAACCTCAAGCACAAGGAGCAACGCTACGCCTGGCTGCAGCACATGGTGAGGCGCGAGAAGTTCGTGCTGACATATATCCCAGCCACCGAGCAGCCGACTGACTTTCTGACGAAGGGGCTGCATTTTCCGGCCTTCAACCGGTGCTTCGTCACAATCGGCCAAGTGCACCAGGCCAACGTCGAGAACGGGGACGATGAGCAGCAGCAGTAGGTGTCGTGCCCTTCTGCACGGCTGGTGCGGTGATGGCGTGTTGTGTGTGGGGTGCACGCCGAGGATGAGTTTTCTCTGTGGAGTACTGCCGTGTGGGCAGGGAAGCCTAAGCGCGAGCGCAGCAGGGGAGTGTTAACGAGAATGGAGTGTTGGCCCCGCTCTCTCTTGGGCGAGGCCGACGTCCTGGTCAAATGTACGGAAGAAGCACCCGACCGATCGCAGTGAGAAAGCTGCTCAACAGGGTTCGTTGAGCTGCAGGGGATCACTATGGTGTTGCCGTCGACCAGGGAGCTCAACGGCCTTCTTCTATGGGGCAGGTCGACGTGGTGGTCATCGACCTGCACAAGCCTCTCATGGGGCTGGAGCCATCGACTAGGGGTGCTGGACCCTTGCAGCTGATTGGGCTGGTCGACGGGTGGGCCATCAACAAGGAGGAACAGTTCGACTGGGAGGTTGACGGAGCAATCCGTCGACCTGAGTAGGACATGTGAGCAGCAATCGACGAGGTGAGCTTGTCGACAGCAGCTGACAGTGCTGGTCGACAGAGGGGTCCATCGATCAGGGTGTTCCCTGACGGGAGCGGTGGTCGACGATGGAGGAGCCGACCAGAATACTGGGTGGTCGAACAGGTCGACCAGTTAACCTCCTCGGCGAGTTCAGCGGAGGCACGCGAATGTCGTCGAAGTCGCGATGGCGAAGGCGACTTCTGGCTGGTATCCCGAAGTCGATGCGCCTCGCCAAGCGCAGGCAACAGCCAACAGATGCACAACAATGCAAGTCGGGCCAATCGTCTGCGCGCACCTGTGAGCGTGCGCGCTGTTGCCTTCTACGGGTGGAACTCTGGACAGCCCTCTACTGCAGCGTTGGCACGTCGTCGACCTGCTGTGTTGGCAGGCTGCGTTTCTGCAGTGCTGGTGCGGCTCCTCTACGTAACTCTGGCAGGCAGTGGACCAACTCCTCTACGCAACTCTGGCCCAGTCGACCAGGCTAGCTGCAGAATAGATAGGTGCCTGATGTAGTCATTTCTGTTATTGCTTATTCAATCATTCTGAAATGCAATCCTTGCCTAGTGAAACTCTTGCAGATTTCTCCCATGAATGTGCAAGCGCTAAGGAACTAAGCAAAGCTGCAATCACTCCTAGTATTTCGTGCCAACCCCCCCCCCCCCCCCCCCCCCCCTCTAGTCTAGCTCACTACCTTGTAGAGTGACTCTCCGCAATAACAAGCCATGTACTCCGAGGGGGTTCATTCTCTATAGGGCTAATCTAGATCGGGAGAACCAATTGTGCGGTTCGTTAACAATGCGCGTCAAGGTAAACATGCACATGATTTCTTTTCTGCTTTCAACCGTCTTCGATAGTTGTTTGTGTCACTCGGCCTTCGTCCTCACTGTAGTCATCTTTTGCGTTAAGGGTTTGTTAGTGGTAGAATCCTATTCAAGAATGCCATATTGTAACACTCCCCTTCATTCATGGAGAAGCGAAGTCTTGACGCGTAGTCAAAACGACTTTGCCTTTGTCAACTTTGTCTTTAACGAAGAAGTAGCGTAGTGCGATATGCTTGGTGCGGTTGACAAAACAGGGTTTGTTCGCGATCTTGATCGAGCGTGGTTGTTGTAGTGAAGTTTGAAGCACGCTGATGTTGTGGAACAGCTCTTGGACATAGCGTCCTTCGCAAACAGCTGATGTGACAGCAATGAATCCGGTTGTAGCAAAAGAGAGTTACCATTTCTTGCTTCTGAGAAATTCCAGGAAATTGGTCCGGTGGGCTCGAGGCGGAAGAGGAAGCCTGTTCGGGAGCGTCGATTTGCAGGATCAGCGGCAAGATCGACGTCCACGTAGTCGACGAGGCTGAAGGCATGGGTCGTGAGGGCTGAGTAGGTGAGGCCAATGCGCAGCGTGGAGATGAAGTACTGCAGTGCGCGCTGCAGGTCCAACATATTCTCCCATTCAGGTCGCTTAGCGTACTGAGGAATCTGGCTGGAAATGTATGACAAGTCCGGCCTGCAGGTGATTGCAGCAAAGAGGAGACAACCAAGCTACTGCTGGTACAATTGGTGTCCGGATGGGTTGAGTGGGGTGGTGTCGGGTTTATGTGGTGTGGCCGGGGTGCGGTAAGGAGTGAAAATGTTTGCATGTTGGATATTGAATGTTGTAGACAGCGTTTCAGCGTACTTGGCAGCGGAGAGGTGAATGGCATCAGCAGCGTGAGATGTTTAGGCCCATGAATTGTGTGATCTCGACGTGATTGCTGGGGTTCTTTTCGAATTGGGCAAGAAGCTCGTTGCTGGTGCCCGTGAACCAGAAGTCATCTACGTACACCGTGTAAGGACATAATCGCAGTGGTAATGATGGCGATACATGCCGGGGTCGTGGCGCAGTTGGGTAAAGCCGATGTCCAGAAGGTAGAGATACAGCTTCCAAAGGCGCGGTGCTTGTTTGATGCCGTAGAGCAATTTTTTGAGCTGGCACACCGGTCATCACCGTCGCCATAGGTATGCGGCTGTTCAACGAAGATGAGGGCATCGATTGGTGCGTATAAGAACACATTATTGACGTCGATCTAACGGAGCGGGAGATGCTTCGCGATGGCGATGGCGAGAAGAATGCGGACGGAGGCGTGGCGGATGACGCGAGCAAATGTTTGGTCGCAGTCAACGTTGTGTCGTTTATCAAAACCATGCACGACCCAGGGGGCTTTGAAGCATTTGATGGTTTCGTCAGCGGCGGATTTGACTCGGAATACCCATTTTCCCGAAAGAACACGTCTCCCCTTCAGCACTTCGCGATCAGCGAGAACCCATGTTTCACGAGCTTCAAGTGTGGCAACCTCGGTGTCCATGGCCACGCGCCATTCATTTTTATAGGGGCCGGTGAGTGCCTGGCGCGGGGCTATGGGTTCAACCGCCTTTGGCGGGTGAGAGACGGCTGTCTAAGGTCTAAGGATCTGCAGACTAAAGAGGCCGGGGCTATGCTGGTGCTCGCTGGTGACTTCCACCACGTCGTCATCGGAATTATGGGCGCTGGATGGGGTGGGGCTGAGAAGGGAGTCGCGGGAGGAGTCAAGAGGGGCATTGTCCTCGTCCTCGTCCTCATCGTCCTATGGGTGTGGTCCTAGGTTGGGGTCTGTGGGGTCCTAGTCTGCGAGCTCGGCTTCGGATTCGTCGGCGGGAGTTGTGAAGCTGCGGAGAGGGCAAGTGCAGCCCGACATGCGACCAGTCCGTCCGACAATCCTAAGGTCTGGTGGGCAGACACCTTCTAAGCTGGTTCCACTGGTTTGGTGGGCGGATACCTCCTAAGCTGGTTCCACTTGCCCGACACGCGATCAGTCCGTCCGTCCGTCCGCATAGCGATCACGCTGGAACTCGCTGATGGTAAGGTCTTCGTAGAAGATGACATCGCGCGCCGTGACCACCCGGGAGGTATCATGGTCGAGGATGTTACAGGCGTGGTGCTTGAAGCTGATGCCGAGGTGGACCCCCAATCGTGCGCGCCGTTCGAACTTCCTTATGGTCGCAGTTGCGGGCCAATATTGCACCATGCAACCCTAGACGCGCAGCATTGATATGTCCCCCTTTTCGCTGGTGAACTTGACGTGCGGCGACTGATGGTTGGTGTTGGCGGTGGTGCTGAGCAGGTTGTGAAGGCGGACGGTGTGATGCATGGTGTAGGGCCAATACTTCGCGTCAACGTCGCTCTGCTAAAGTAGGGCGCGGACCTTATGTCAGAATGAGAAGTGTTTGAACTAGTAACATTGGGAGTACAAGTAGGAAAACCTAGAATATTGTACCCCCTAAGGCTAAACCCACTGTAGCCTACAGAATAGCAACATATATAATGTTTGACACACCCCCATAGGCTAAGTGGGGGAGAGCAAGGGGTCACAAGACAAGTCAAGAAAGACAAAGCAAGCTCAGGGTGGATCACAACGTCACCACACTCACTGAGCACAAGCAAAGAGTCACAAGGCCAGTTCACATGCAGAGGCATATATGCAACACAAAACAATACAGTGATCTCTGCCTAGCAAAGCAAGCATGCAGGTATATATATCTATATATATATATATATATCACAGTACAGGCAAAGCCTACAGCAAGTGAGGAAAGGTGGGCACAAGCCCTAGCAGAGTGCAGAAACGCTGATGATCACCAGACTGAAGTGCCTTGGTGAATATATTAGCAGTGTTGGCCTGAGTGGCCACGTAACGCAGACGAAGCTGACCACGCTGCTGCAACTCTCGAGCCAGGAAGTAACGCAGAGCGATATGCTTCGTTCTCTGCTCCAGTCTGTGCTCCTCACACAAGGCAATGGCAGCCTTGTTGTCGACGTACAGCACTGGAGGAGAACGAGGCCGCTCTCCTAAGTCAGTCAGCAGGTAGGTGAGCCAGCGTAACTCCTGTGCAGCCATGGCTATGGCGTAGATCTCAGCTTCACAACTGGAGCTGAGAACTGAAGACGAGCGAGTAGAACGCCAAGAAACTGAACCAGAGCCAAGGCTGAAGGTGTAACCCTGTGACGACCGCTGGGTAGCCTGGTCGTCAACCCAAGAAGCGTCTGAGTGCCCAGTGAGAACAACTGAGCTCCTCCCTCCAAGCACGAGCCCCATGACCGATGTACTGCACAAGTAGCGCAAGACCCTCTTAGCAGCAGCCATGTGCTCCGGTCGATGCCGACCAGGAGCCACGTAGCGATCCAGAAGGCCAAGAGGGTAAGCAAGGTCAGGACGAGTGCAAGTCATCAGGTACATGAGGCAGCCAACTAGCTCTGGGTAAGGACCACTCGGCTCTACGGACTCGTCCGAAGGTGGAGCTGAGAGCGAGTGACCTGTAGCCAGAGGAGTGGCCTGTGTCGAGGACCAGGTGAAGCCGAAGCGCTGAAGGACCTGCTGCACCATGTGTGACTGAGTCAGTATGATGGTGCGCCGTGCTCTGTCCCGGTTGATCTGCAAGCCAAGGTAGCTGCGCAGTTCACCCAGGTCTGTGCACGTGTGTCTCTTCTACAGCTCCGACTTCATGTGGTTGAGAGCCTCAGTGTCAGCAGTGGCAAAGACCAAGTCGTCGACGTACACGAGGATGTAGAACGGCGGCAGCGAAGTGTCGGTGCGCGGAAACAGCGACGGGTCAGCAGTAGAAGGAGCGAACCCAAGAGCCGCAAGTGTAGTCCTCAGTGTGTCGTGCCACTCACGTGGCGCCTGGCGGAGACCGTAGACCGGCCGCCGGAGGCTCCACTGGGTACCAGGAGGGAACGACCCAGTGAAGCCAGGAGGGCGGCGCAGCCAGATCTCCTCGTGTAGGCTGCCCTGCAAGAAAGCTATGCTGAAGTCAAGAGAGTGAAGCTCGTAGTCACGCTGAGCGGCAACGTGCAGTAGCACCCGAAGAGTGGTCATCTTCGGGGTGGGGGAGAAGGTCTGGAAGAAGTCTACTCCCTCTCGCTGACTGAAGCCTCGAGCAACGTAACGAGCCTTGAAGACAGGCGGAGAACCTGGCGGCCGCTTCACCCTGAAAATCCACATGCCACTGACGATGTTCGCCCCAGGAGGGGGAACCTCGTCGACGTAAGTGCCTGTGGACTTCCAGGATGCCATCTCTGCGTCCATAGCTGTCTGCCACTGAGAGGAGTACTCACCCGCGATCGCCTCAGCGTAAGAGCGCGGGGTCGGGATGTGTGGTGCATCCGGGTCTCCCTCAGGTGCAATCAGCATGGACACAAGATGAGGTACAGCAGCGGCAAAGCACTCAAACTCCTCCTGCCTGTCCTCAAAGACGTCCGTGCCAAGAGCACACTCACCCCCGACGGACGGAGGACAGATAGACTCAGACTCAGCAACAAGACTCGCAGCGTAGTCTAGACGACAGTGAGCAGCAAAGTCGACAAGCTCAGCAACTAAGGCAGACGCAGCAGCTGACTCAAAGGAAGGGTCAGTGACAGCAGTGGGCAGGAGAGGCATGACAGTAGGACTAGCAGCACAAAGAGAGTCAGACTCCGGGTCGACAAGGGCAGGAAGAGAGGACGCAGGAGGAGAAGGCAGAGGGACACGCTGTGGAGCAGTGAAAAGACGAAGCGTCATCTGGTGAGTGCCTGGGACAGCAGGAGGACGCTGACGCGGGACACGACAACCAGTGCTAGCAGCACGAACTGGTGACGCAGAACGAGACTCAGGCGACACAGGACGAGACTCAGGCTCACGACGCTCCGTAAGACCTCCTGTCGGACTAGTGTAGGGAGAAGGACCAGGGAGTGGGGAGGAAGGCTGTAACTGTGACTGCGACTGGACAGGCGGAGGACACTCTAAGATGGGAGCAGGACAAGGAGGAGGCGGCTGACCAAGAACCTGCTGAAGGAGCGGAACGAAGTACGGCCGCGGCCGCGAAGCGCCCCCAGAACCAGCAGAGACAGCACCAGAACCCTCAGAAGCAGCTTCAACTCTTGTAGCACCACCAGCAGCTCCAGTAGTGCCAACTCCAGTACCCCTAGTAGCACCAGCTCCACCGGCAGCTCCAGCAGCTCCAGCACCTGCAGGAGGACGAGCGCCAGCACCTCCAGCTCCAGCCTCTGCAGCACCAACCCCAGGGTCAGCAGCTACACCACCACCAGTAGGCCCAGCGTCCTCAGCTCCACCGGTAGCTCCAGCAGCTCCAGCACCTCCAGCTCCAACTCTAGCACCAGAAGCACCTCCACCAGCTCCAGCACCAGCAGCACCTCCAGCCGCACCAGGGCCTCCAGTGGGCGGCACCCCAGTGCTAGGAGCGCCGCTCCGGAGGCTGCAGCGCCGAGCGTACCACTCACGCAGCCGCTGTGGGGAGGGAGGCTCCGGTCGCGACACAGTACCCGCAGCACCACCAGCTCCAACTCCGGCAGAACCCCCAGCTCCAGCAGACCCACGCCGGAGGTTGTAACGCTGAGAGTACCACTCACGCAGCTGCTGTGAAGAGGGAGCACCACCAGGCGCAGCACAGTCAGTCTCAGCTCCCTCAGGCTCAGCACCCCAAATCTCAGCACCCCCAGGCTCAGCACCCCCAGTCTCAGCACCCCCAGGTGTAGCACCCCCAGTCTCAGCACCCCCAGGCTCATCACCCCTAGTCTCAGCACCCCCTGTCTCAGCACCCCCAGACGCAGTACCCCTCGTAGGACCAGAGTCGACCGCTACCTCGACAGGCTCGACTGTGTCTACCTGGGAAACACCTGAGGGAGAAGGACCCTGGGGAGGGAGGGGGTCTACCGAAGGGACACCTGGGGTGAGGAAAAGTGGCGGGGGTGGAAGCGGCGTAGTGCGGTAGGGGAACAGACGGTAAAAGGGTACCGACTCGTCAAAAGTGACGTCCTGAGAGGGGAAGACACGGCGCGAGGTGGGGTGGTAAAACTGCCAGCCAGGCGCGTTAGGGATACAGCCAAGGAAGACACAGGGAACGGCACGGGAGGAGAGCTTGTCCGCGGACGTATCGCGGACAGAGGCTCGACATCCCCAGACCCGAAACACCGACGCATCGCCAACCTCCCCCATCCAACGCAGTGTGGGCGAGGTCTCCGGAGCAGAGACACGGGGCCAGAGGTTGAGTTGATGCGCAGCGTACTGCACTGCAAACGGCCACAGAAAATGGGGGGCAGCCGCATGGATCATGGAGGTACGAGCGACCTCCATGACTAAGACAATGCGCCGCTCAGCAACCCCATTCTGCTGTGGAGAGGCCGGAAGCGTGAACGTCTGGCGGATGTCATGCTCCGCACAGTAGGCTGCCAAGAGGTCGGAGGAAAACTCACCACCCCTGTCAGAGTGCAGACGCAGGACTGGAAAGTCCGACTGGAACTGCTCGCGGAGCTGGAGACGAGCAGCGCGGATCCAAGGGATCAAAACATCAGGGACTTTACCCTTGGTGCGCAAGGGGAAGACCGTGGTGTAGCACGTGTAGTCGTCGACGACCAGCAGGAAGTACCGCTCGTGGCCCTGTCCACGGATGCGGGCTGGGCCCCACACGTCCAGGTGGAGAGTCTGCAGGGGAGCCTCTGTGGGAGGGAACGAGGAGGAGTGAGGAGCAGCGCGCTGCCGCCCCTCGACACATGGAAGACAGGGAGGAGCAGGCGAGGGTGGGAGGGGAGGGAGAACCCTGGGAAGACCAGAGACAAGGTACCAGGAGTGCATGCCACGAAGGCGCTGCACTGAGGGGTGACCAAGGCGGTGGTGCCAGAGGACGGTCTGGTGCGACAGGGAGCGACACGAGCAGGGGGCCGACAGCTGACCTGACGCAGACGCAGACGCAGCTACCTGAGGGGACTCAGTGGTCAGTGTGTACAGGTCCGACCCCGGCTGCCTAGTGAAGGTAGCCAGGTGGCGACCCGTCCGAGCACACGTACAGTGGGTCACACGCTCATAGGCCGGGGTGAACTGGTGAACACCCCCGTCCTGGAGAGCAGAGCCCGCCACCAAGTTCGTAGAGAACGAGGGGAGGTGAAGACCCGACAGGGTGCCGGCCGGAACCGCAGGACAAGGGACGACAGTGGAGGAGGTCGCAAGGACCGGGTCCCCAGAGGGGTCAGCGAGGGAGACAGCAACAGGCCGAGCTAGCTGCTCAAGGACAGTGCGGTCACGAAAGAAGCAGCAGGAAGCACCCGAGTCAAGTGTGAAGGTGTGCAGTGCCTCAGTAGACGCAGTACCAGCAGGCGCAGATGCACGAGCACCTGGAGCAGCAATCTCACTAGCACCTAGAGCAGCAGCCTCACCAGGACCTAGAGCAGCAGACGTACTAGCACCTAGAGCGGCAGCCTCACTGGTCCCAATACCTGGGTCTGGCGGTACACTCAAGTAACAATCACCCTCAACACTGATAGTCAATGCATACATGGCACCAAGGATAGCATCATAATCAAGAGCAAAGATATCAATGTTCTTTTTAAGCATTTCAGCCCAGCGGGGCAGCTCAAAGGCGTCAGGGAACTACTCGCGCCAGGCGTCGTCGAGACGAAAGAAGCAGCGCTGCGCCGTGTGAAACCTCCCACAGGTCTGGCCAGTGCGGTCACCTGTGCGGATGACGTACGGGCAGGTACCACCACCCCCTGACCCCCCACGCTGAGAGTACCACTCACAGAGCTGCTGGGGCGACGGGATCTCGCTGGGACGCTGCTGCTGCTGCCTCTGGCCACCGCCGAACCCCCCACGCTGCACCGCTCCACCGCGCCCGCCACCAGCTCCACTGCCGCCACTACTGCCACCACCACCCCCGCCAAACCCACCACCGCCGCCGCCACCACCCCCGGCTCCGCCACTGACCCCCCCACCACTAGCACCACTCCCACCACCGCCACCACCCCCGCCCCCTCCACCCCCTCCACCACCGCCGCCCCCGCCGCCCCCTCCGCCACCCCTGCCCCCCTTGCCCCTGCCGCCCTAGTGCCTCCCACTAGGAGCAGACACAGCCCCGACCCCCTCAGCACCGAGGTAGTCGACAGCAGTAGCAGATGCAATGGAGGGGAGGAGGGGGACGGGGGAGCACCCCTCAAAGAAGGGGGCGCGAGGGTCGCCACGAGAGGCACCTACAGCTACAATGCTCTTCTCAGCTGCTAGGAGTTCCTTCTCGAGCAGGTCGACAGTGAGGTCGGTAGGGGAGAGGGCGAGAAAGTGGTCCCTGACAGTGCGAAGGGAGTCAGGGAGGCGGGTGACTAGGTGATAGAGTGTGAGGTACATCGGGGGAGGGTTCTTGGCTAGGAAATCGGGGGGAAGCGCGGCACGGTAGCGAAGATCACTAGTACGGAGGTGCGTGATGAGGTCAGCTACAGTGGCAAAAGCAGACAGATCGGGGAAGAGATAGGGCAGTGAGAGACGGCCTATCGCAGCAGTAGCAGGGGAGGAGTAGCGTGCAACTACAGCATCGTACAGCTCCTTAGCGGTCTTATGCTGGCCAAAGTGCTCGCGCTCATCTAACGGTAGGTGGCTGCGAACGGCTAGGCGAGCATGAGCGTCACGGGTCTGCCACTGTGAGCGAGCAGTGCTGTCAGCAGTAGCAGCAGGTGCGGGAGCGGCGCCGGACGTGTGGTCAAACAGGGAAACATCGTCCTTGGCAGTGATATGGACGAACAGGTGCAGGTCATCGAGCCAAACTTCAAACTTAATCGGACGGCCCTCAGAGTCAAAGGTGAGAACGGTAGGACTGGCCATAGTGGCAGTAGCAGCAGTAGTTGTAGCAGTAGTAGCAGTAGCAGTAACAGTAGTAGCAGTAAGAGCAGTAGCAGTAGCAACTGTAGTATTAAGAACAGCTGTAACAGCAGGAACAGGAATAGCAGTTGCTGCAGGTGGGGCGGCGCGGCTCGGTCAGGGCGGCGCGACTCGGGCGGCGCGGCTCGGGCAGGTAGGGCGGCGCGACGGCGGGCCTATGCACGGTGCGCGGCGGCGCCTAGGGTGCGGCTGCGCGCGGGCCGCGGCTGCGTTTGTGCGGCGGCTAAGCGCGAGCTGCAGCAGCCGACGCGCGATCGCCGCTGCGCGCGGGCTGCGACCTGCGGGCGGGCGGCGGTGGGTCGAGCGTCGGCCTAGGGGCGAGCGGGGCCTACGGGCGACGGCCTGCTGGCGCGAGCGAGAAAACATCGGGCCGCCCTAGGTGGCTAACGAGCTACTCGCGCTAAAAACGCGGGGCCGCGCTCGGGCTGCTAGCGGGCTGCAAACGAGCAGCGTGAGAGGAGGGCGCGCGAGGGCACACTAGGAGAGAGGCGCACGAGGGCGCTAAGACGGTAGGGCGCACGAGGGCACCTCTAGCGGAACGGTGGGCCTTTAGGTAAGCGGTCCTAGGTCCCTAACCTAGGCTCTTAATACCATGTCAGATTTGTCAAACTCATATGCTATCGTCTATCTAGGCTGTAGTGGGGTAGACACTAAGGGGTATGGTTTTCTAGGGTTTCATACTTGTACCCCACACATTCCTTAGTCAATCATTCCTCATTCTTCTCATGGTATAGAGCGGGTTCCCTAGTGGGACCGTTTCTTCCAAGGGCCCACCTTCGAAAGTTTTTTTTTGCCTGCCCTAAACGCGCTTCGCGTCCTGCCCGAAAATTTCGCGGCCCCTTAGTGGCCTGCCCCTTCACGGCCCCTTAGTGGCCCCTTCGCGGCCCCCTTAGTGGCCCCCTTCGCGGCCCCTTAGCGGCCCCTTCGCTGCCCCTTAACGGCCCCTTCGCTGCCCCTTAGCGGCCCATTCGCGGCCCCTTCGCTGCCCCTTCGCGGCCCCTTCGCAGCCCCTTTGCGGCCCCACCCCGTCACCAGTCGCGGCCCCGCCCCGTCGCCACCCGGGTGTCCCCCCTCCCTCGTCGCGACGCCTCCGCGGAACCCGCGCGTCGCCCCCGCCTCGTCGCGACACCCCTGCGGGACCCGCGAGGCGCGACTCCTGCGCGTCGCGACGCCCCTACCGGACCCGGGCGTCGCCCCCGCTCGTCGCGACGCCCCTGCGGGACCCGCGCGGCGTCGCCCCTGCCCGCCGCGGCGCCCTGCCCTAACCCGCGCCCCTGCAGCAGCCGCCCCTGCAGCAGCCGCCCCTGGTCCCTGGAGCAGCCGCCCCTGCAGCAGCCGCCCCTGGTCCCTGGAGCAGCCGCCCCTGCAGCTGCCGCCCCTGGCCACTGGAGCAGCCGCCCCTGGCCCCTGGGGCAGCCGCCCCTGCAGCAGCCGCCCCTGGCCCCTGGAGCAGCCGCCCCTGCAGCAGCCCCCCCCCCCCCCCCCCCCCCCCCCCCTCTGCAGCAACCGCCCCTGGACTTCTGCAGCCGCCCCTGGCCCCTGCAGAAGCCGCCCCTGGACCTCTACAGCCGCCCCTGGCCCCTGGAGCAACCGCCCCTGCAGCAGCTGCCCCTGGCCCCTGGAGCAGCCGCCCCTGCAGCAGCCGCCCGTGGCCCCTGGAGCAGCCGCCCCTGCAGCAGCCGCCCCTGGCCCCTGGAGCAGCCGCCCCTGCAGCAGCCGCCCCTGGCCTCTGGAGCAGCCGCCCCTGGAGCAGCCGCCCCTGCAGCTGCCGCGGAGCCCTCGCCCTGCAGTGGTGCCGGCCTCGCCGTTGCCGCCGTCGTACGCCTGCCCTTCTTGCCACTGGTGAGCACTGTCCTGCCCGTACTGCTGTTACTGCTGCTCCTGCTGCTACTGCTCTTTCTACTGCTACTGCTGCTCCTGCTGCTACTGCTGCTCGTGCTGCTCCTACTGCTACTGTGTTTTCTACTGCTACTGCTGCTCCTGCCGTGGCCAGATGCAGCTCCAGCGCCGTCCGTGTGAGTCCCTCACGCCCCAACAGCTTCGTGAGTGGTACGCTCGTTGGGGTTGTCGGGGTGGCCGCAGTGGGAATCGTCCTGGAGTGAGTAGTTCCGCAGCTTCTTGTAGTGGCCAGGTGCAGCTGCAGCGTCGTGTGCGCGCGGTCCCTTCGCCCCCGCAGCTTCGTGAGTGGTACGCTCAGCGTGGAGGGTCACGGGGTTCTGCTCGCTGCCCGTACGTCATTCGCACTAGTGCTAGGACTGGCCAGCCCTGCGGGACGTTTGGTCACACAGAGTCCCGCTGCTTCGCCCGTCTGAGCGACGCCTGGCGTACAGAGTTTGGTGACGTGGCTGAGCTCCCCGAGTGGGTGGAGCTGCTTAGGCAGAGGGTAGATGTCTATGCTCTTGACTATGATGCTATCCTCACTACCATGTATGCATTGCCTACTAGTGCTGAGGGTGCCTGTTACCTGTGTGTGCCGCCTGACCCCGGTCTCCAGTCTGCTGCTCTCGGTACTGGTGAGGCTGCTACTCTAGGTGCTGGTACGTCTCCTGCTCCAGGTGCTGGTGAGGCTGCTGCTCTAGGTGCTCGTGGGTCTACTGCTCCAGGTGCTGGTGAGTCTGCTCTTTCTGGTGCTGCGCCTGCTGCGGTCTTGCACACCTTCACCCTTGACTCGGGTGCTTCCCACTCCTTCTTTCCCGACCGCACCACACTCACGCCGCTTAGTCGGCCGGTTGCGGTCTCCCTGGCAAACCCCTCTGGGGGTCCTGTCCTTGCTCACTTCTCCATTGTGCTACCGTGTCCAGCGGCCCCGTCTGGCTCCCTGTCAGGTCTTTACCTCCCCTCGTTCTCTACGAACTTGGTGAGTGGTGCTGACCTGCAGGATGGGGGAGTTGACCAGTTCACTCCTGCGAGTCAGCGGGTGACCCACTGCACGTGTGCTTGGACGGGCCGACACTTGGCCACGTTTACCCGTCAGCCGGGGTCGAGCCTGTACACACTAACTACCGAGTCTCCTCCAGTTACTGCGTCTGGTCAGGTAGCTGCGTCGGGTCAGGTGTTTGCTGCAGCGTCCAGGTCTGGTCCTGAGTCTGCCCCCTGCTCGTGTCGCCTCCTGTCCCACCAGACCCTCCTCTGGCACCACCACCTTGGTCACCCCTCCCTGCCTCATCTCCGAGGCATGGCCTCCCGTGTCCTTGTCTCTGGTCTCCCCCGGTCCCTCCCTCCCCTTCCTCTGGGGCCTGCCCCTACCTGCGTTCCCTGCGTCGAGGGGCGGCAGCGCGCCGCTCCTCACTCCTCCGAGTTTTCGCCGACACAGGCTCCGCTGCAGACTCTTCACATGGACGTATGGGGCCCAGCCCGCGTCCGTGGACAGGGTCACGAGCGTTACTTCCTCCTGGTGGTTGACGACTAGTCGCGTTACACCACAGTCTTCCCCTTGCGCAGCAAGGGTGATGTCACTGGGGTGTTGATCGACTGGATCCGCGCTACTCGTCTCCAGCTCAGAGAGAGTTTCGGCTCGGACTTTCCTGTTCTGCGTCTGCACTCCGACAGAGGTGGAGAGTTTTCCTCCGACCTTCTGCGAGCCTTTTGTCGTGCGAGGGGCATCCGCCAGACGTTCACGCTTCCGGCCTCTCCACAGCAAAATGGGATTGCTGAGCGCCGCATTGGCATGGTCATGGACGTCGCTCGTACGTCCATGATCCATGCGGCTGCTCCCCATTTTCTGTGGCCGTTTGCGGTTCAGTACGCGGCGCAGCAGATCAACCTTCAGCCCCGGGTCTCCTTGCTGGAGACCTCCCCCACAGTGCGGTGGACGGGGAAGGTTGGCGATGCGTCTGCGTTCCGTGTCTGGGGATCTCGGGCTTTCGTCCGAGACTTGTCTGCGGACAAGCTGTCCTCTCGTGCTGTTCCCTACGTCTTCCTTGGCTTCCCCCGTGACGCGCCTGGTTGGCAGTTTTACCACCCCACCTCGCGCCGTGTTCTGTTCTCCCAGGACGTCACGTTTGACGTGTCGGTTCCATACTACCGTCTCTTCCCCTACCGCGCTGCCCCCCTCCCCCCCCCGCCGCTCTTCCTCGCGCCAGGTCCCCCCCCGGTAGACCCCCTCCCCCCTCAGAGTCCTGCCCCCTCAGGTGTGTCTCAGGAAGACGCAGTCGAGCCTGTCGAGGTAGCTGTTGACTCTGGTGCTGCTTGGGGTGCTGAGCCTGCAGGTGCCGGGTCTGGGGGTGCTAAGCCTGAGCGTGCGGAGCCTGGGGGTGCTGGGTCTGGGGGTGCTGAGCTTGGGGGTGCCGAGTCTGGGGGTGCTGAGCCTGAAGTTGCTGAGTCTGGGGGTGCGGAGCCTGCGGGTGCTGGGCCTGCTCGAGTGGAGCCTGGTGGTGCTGGGCCTGGAGGTCCTTCGGGTGCTTCGTCTCGGCGGGAGCTGCCCTCTCCCCAGGAGCTGCGTGAGTGGTTTGCTCGCCGCTGGAGTCGTGCTGCTGGAGCTGGTGGTGCTACCGGTGCTGGAGGCTCTGCGGCTGCTGGAGGTGCTCGTACCAACGGTACTGGAGCTGCTGGGCCTGGTGGTGCTACTGGTGCTGGAGCTGGAGGTGCTGCTGGCGTAGGTGCTACTGGAGCTGGTGCTGCTACGTCTTCCGGTGGTCCTGCTGGAGCTGGAGCTGCTGGAGGTGTTGGCGCTGGAGGTGCTGCTGGAGCTGGTGGTGCTGCTGGCGTTGGAGCTGACGCTGGGGGTGCTGGTGCTGTCCCTGCTGGTTCTGGAGGCGCTGCGCGGCCGCGGCCGTACTTTGTTCCGCTCCTTGAGCAGGCTCTTGGTCTTACGCCCTCTACTGGTCCTGCTCCTTCCTTAGAGTGTCCACTGCCTGTCCAGTCCGAGTCACAGTTACAGCTCGCCTCCCCACTGCCTGCTCCACCTCCCTACACTGGTCCTACTGGAGGTCTTGCTGAGCGTCGTGAGCCTGAGTCTCATCCTGCGTTGCCTGTTTGTGCTGCTCGCACAGGTCGTCGTGTTCCGCGTCAGCATCCTCCTGCGGTCCCGGGCATGCACCAGATGGCACTGCGTCCTTCCACTGCTCCACTGCGTGTCCCCTTGCCGTCTCCTTCAGAGTCCTCTCTTCCTGCCCTTGCTGACCTGGAGTCTGACTCCCTTCGTGCTGCCATTCCTACTGTCACGCGTCTCCTGGCTACTGTTGTCACTGACCCTTCCTTTGAGTCCACTGCTGCGTCTGCCTTAATTGCTGAGCTTGTAGACTTCGCTGCTCACTGTCGTCTAGACTACGCCGCGAGTCTTGTTGCTGAGTCTGAGTATGTCTGTCCTCCGTCCGTCGGGGGTGAGTGTGCTCTTGGCACGGACGTCCTTGAGGAGAGGCAGGAGGAGTTCCAGTGCTTTGCTGCTGCTTTACCTCATCTCGTGTCCATGCTGCTTGCCCCTGAGGGAGACCCGGATGCACCAGACATCCCGACTCCGCGTTCGTACGCTGAGGCGATAGAGGGTCCCTACTCCTCTCAGTGGCAGACAGCCATGGACGCAGAGATGGCTTCCTGGAAGTCCACAGGCACCTACGTTGAAGAGGTTCCCCCAACTGGGGCGAACATCGTCAGTGGCATGTGGATCTACAGGGTGACGCGGCCGCCGGGTTCTCCGCCTGTCTTCAAGGCGCGTTACGTGGCTCGAGGCTTCATTCAGCGGCAGGGAGTTGACTACTTCCACACCTTCTCTCCCACCCCGAAGATGACCACTCTTTGGGTGCTGCTGCACATAGCCGCTCAGCGTGACTACGAGCTTCACTCTCTTGACTTCAGCACTGCTTTCCTACAGGGCAGCCTGCACGAGGAGATCTGGCTGCGCCGCCCTCCTGGCTTTACTGGGTCGTTTCCTCCTGGTACCCAGTGGAGCCTCCGGCGGCCAGTCTACGGTCTCCGCCAGGCTCCATGCGAGTGGCACGACACACTGAGGACTACGCTTGCGGCTCTTGGGTTTGCTCCTTCTACCGCTGACCCGTCGCTGTTTCTACGCACCGACACCTCGCTGCCGCCGTTCTACATCCTCGTGTACGTCGACGACTTGGTCTTTGCTACTGCTGACACTGCTGGACTCGTCCACGTGAAGTCCAAGCTGCAGAAGAGACACACGTGTACAGACCTGGGTGAACTGCGCAGCTACCTTGGCTTGCAAATCACCCGGGACAGAGCACGGCGCACCATTACCCTGACTCAGTCACACATGGTGCAGCAGGTCCTTCAGCGTTTCGACTTCACGTACTCCTCGCCTCAGGCCACTCCTCTGTCTACTCGCCACTCGCTCTCAGCTCTGCCTTCGGATGAGTCCGTAGAGCCGAGTGGTCCGTACCCAGAGCTTGTTGGCTGCCTCATGTAGCTGATGACCTGCACTCGTCCTGACCTAGCATACCCTCTTAGCATCTTGGCACGCTGTGTTGCTCCTGGGAGACACCGACCAGAGCACATGGCTGCTGCGAAGAGGGTGTTGCGCTACTTGTGCAGTACGTCGGGCATGGGGCTCGTGCTTGGAGGGCGGAGTTCAGTGGTCCTCACTGGTCACGCAGACGCTTCTTGGGCTGACGACTTGGCTACGCAGCCGTCGTCACAGGGTTACACCTTCAGCCTTTGTTCCGGCTCTGTTTCGTGGCGGTCTACCCGCTCGTCTTCTGTTCTCGGCTCCAGCTGTGAGGCCGAGATATACGCAGGGGCCATGGCTGCACAGGAGTTACGTTGGCTCACCTACCTGCTGACCGACCTGGGAGAGCCGCCTCGTTCTCCTCCAGTTCTGTACGTAGACAACAAGGCCATGCTGGCCTTGTGTCGGGAGCACAGACTGGAGCACAGAACGAAGCACATTGCTCTTCGCTACTTCCTTGCTCGTGAGCTGCAGCAGCGTGGTCAGCTGCGCCTTGCTTACGTGGTCTCTCAGGCGAACACTGCTGATATCTTTACCAAGGCACTTCAGCCTTGTGATCATCAGCGCTTTTGTACGATGCTAGGTCTTGTGTCAACGTCGCTCTGCTACAGTAGGGCGCGGACCTTATGTCAGAATGAGAAGTGTTTGAACTAGTAACATTGGGAGTACAAGTAGGAAAACCTAGAATATTGTACCCCCTAAGGCTAAACCCACTGTAGCCTACAGAATAGCAACATATATAATGTTTGACACCTTGGTTATTAGGGTGCGTTTGGTACGTTCGGCGATGCCTTACTATGGGTGTGGATATGGAAGAGATAGCTTGTGCGTAATTCTCTTTTCCTGGATGTATGTCGCAATCTTATCGGTCTTAAACTCGGCCGCGCAGTCGGTTTGCCACAGCTTGAGCTTGCAGCCGGACTCAGTCTTGGCGTTGCTATGCCAGACCTCGAAAACGTCGTGCGCCTTGCTCCTATGAGAAACGTTTGCCACCCAGACGAAACGAGAGTGGGCATCGACGAAGGTAAGTGCATATTCTTCGCCGTTGATGCCTGGCTGCGTGAGAACAAGAAAATCACTATAAACTTTCAGGAGCTTGGCGCAGCGGTTCGTGCCTGGCTCGAGGAGTTTGAAGGGCTTTCGGAGCCTCCCTCTAGATATGCCAGGATGCCGACTTGCAATGCCGCACGGCAAGCGACGATATGCGTGGTAAGTCGACGCCGGCATTCTCGTTGTCTCGCGCCCGGTTTCTTGCGCAACATGTGTCAGAATGTGATGTTTGTGTAGCCTGCAGTGGGGTACTCTATAGCGAGTACAGCCCGAATTAGGGTTTGCTATATGTACTCAACTGCATGCTAGTGAAAACCCCTCTTTGCTGTTTATCGTTTTTGCCTACTGTTTCAACATGCTACCAGAGCAGGTCGACCCTCCTGGGTCGATCCTGTGGGTGGGCTCCACCCGATGCTTCCGCTGCTCTACTGCCTGTACCGCGCCCCGGGCGCGCGCCGTTTTCTTCCTGCCGTGCGCTCGGAGCGCGCAGCATTTTTTCTTCCCGCCGCGCGGCGGTTTTCTGCCCCGTCGATCCGCGCGTCGCCCCCCGTCGCCCGTCGCAGCGCCCCCGGGGACCCGCGCGTCGCCCCTCGTCGCCCGTAGCGGCCCGCGCAACCTGCGCCAGGCCCGCGCGCGGCCCGTACGGCCTGCGCCAGGCCCGCGCGCGGCTCGTACGGGCTGCGCCAGGCCCGCGCGCGGCCCGTACGGGCTGCACCAGGCCCGCTCGCAGCTGAAGCAGCACGCGCGCGGTTCGTCCGGCCTGCGCCAGGCCCGTGAGCGGCCCGTACCGTCTTTCCCTGTGCCGCACGCCGTCCCCCGAGCTTCTGACCGCGCCCCACCCTCGCTGCTGCCCGCGTTCCTGTGTTAGGGTTTGGGGGTGGAGAGTATGGGGGTGCCGTGTGTGTGAGCCGTCCCCTGCTCCTCCTCCTCCTCCGTCTCCCACTGCTGCAGCTGCCGCTGAGGAGGGTGGATGTGTTGGAGCCGTCGGAGTGGTACGAGGGGGGTGGCGTGTGAGCGGTGCTAGTGGTTCAGCAGGGAGTGTGTGAAAGGGGTGTGGGACAGTTGGGGGAGGTTGACCGGATGTAGCCGACTTGTCGTCCGCAGCGCCTGAAGTCCAGAGAGCCACGACCCCCTGTGGCCTGAGTAGTCCGGGGCTCTGCGCCCGGTAGCCACAGTGTGAGCACTCCTAGTAGTCCAGAGAGCCACGACCCCCTGTGGCGTGAGTAGTCCGGGGCTCTGCGCCCGGTAGCCACAGTGTGAGCACTCGTGGGAGCACAGCGAGCCAGCAGCGCCTGTCGCCGTGTAGTCCGGGTTTAGCCTGGTAGCGACAGTGCTGCGCACTTCTGTTGCCCATGTGTCTGCAGCTTCAGCCGTCGTCTCGCATCTTCTCTCCCCCACAGTTTCTCCTCCTCCTCACTTGCTCTTTGTGATAGTCTCTAGCGCTGCTTATAATTGTGAACTACTACTCTGCCTGCTTGTTGTGTTGATTGTACCCCACTTTGACTATGGGGGTGTGTCAGAATGTGATGTTTGTGTAGCCTGCAGTGGGGTACTCTATAGCGAGTACAGCCCGAATTAGGGTTTGCTATATGTACTCAACTGCTTGCTAGTGAAAACCCCTCTTTTCTGTTTATCGTTTTTGCCTGCTGTTTCAACAACATGTGCCGTGGATTCAAGGCACCTGGACACTATAAGGGACGGTCGTTGGATAGGGTAACACCAACATTGCAAGCTCCACGGTAATTCTTTCCTGTGCAGTGTATCCCCGGTCGATGTGCGACACCTGGAACTACGATAGGCGGAGCGATGGTCGCCGCGTGGAACGCGTCGAAATAGTCGGCACGCTGGGTTTCCCTCGCAACACACCTTGACTTCTCCCGTGACGCGTGGCCCCATCATGGGCATCATGGCGGACCACGATGTTTCTACGATGCCGGAGACAATCTCGGTTGTCCTCCTTGTCAGAATCCCAACCACTAGACCATTGGGATAAAAGGGCTTGTTAAGTAGCGGGTCAGTGCGCCCATAACCCCCCAGGCCAACGTGCCTGTAACCCTTCCCTAGGATCAATCGGGGATCACCAGTGGACCTCTGACACCCCCCCGCACTGGGATGCCCGAAGTGTATACACCGGGATTCGAACCCGAGACCTTCGCTCTGATACCATGTCAGAATCCCAACCACTAGACCATTGGGATGAAAGGGCTTGTCAAGTAGCGGGTCAATGCGCCCATAACCCCCCAGGCCAACGTGCCTGTAACCCTTCCCTAGGATCAATCGGGGATCACCAGTGGACCTCTGACACTCCTGCGCCGCGTGACAAGCATTCGGAGGTGACATGTCGAGCTGGCAAATCGACCCGTGCTGAGATACACCCATTGGGTTTGTCTCAACGCAACCCAAGGTTGACGGGTCATCAACAATCCTAAGGCTCTCGTGCCAGCAACACTGCTTGTTTGCCGGGAGGTCAACGGGAGCACGACTGGCCAAAAAGGGGGCCTGTAATTTCTAAGCCGCGATATTGACAACCGAAGGATCGAAGTGGACAGGATAAGATTGCTAAGTTGTAGGAATGTCAGAATGAACAAGAGTGAATGAACTAGAAACGAGTTGGGTACAAGTAGGAAACCCTAACTTACTTTATCCCATAGTAACTACCCCACTACAGCCTAAACCAACTGTAGCAGATATAACATTTGACACACCCCCATAGGCAATGTGGGGGAGAGCAAGGGGTCACAAGACCAGTCAAGAAAGGCAAAGCAAGCTCAGGGTGGATCACAATGTCACCACACTCACTGAGCACAACCAAAGGGCCACAAGGCCAGTTCACATGCAGAGGCATATATGCAACACAAACATCACAGTGATCTCTACCTAGCAAAGCAAGCATGCAGGTATATATATATAGATGACAGTACAAGCACAGCCTACAGCAAGTGAGGAAAAGTGGGCACAAGCCCTAGCATAGTGCAGAAACGCTGATGATCGCCAGACTGAAGTGCCTTGGTGAATATATCAGCAGTGTTGGCCCGAGTGGCCACGTAACGCAGACGAAGCTGACCACGCTGCTGCAAATCTTGAGCCAGGAAGTAACGCAGAGCGATGTGCTTCGTCCTGTGCTCCAGTCTGTGCTCCTCACACAAGGCAATGGTAGCCTTGTTGTCGACGTACAGCACTGGAGGAGAACGAGGCGGCTCTCCCAAGTCAGTCAGCAGGTAGGTGAGCCAGCGTAACTCCTGTGCAGCCATGGCTGTGGCGTAGATCTCAGCCTCACAACTGGAGCTGAGAACTGAAGACGAGCATGTAGAACGCCAAGAAACTGAACCAGAGCCAAGGCTGAAGGTGTAACCCTGTGACGACCGCTGAGTAGCCTGGTCGTCGACCCAAGAAGCGTCTGAGTGCCCAGTGAGAACAACTGAGCTCCTCCCTCCAAGCACGAGCCCCATGACCGATGTACTGCACAAGGAGCGCAGTACCCTCTTAGCAGCATCCATGTGCACCTTTCGGTGCCGACCAGGAGCCATGTAGCGAGCAAGAAGGCCAAGAGGGTACGCGAGGTCAGGAGGAGTGCAAGTCATCAGGTACATGAGGCAGCCAACTAGCTCTGGGTAAGGACCACTCGGCTCTACGGACTCGTCCGAAGGTGGAGCTGAGAGCGAGTGACCTGTAGCCAGAGGAGTGGCCTGTGCCGAGGACCAGGTGAAGCCGAAGCGCTGAAGGACCTGCTGCACCATGTGTGACTGAGTCAGTGTGATGGTGCGGCGTGCTCTGTCCCGGGTGATCTGCAAGCCAAGGTAGCTGCGCAGTTCACCCAGGTCTGTGCACGTGTGTCTCTTCTGCAGTGGCAAAGACCAAGTCGTCGACGTACACGAGGATGTAGAACGGCGGCAGCGAAGTGTCGGTGCGCAGAAACAGCGACGGGTCAGCAGTAGAAGGCGCGAACCCAAGAGCCGCAAGTGTAGTCCTCAGTGTGTCGTGCCACTCACGTGGCGCCTGGCGGAGACCGTAGACCGGCCGTCGGAGGCTCCACTGGGTACCAGGAGGGAACGACCCAGTGAAGCCAGGAGGGCGGCGCAGCCAGATCTCCTCGTGTAGGCTGCCCTGCAAGAAAGCTGTGCTGAAGTCAAGAGAGTGAAGCTCGTAGTCACGCTGAGCGGCAACGTGCAGTAGCACCCGAAGAGTGGTCATCTTCGGGGTGGGGGAGAAGGTCTGGAAGAACTCTACTCCCTCCCGCTGACTGAAGCCTCGAGCAACATAACGAGCCTTGAAGACAGGCGGAGAACCTGGCGGCCGCTTAACCCTGAAAATCCACATGCCACTGACGATGTTCGCCCCAGGAGGGGGAACCTCGTCGACGTAATTGTCAGTGGACTTCCAGGATGCCATCTCTGCATCCATGGCTGACTGCCAGTGAGAGGAGTACTCACCCGCGATCGCCTCAGCGTAAGAGCGCGGGGTCGGGATGTCTGGTGCATCCGGGTCTCCCTCAGGTGCAATCAGCATGGACACGAGATGAGGTACAGCAACGGCAAAGCACTCAAACTCCTCCTGCCTGTCCTCAAGGACGTCCGTGCCAAGAGCACACTCACCCCCGACGGACGGAGGACAGATAGACTCAGACTCAGCAACAAGACTGGCAGCGTAGTCTAGACGACAGTGAGCAGCAAAGTCGACAAGCTCAGCAACTAAGGCAGACGCAGCAGCTGACTCAAAGGAAAGGTCAGTGACAGCAGTGGCCAGGAGAGGCGTGACAGTAGGACTAGCAGCACGAAGAGAGTCAGACTCCGGGTCAGCAAGGGCAGTAAGAGAGGACGCAGGAGGAGAAGGCAGAGGGACACGCTGTGGAGCAGTGGAAAGACGAAGCCTCATCTGGTGAGTGCCTGGGACAGCAGGAGGACGCTGACGTGGGACACGACGACCAGTGCGAGCAGCACGAATAGGTGACGCAGAATGAGACGCAGGCGACACAGGGCGAGACTCAGGCTCACGACGCTCCGTAAGACCTCCTGTCGGACCAGTGTAGGGAGAAGGACCAGGAAGTGGCGAGGCAGGTGGTAACTGTGACTGCGACTGGACAGGTGGAGGACACTCTAAGGAGGGAGCAGGACAAGGAGGAGGCGGCTGACCAAGAACCTGCTCGAGGAGCGGAACGAAGTACGGCCGCGGACGTGAAGTGCCCCCAGAACCAGCAGAGACAGCACCAGAACCCCCAGCAGCAGCTCCAGTAGCGCCAACTGTTACAATACAATCTGAGCTGTTAACCGGGTTTAACTAAGGGCCTAGGCTTAGAAGCCTAGGCCAAGCGGGTATCGAGGGAGTTGTGCCAAGGGAGAATCGAGAATGATTGGTTTCACTATAGCACACAAGGTACATATAGCAAAATAGCAACGGTGCACCACCAACAACAAGAAGGCATAACTACACTAAAGCTAAAGCTACAGGCAGTTATAAACATATATAAAATATATATCGCGACACACCCCCTTAACTCCCTGCAGCACATAACTATAGCAAGTCACACCCCCGGAACTTGGGCAAGAGGTAGAAGAAGCAGGGGAAACAGCAACACAGATCAACCATGTTAAATGCAACAACGGCAAGTGCAGGACCCGAGAGGTGGGCGTGAGAGCAAGCGCCGTGGCTACAACGAGCAGCTGGACAGCGCGGCTCAGCACCTCCGGGGGCGTGCCTGCTACAGGCAGCAGATGCAGTGATGGCAGATAGAGCCACAGTGACCTCAGCCACGGCAGATGCAGCAGCAACAGGTGCAGGACCCGGCAGGTGGGCGTGAGAGCAGGCGCTGTGGCTGCAACGAGCAGCTGGACAGCACCGCTCAGCACCTCCGGGGGCGTGCCTGCTACAGGCAACGGCTGCAAATGCCCGACTTACTTCTTCCACCCCTTTACCCGCCACTCAACCCCTCTGGTGCTGGCGGCTGCGCTGGGGCTGGTTCCTGGTGCTGGCGGCTGGCGCTGGGGCTGGTTCCTGGAGCTGGCGGCTGGCGCTGGGGCTGGTTCCTGGTACTGGCGGCTGGCGCTGGGGCTGGTTCCTGGTACTGGCGGCTGGCGCTGGGGCTGGTTCCTGGTGCTGGCGGCTGGCGCTGGGGCTGGTTCCTGGTGCTGGCGGCTGGCGCTGGGGCTGGTTCCTGGTGCTGGCGGCTGGCGCTGGCGGCTGGCCCTGGTGCTGGTCCTGGTGCTGGCGGCTGGCCCTGGTGCTGGTGCTGGTGCTGGTGCTGGCGGCTGGCCCTGGAGCTGGTGCTGGTGCTGGCGGCTGGCCCTCGAGCTGGTGCTGGTGCTGGCGGCTGGCCCTGGAGCTGGTGCTGGCCCTGGAGCTGGTGCTGGTGCTGGCGGCTGGCCCTGGAGCTGGTGTTGGTGCTGGCGGCTGGCCCTGGAGCTGGTGCTGGTGCTGGCGGCTGGCCCTGGAGCTGGTGCTGGTGCCTGGTGCTGGCGTGACGGCGCTGGTTCTGGTGCTAGCCCTGGTGCTGGGGCCTGGTGCTGGCGTGACGGCGCTGGTTCCGGTGCTGGCGCTGGTGACTGGCGTCGGTGCTGGTGCTGGTGCTCGCGGCTGGCGGGTCCGATGGCAGGTGATGCGCGCTGGGCGGGACGGGGGACTGGAACGGGCGGGGTATTTGGGTCCACTGGTGGTGGTACGGATGGGGTGCAAGGTGCGGGTCGCGGCGTAGAAGAAGCTTCTCCCGCCACTCCCATCACCCCCGCCACTCCCGCCACTCCCTTCCCCCTTTTCCTCTCTCTCCCCCACAGCATTCCGCCGCCACTCCCTTCCCCCTTTTCTACTCCCCCCCACAGCGTTCCGCCGCCAATCCCTTCCCCTCCTCCCTCTCCCACCCACAGCGACCGCCGCTGCACACGCGAACAGTCGCGACGGGGTGGGTGACGGGCAGGGGGGCCGGGGGAATGCGACGGGCGGAGCGAGGCGACGGGAGGGAAGAAAACGGGACGGGGGGGGAAGGGCCGCGACGACCGCCACGGACGCCGTCCCCTTCATTCCCGATGCCGCCCCCCCCCCCCCTTCCCCACTCTCGCGCAAACTCGGCAGCAGGCGTAGGCGCGGGCAGAGGTGGTGACGGGGGGGAAACGCGACGGGCTGACGACGAGGGAAACGCGACGGGCTGGCGACGGGGGAAATGCGACGGGCTGGCGACGGGGGAAAACGCAACGGGCTGGCGACGGGCAGGCGACGAGGGAAAAATAAACGACGGGCTGGCGACGAGGGAAACGCGGCCAGCTCGCCGCCGCGCCCGTCGCAGCGAGCGCCGTGCCGCGAATGGGTGGGCCCATTAAAATCGCAGGTCCTAGAAGGAACTACGCTCTGTTACCATGTTACAATACGATCTGAGCTGGTAACCGGGTTTAACTAAGGGCCTAGGCTTAGAAGCCTAGGCCAAGCGGGTATCGAGGGAGTTGTGCCAAGGGAGAATCGAGAATGATTGGTTTCATTATAGCACACAAGGTACATATAGCAAATAGCAACGGTGCACCACCAACAACAAGAAGGCATAACTACACTAAAGCTAAAGCTACAGGCAGTTATAAACATATATAAAATATATATCGCGACACCAACTCCAGTACCCCCAGTAGCACCAGCTCCAGCCACACCGTCGGCTCTAGTACCTGCAGGAGGACGAGTGTCAGTACCTCCAGCTCCAGCCCCTGCAGCACCACCAGCCGCAGTACCAGTAGCACCTCCAGCGGCTCCAGTAGCACCCCCAGTCCCAGCAGCTCCAGTACCGCTAGTACGAGCACCTCCAGGACCAGTAGCTCCAGCACCTCCAGCGCCAACCCCAGGGTCAGCAGCTACACCAACTCCAGTAGGCCCAGCATCCTCAGCTCCAGCTCCAGTAGCACCTCCAGCGCCCACAGTACCACGGCGGCGGCGACAGTACCGAGAGTACCACTCACGCAGCTGCTGGGAAGAGAGAGCGCCCCCAGGCGCAGCACCCCTAGGCTCAGGACCTCCAGGCTCAGCACCCCCAGGCTCCGCACCCCCAGGCTCAGTACCCCAAGGCGCAGCACCCCCAGTTTCAGCACCCCCAGGCTCAGCACCCCCAGGCTCAGCATCCGTAGTCTCCGCACCCCCAGGCTCAGCACCCCCAGTCTCCGCACCCCCAGGCTCAGCACCCCCAGTCTCAGTACCCCAAGACCCAGCACCACCAGGTTCAGCACGCTCAGGCTCAGCACGCTCAGCACCTCGCGCAGGACCAGAGTCGACAGCTACCTCGACAGGCTCGACCTGGTCTACCTGGGAAACACCTGAGGGAGCAGGACCCTGAGGAGGCAGGGGGTCTACCGAAGCAGCACCTGACGTGAGGAAGAGCGGCGGAGGGGGCAGCGGGGCAGTGCGGTAGGGGAAGAGACGGTAAAAGGGGACCGACTCGTCAAACGTGACATCCTGAGAGGGGAAGACACGGCGCGAGGTGGGGTGGTAAAACTGCCAGCCAGGCGCGTCAGGGACAAAGCCCAGGAAGACACAGGGAACGGCGCGGGAGGAGAGCTTGTCCGCGGACGTATCGCGGACAAAGGCACGAGAACCCCAGACCCGGAACACGGACGCATCGCCAACCTCTCCCGTCCAACGCAGTGTCGGCGAGGTCTCCGGAACGGCGACACGGGGCCAGAGGTTGAGCTGATGCGCGGCGTACCGGACCGCAAACGGCCACAGAAAATGGGGGGCAGCCGCATGGATCAAGGAGGTACGAGCGACCTCCATGACTAAGCCAATGCGGCGCTCAGCAACCCCATTCTGCTGCGGAGAGGCCGGAAGCGTGAACGTCTGGTGAATGCCCTCCCCCTAACAGAAGGTCTCCAAGAGGCCGGAGGAAAACTCACCACCTCTGTCAGAGTGCAGTCGCAGGACGGGAAGGTCCGTGCGAAAGTGCCTCTCCAGCTGGAGACGAGTAGCGCGGATCCAAGGGATCAAGACAGCAGGGACCTCTCCCTTGGTGCGCAAGGGGAAGACCGTGGTGTAGCGCGTGTAGTCGTCAACTACCAGCAGGAAGTAGCGCTCTCCGCTCTGTCCACGGACGCGGGCCGGGCCCCACACGTCCATGTGAAGGGTCTGCAGAGGAGCCTCTGTCGGGGGGAACTCAAATGAGTGAGGGGTGGCACGCTGCCGCCCCTCGACACAGGGAAGGCAAGGAAGGGCAGGGGACGGTGGCAGGGGAGGCAGTGACCTGGGCAGACCAGAGACGAGGAAACGAGAGTGCATGCCACGAAGGTGCTGCATCGAAGGGTGACCAAGGCGGTGGTGCCAGAGGACCGTCCGGTGTGAGAGGGTGCGACACGAGCAGGGGGCGGACAACTGACCTGACGCAGACGCAGACGCCGCTACCTGAGGGGACTCAGTGGTCAGTGTGCACAAGTCCGACCCCGGCTGCCGAGTGAAGGTAGCCAGGTGACGACCCGTCTGGGCACACGTGCAGTGTGTCACACGCTCGTAGGCAGGGGTGAACTGGTGAACACCCGCGTCCTGGAGCGCGGAACCCGCCACCAAGTTCGTAGAGAACGAGGGGAGGTAAAGGCCCGACAGTGTGCCGGACGGGACAGCAGGACAAGGGAGGGCAGTGGTGGAGGTCGCAAGGACCGGACCCCCGGAGGGGTCAGCCAGGGAGACAGCAACCGGTATAGGGAGCTGCTCTAGGGCAGTGCGGTCGCGAAAGAAACAGCGAGAAGCACCTGAGTCCAGTGTGAAGGTGTGCAGTGCCTCCGTAGACGCAGTACCTGAAGGCGTAGACTCACAAGCACCTGAAGCAGCGGACACACCTGCACCTAGAGCAGCAGCCTCACCAGGACCTGGGGCAGCAGACGTACTAGCATCTAGAGCGGCAGCCTCACCGGCACCTGGAGCAGCAGACTGGATACCGGGGTCAGGCGGCACACACAGGTGACAGGCCCCCTCGGCACTAGTAGACAATGCATAAATTGCAGTGAGAATAGCATCATAGTCAAGAGCAAAGATATCTACCCTCTGCCTAAGCAGCTCCACCCAGTCGGGGAGCTCAGCGTCGTCGCCAAACTCTGTACGCCAAGCGTCGCTCAGACGGGCGAAGCAGCGAGACTCTGTGTGACCAGGCGTCCCGCAAGGCTGACCAGTCCGGACACCCGTGCTAATAACGTACGGGCAGCGAGCAGTACCCAGCGACCCTCTACTCTGAGCGTACCACTCACAAAGCTGCTGGGGCGAACGAGTCTCGCTCAGACGACGCTGCTGCTGCACCGGGCCACTACAAGAAACTCCCGAACTACCCACTCCAGGACGACTCCCACTACTGCCACCCCGACAACCCCAACTGGCGTACCACTCACGAAGCTGCTGGGGCGTGAGGGACACACGCGGACGGCCCTGGAGCTGCATATGGCCACGCCAGGAGCAGCAGGAGAAGCAGTAGCAGCAGCTGTAACAACAGTAGCAGCACGGGCAGGGCAGTGCTCACCAGTGGTGGGAAGGGAAGGCGCACGACGGAGGCGACTGCGGGGCCGCTACAGCGGCAGGGTGGGGCCGCGACCGCGGCAGGGAGCTCCGCGGCAGGTGCTGCAGGGCGAGACCGAGCCGCGACGGCAGCTGGTGCAGGGCAGGGACAGGGCCGCGACGGTCGCTGCTGCAGGGGCGGCTGCTCCAGGGGCGGCTGCTCCAGGGGCGGCTGCTCCAGGGACCAGGGGCGGCTCCTGCAGTGGCGGCTGCTCCAGTGGCAGGGGCGGCTGCTGCAGGGGCGGCCACTCCAGAGGCCAGGGGCGGCTGCAGGTGCGGCTGCTCCAGGGGCCAGGGGCGGCTGCTGTAGTGGCGGCTGCTCCAGGCGCCAGGGGCGGCTGCTGCAGGGGCGGCTGCTCCAGGGGCCAGGGGCGGCTGCTGCAGGGGCGGCTGCTCCAGGGGCCAGGCGCGGGGTAGGTCAGGGTGACGCGGCGGGCAGGGGCGACGCGGCGGGCAAGGCGACGCGGTGGGCAGGGGCGACGCGGCGGGCAGGGGCGACGCGGCGGGTAGGGCGACGCGGCGGGCAGGGGCGACGTCGCGGGCAGGGGCGATGCCGCGGGCAGGGCAACGCGGCGGGCAGGGGCGACGCCGGCGGGCAGGGCGACGTGGCGGGCAGGGCGACGTGGCGGGCAGCTGGGCGCGGCCGCGTCAGTAGCAGGGCGCGGCCGCGTCAGCAGTAGGGCGCGGCCGCGTCACTGCAGGGCGGGGCCGCTTCCGCGTCAGCGACAAGGCGGGGCCGCGACTACGACCTGACGGGGCCGCGACAGCGACCTGACGGGGTCGCGCGCTGGCCTGACGGGCCTGTAGAGGCTGCGTGCGGGCGGTGAGGGCCTGCAGGGGCGGCGCGCGGTCGGGCAGAGGCTGCGCGCAGGCCTGACGGGCCTGCAGGGGCGGCTCTCGGGCCTGACGGGCCTGCAGAGGCGGCTTGGGGGCCTGACGGGTCTGCAGAGGCGGCTCGGGGGCCTGACGGACCTGCAGGGGCGGCTCGAGGGCCTTACTAGCTTGCAGGGGTGTCGCACTGGCCTAGGGCAGCAGGAGGCAGTGCGAGGGCTGCAGGACGGCACGCGGGCAGAACGAAGGGCGGGGCGCGCGAGGGCGCACTAGCAGAAAAAAGGCGCACGAGGGCGCACGAGCAGAGAAAGGCGCACGAGGGCACTCGTAAGGTAGGGCGCACGAGGGCGCTTCTAGCGGAATAGTGGGCCCGTAGTAGTAAGCGGTCCTAGGTGGCAACCTAGGCTCGTGATACCATGTCAGAATGAACAAGAGTGAATGAACTAGAAACGAGTTGGGTACAAGTAGGAAACCCTAACTTACTGTACCCCATAGTAACTACCCCACTACAGCCTAAACCAATTGTAGCAGATATAACATTTGACAAGGAAGACAATAAAGTCTCTGGAGTGACCTTGTTAATAATGATTGAAAGAGAATAAGATGATTAAGATATGATTACAAAAGAGTTTAAATAGAAATCTAGCTAGCCATGTACTTTGAGGTGTACATTCCCTTATTTTACTGTATTGCATAGCTATAGTAACTGCAACTATTACCTACTCGACGGTTACCTGGTTGCATCGCGTAACCTCCGATACAGTTGTCGGTCGGTCAACAGTCACGACTGTTGACCTTTGGGTGTCTCTCGAGCTGCCTCGTGCTCTATACGAGCATATCGCGATACTTGTACAGTGGCACATCTTCGCTATGAAGTGGCGCGCTAGGAGAGAACCTTCGGGAATGTTATAATAACCTTTCGGTTATTTTAACTCTCCCCTTCATTCCTGAAGGTGAGCCGCGCGGGATTTCTTCGAGATCCCGCAGAGGTTGGGGCAGTGCTGAAACTTCTGACGTGGCAACTTCTTGGTCGAGAAATCTGCTGCCATGTCCCCGGTTCGGAAGTACGTGAGTTTGACCTTGCCCTTGTCGATTTCGCCCTTGACGAAGAAGAAACGGAGTGCGATGTGCTTCGTGCGGTTCACGAATCCGGGCTTGTTCGCGATCTTGATCGCGCTCTGATTGTCGTAGAGTAACATGGGGTGCCCGTTCATCGTCACTTTTGCTTCCTACAGAAGCTCCATCAGGTACAGTTTTTCGCGAACTGCTGCGCTGACGGCGATGAACCCTGCTTTGACTAATGAAAGAGCGACGAGCTCCTACTTTTGAGAGTTCCAAGAGATAGATCTAGCAGGTTGGAGTTGAAAAATGAAGCCTGTGCAGGAGCGTCTGTTGTCAATGTCTCCCTCATGGTCTGCGTCTACGTAGCCGTGAAGCCGCAGGGTAGCAGTTAAGTTTGCTTCGTAGGTGAGTCCGACGTCAGGGGTGGAGATGAAGTATTGGAGTGCTCGACGAAGGTCCAGTAGATTCTCCCCCTCAGGTCGCTTCAAGTACTATGCGAGCTGGCTTGTGACGTAAGAGAGATCCGGCCGGCACGTGACGGCGGCGAACAGGAGACACCTCAGCTGCTGCTGATAGAGCCGATGGTCTTCGATGGAGAGCGCCGTGGTATCAGGTTCGTGATTAGGAGGAGGAGTGCGAAAGGGGGTGGTGAGGTTGATTGGAGCGATGGCGAATTCATCGCGAGCGTTTCCGCATACTTCGCGGCGGAGAGGTGGATGGAGGAGGCAGACTTGGTGATGTTAAGACCCAGAAATTGTGTGACGTTATGATTACTCGTCACTTCTAGCTTCTCCTTGATCTCGTCCTCAAAGTGGTCAAGTAGCTCCGCATCGTCGCCGGTGTATAGTAGGTCGACGTAGGCAACTAAAAGAATGAATTTGCGGCGCGATTCCCTCTGGTACATCCCTTGGTCGTGCGGCAACTGAACGAATCTGAGCTCTGTTAGAACGTTGTGTAGGTACTGCTGGCATAGACGAGGTGCGTCCTTGATGCCATTGAGAGATTTCTGGAGGAGGGAGACGGCGCCGTCGCTTTCTTCAAGCGCGTGTGGCTGTTCGACGAAGATGATGGCGTCGATAGGTTTGTATAGGAATGCACTTTCGACATCTATTTGTCGGAGTGGTCGCTGCTTGACAGCTGCGATACAGATGAGAATGCGGACGGAGGTGTTCGTCCGACGGGCGCGAAGGTCTGGTCGTAGTCCACCATGTGAGTTTGCTCGAAGCCGTGCACTACCCATCTTGCTTTGTATTTGTTGATGGAGCCATCTGCAAGGGTTTTGATCCTGAAGACCCATTTTCCAGTGAGAATTTTTCTCCCCTTTGCAGATGATCGAGGAAAGAGCTTCCACGTCCCGCGGTGCTTCAGTGCTGCTACTTCTGCCGCCATGGCTGCCTTCCATTTCTCGCTGCCCGGACTGGGCCTGGCACACGGTGGTGGGCTCCTTGGGTGAGGTGTGGCGAACTGCGACCGCGAGTCCAAGGATGCGGAGGCCGGTTTCGTTGGTCTTTTCGTAGTGGAGGCGGTCGTAGTCATGGAGGCTGGTAACTTCAGCATCCGGAGATTGGCGTGCTTCACTGTTGTAGTCTTGGGCTTCACGGGTCGTATCGTCGGGATCAAATTGTGAAACATGTATGTATGTTGGAGTCTTGAATGGGCTTGTAAGGGGTATATTGGGAGCGGGGTCAATTTGTGTGACGTCCATCACTTCTGCATCCTCTGCCAGATCTGCCTCATCGTGTGACATGGCGAAGTTGCGGTGCCCCACGAAAACCCTTTTCGATGCCTTGTCAGATTCGTGGTGTTCCTTGAACAGTGGCACAGTCAGCTTTTCGTAGAAGATGCAGTCACGTGATTTCGTCACTTCGTGTGTCGCGTAGTCCAGCACGATCCATGCCTTGTATTCCTTTTCAATCCTGAGGTGAACGCCCCAGCGTGCCCGATCATCAAAGTTTCCGGTCCTTGCTGTGTGTGGTGGCCTGTACTATTCCATGCAGCCAAACACCCAAAGCAGACGCGTGTCTGACTTTTTGCCCGTCCAAGCTTTGTAGGGAGAGGTGTTGTTCTCGAGGCTTCAGGAGGATAGCAAGTTGTGCAGCCGAACAACGTGGTTCATCGCAACGGGCCAAAACTTGGTAGGGATGGCCGATTGCTTCATCAGGGCCCTCATCCTTGTGGCAAGACTCATGTTTGTCCGTTCTACTACTCCTTGATGCTCGTGAGTGAAGGGAAGTTCAGGACGAATACTCCATTGTTGTCAATTGCTTTCCCGATGTAAGTACACTTATAGAACAATTCGAAGCTTTGCTCCTTGCAGTTGCTTCGAATGTCGACTCCGCATTTCATGAATTGTACTGACGAGAGCAGGTTGTACTGCAGATCGGGAACAACCAACACGTCTCCGATGTGGATGGTAAAGCGGGTGTCCATAGCTTCAAGGTAAATTTGTCCAATGTCGTATGCTTTTAGACGGTTGTTGTTGGCGACGGTGATTTTGCATGGTCGCCGCATGCGCCTTGATTTACTTATGAATGTTGGTTTTCCCACCATGTGTTGCCCGCAGCAACTGTCAAGATACCAAGTGTTGAAGTTCTCGCCAATCTGACACGCGATGCTGACAATCTTTGGAGTGATGATGCGGTCAAAGTCTCTAGAGTACGGTGAGAGGTTGATGTAGTTTCTTGCGGGGAAGATGCGAGGAGACTCTGGTGTAATCAGTGGGAGTTCGAATTCAGGTAAGAAATCTGATATTTCGCCCCAGAAGTTGACGTGATTGGAGGATAAGGTGCGATCGTTGGGTATTCGACCCCATCGTAGTAGCGAATGACTCTGCAATGCGCCATGCAGCTTATGACTGATCCCTTGCCCTTATCGTTGGACGAAATGCGTGCAGGAGTTTCCGATGTGCTTGCGAAAGAAGGTGGCGACATAGTCGCCGTCGTGACTGGAATTGCGGAGGGGGCCACAAGCTATTGACCGGACGAGTTGTTGCGCCTTTTGTCACTAGCCTTTCGTTTGTAGCACCGGTCTATGGTGTGACCCGGTTTCTTGCACTACTTGCAGAAGCTCCCCTTCTTTCCGTGCTGCTCCGCTTCTTTTGCTCTAGTGAAGAACACTAACCTTTTCCGCTTGTTGTCTTGTGATTGTATAGGTCGATCTCCTTCTGCTCAAAGAGAGGTGTGGCGCAAAGGGCGGACTCGGAAATAGTTGCTCAAGCGCGAAGCAACGACTGGCACTGGCGGCAATCGGGTCCAAGTCCGGAGAGAACCATCGAGACGAACATGTCGCAAGGGACGGTTCCGCCGCAATTCTTGTTGTGGTTGCGCAGATTGCGGCACTGGTTGATCAAGGGACCCGCCTTATCTCTTTGTTGCATTTTGACTGATGTCAGTTGACTGAGCAGGCGACTCATGGTAACTAGATCTGTTGCCATGTGTGAATTGCGCAGGAGCACACTCCAATTGTAGGAGCGGATGCCGAGCTGCTCAGTAGGAGAGAGGTTTCGGAGAAGAGCGGTGTACGCGAGAAGTGATTCGTGGTAATACTGGTGCTTCTCCTGGATGGTTCCTTCCGACGGAAAATGTAAGCTCTCGTCGTAGTACATCAAGATCTGTGCGATCGTTGCGAGGGGCTCAAATTCAAAGCTCCACGTGTAGAAATATTTTCCGTCAAAGGGCGTTGAAGTTTTCAGATTTGATGTTAATACGAATTTTGTTTGCATTGTTGCAATTGCTTCTGACTTTGCGCGATGTTGACTGTCTTGCGTAGGAGCTGAAGCTTGACGGTTGTCAAAGGTGAAAGATCTCTCGGAGTTGACGCGACGGTCTTTTCAGGAAGAGGAAGTCCAGCAAATCTTCTTGCGTAGCTTGAGCCATCAATGCTCATTGCTTGATGGCTTTCAAGAGCGTTGATGCATGAGACGAGCTGATCAAAGAGAGCGGTGCTGACGGAGGTCACCACAGATGACATATTAGTCATTTCTGGTGGTATTAGGCCCGGAGAGTATGCAGTAGCATTTTTTTTAGGAGCCATAGTGATGCAGACTTGTACTAGGTAGTCCTTTTAATAAATGAGTTTATAAGGAGTTTGTTCTAAAGAGAACAAGAACTCTGCAGGCCTTATAATCCACTCTAGCTCTGATACCATGCTGATATAACTGAAAGATCGAAGTGGATAGGATAAGGTTGCTAATGTTGGAATAACCGAAAGGTTATATAAAGCATTCCCGGAGCTGTTCCACTGTACCAGTACCGCAATAGCTCATATAGAGCATGCGGAATGTCGAGGGTCACCCGAAGGTCAACCGTCTGAGGAAGTCAACGGTCGTGACCCTTGACGATCCAGTAACCGCACGACAGTTAATTCACTGCAACATGGTAACTGTCGAGGATAGCAACAGTCACGGTTACTGTAGCTATGCAATACAGTTAATAAGGGAATGTACCCCTCAGAGTACATGGCTAGCTAGATTTCTATTTAATCTCTGGTACTCCTATCTTTCAATTATCTTGTTCTCTTTCAATTATTATTCAACAAGGTCACTACAGAGACTTCATTGTCTCCTCTCAGACTTAACAGATTCTATCCTATCTACTGGATCCTTGGTTATATCGGCATGGTATGAGAGCTAGAGTGGATTATAGGATCTGTCAAGTCAATCCCTTTATAAAGTTATTTATTACACCTCAAAGTCTGCAATACTATGGCTCCTGAAGGAAAAGCCACTGCAGACTCACCGGGCCCACCACCAGCAACGACTAACGCGCCATCAGCGGTGACCTCCGTCAGCGCCGCTGTCGTTGAGGAGCTAGTCGCACGCATCAACGCCCTTGAAAGCCATCAAGCAATGAGCGTCGACGGCTCAAGCTATGCACGTGGCGTTGCTGGACTTCCTCTCCCTAGAGAAGACCGCCGCGTCAACTCCGAGAGATCCTTCACCTTCGACAATCGTCAAGGGTCAGCTCCTGCACAAGACAACCCACAGCGCTCACAGTCAGACATTGCTTCAATGCAAACCAAATTTGTATTGACTTCAAAATTGAAGACCTCAATTCCTTTCGACGGAAAGGATTTCTACACGTGGAGTTTCGAATTCGAGCTTCTCGCGACAACCGCTCAAATCTGGATGTACTACGTGTTAAGATAGGAGCTAAGGCTAAGAAGCCATAGCTAGGTTTTAGGGTATATGAAAGAGAAATAGGAGAAGAAGAAGAAGTGGTTTCACTAGCAGCAATGAGGATACATATAGCAAACCTAGATGGGTTGTACTCGCTATAGAGCACCCCACTACAGGCTAGAGAATAACATTCTGACACACCCCCATAGCCAAAGTGGGGTGTAATCAGTACAATGAGCAAGCAGGTATAGAGCAGGAGTTCACAAAGGTAAGCAAAGCTAGAGCTAATCACAGAGGGCAAGTGAGGAGGAGGAGAGCCTGTGGAGGGAGAGAAGATGGGAGGCAACGACTGAAGCTGCAGAGGCACGGGCACAGGAGCGGCTGACTCAGTGGCTACCGAAGCAAGGGCGACGGACTACTGGAGTGACTGGCTCCGCGGCTATAGACGAGCGGCAGGAGCAACGGACCCACTGGCGACTGGTGCAACAGGCTCACTGGCTACCGAAGCAAGGGCGACGGACTACAGGCGCTGCAGGCGACACGACAGCTACCTTCACACAACCTCCTCCAACTGCCCCACTCCCCTCTCACACACCCCCTGTTCAAACCCTAGCTCCACTCCCACAGCACCCCCTTTAAACCCTAAACCCTAGGCTCCCACACACCCACCCCCCTCAGCGACAGCTGCAGCAGTGGGAGACAAGGGAGGAGGAGGAGCAAGGGGAGGAACACATAACCGCCACCCCCACACCCGCCACCCCCATGCTCGGCACCCCACACCCCCAGCACCACGGAATGCACGGGGGGGGGGGGGGGGGAACGGGACAGGCTGCAGGTGCGGGCTGCTCCAGGGGCGGCCGCTGCAGGTGCGGGCTGCTCCAGGGGCGGCTGCTGCAGGTGTGGGCTGCTCCAGGGGCGGCTGCTGCAGTTGCGGGCTGCTCCAGGGGGGGGTTGCTGCAGATGAAAGGTAGGAGGGAGGGGAGGGGAAGGGCGCGGCCACCAGGGCGCCCCGACGGGCGACGAGCTAGGGAGCCGCGCGGGCCCCCAAGGCGCCGCGACGAGGCGACGGTTGGGGCCGGCGCGCGGCCCCCAAGGCGTCGCGACGAGGCGACGGGAGGGGCCGGCTCGCGGGTCCCCAAGGCGCCGCGACGAGGCGACGGGAGGGGCCGGCTCGCGGGCCCCCAAAGCGCCGCGACGAGGCGACGGGAGAGGCCAGCGTGCGGGCCCCCAAAACGCCGCGATGAGGCGACGGTTGGGGCCGGCGCGCGGGCCCCCAGGGCACCGCACGAAGCAGGAACCCGCCGCGCGCCTCGGGACGCACGGCGGGCAGAAAACCGCCACGCGCCCGGAGCGCGTGGCGGGAAGAAAAATAGGAGGTCGCGCGCCACGGGGCTGTCAGAATCCCAACCACTAGACCATTGGGAAAAAAGGGCTTGTTAAGTAGCGGGTCAGAGTGCGCCCATAACCCCCCAGGCGAACGCGCCTGTAACCCCCCTAGGATCAATCGGGCATCCACAGTGCAGATCTACTGATACCCCCCCACACTGGGAGGCCCAGGACTGAGCACAACGGCAACGGCCTACATGTGCATACACCGGGAATCGAACCCGAGACCTTTTTGACACCATGTCAGAATCCCAGTCACTAGACCATTGGGATAGAAGGGCTTGTTTCAGTAACGGGTCAGTGCGCCCATAACCCCCCAGGCGAACGCGCCTGTAACCCTCTCCAGGATCAATCGGGCATCCACAGTGCAGATCTACTGACACCCCCCCACAATGGGAGGCCCAGGACTAAGCACAGCGGCAACGGCCTACATGTGCATACACCGGGAATCGAACCCGAGACCGCTCTGATACCATGTCAGAATCCCAACCACTAGACCATTTGGACAAAAGGGCTTGTTAAGTAGCGGGTCAGAGTGCGCCCATAACCCCCCAGGCGAACGCGCCTGTAACCCCTCTAGGATCAATCGGGCATCCACAGTGCAGATCTACTGATAGGGGCGCGCGACACACAGTAGGGCAGCGGAAGCAGGTGGGCCCACAGGCCAGGAGCGTATCGCTCTGATAGCATGTTAAGATAGGAGCTAAGGCTAAGAAGCCATAGCTAGGTTTTAGGGTATATGAAAGAGAAATAGGAGAAGAAGAAGAAGTGGTTTCACTAGCAGCAATGAGGATACATATAGCAAACCCTAGATGGGTTGTACTCGCTATAGAGCACCCCACTACAGGCTAGAGAATAACATTCTGACACTACGACGGAAGCCTGCCTTTTCCCTCGGAAGGTACCATCCAGGAGAAGCATCAATACTACCACGAATCCCTCCTCGCGTACACCACTCTCCTTCGCAATCTCTCACCTGAAGAGCAGCTCGGCATTCGCCCTTATAAGACGGAGTGGGCTCCCGCGCAAGCCTCCTGGGAACACCTGCGCAACTCATACATGGCAACAGATCCAGTTACGATGAGCCGTCTACTCAGCCAACTGACTTCGGTTAAAATGAAGCAAGGGGAGAAAGCAGGACCGTATGTCAACCGGTGCCGCAATCTGCGTGACCAAGTCAAGAAATGCGGTGGGACTGTCCCTGACGACATGTTCATCTCGATGGTCATCTCTGGCCTCGGCCCCGACTGGCGACAATGCCAGTCACTCCTTCGCGCCCGAGCAACCATATCAGAGTCAGCTCTGTGCGCCACGCTTCTTTCGGAGCAGAAGGAAATCGACCTGTACAACGAGAAGAATGTTAAACGGGAGAAATTAGTCTTCTACACAGGAGCGTCACAAGGGGAACAACGCGAAAAGAAGGGAGCTTTCTGCAAATACTGCAAGAAGTCTGGCCACTCTATCGACCAGTGCTACAAGCGTCAGGCCGCTGACGAGCGGCACAACGCCTCCAACCAACAACCATCGACGCAAACAAAGCCCTCCGCCACTGTGTCGCCTCCTTCCGTCGCCAGCACTTCACAATCCCCTGCACTCATCACGGCGAAGGACAAAGGAAAAGGGACAATCATAAGCTGCATGGCTCGACGCAACATAGGGTCCCGTTACTCGGATCGAGTAACATTCACTCGCGACAATCCCATCAACCCCATTGCGCCCAGTCCAGACAATGACCCAACAGTTTTTACCTGGTCCTCTCGCCCCTCAGACATTCCTCCTGACTTCGAGCTCCCTCCCCCTACTCCGGAATCGCCGCCGAGCATTTCCGCAAATTGATATTTCGCCCTCTCACCGTACACCGGCGACCTTGATCGCATTGTCACACCCAAGATTGCCAACCTCGCCCGCCAGCGCTACGAGGATCTGGACACGTGGTACCTCGACAGTTGCTGCGGACAACACATGGTGGGATCGCCAAAGTTCATCAGCAACTCTTGACGCATGCGACGACCCTGCGAAATCACCGCCGCCAACAACGGAAAAATGAAGGCATATGAGATTGGCGAAATCTACCTCGAGGCCGATGACACGAAGTTCACCATTCACATCGGGGACGTTCTCGTCGCCCCTGACCTACAATACAACTTACTCTCATCAGCTCAACTCATGCGGTGCGGAATCGACATTCACAGCAATCGGAAGGAAAAGACCTTCGAGCTTTTCCACAACGAAACTTACATCGGAAAGGCGATCGATGATGATGGAGTCTTCGTGCTGCAATTTTCGGCTCAGGGCACCACCGGCGACTCCCACCGCACACTGCTACTGAAAACAACTCCCACGGAGCCACCAACATGGTCACATCCCGACGAGATGGACCTCGAGCGACCAGCCTCCGACGGCCTTCTACGCTTGCGCACTGTCCCAACTGCCTCGACCTCCAACCCTGCAGAAACCGGACCTGCCACAATGGAAGAAGACAGCGGCACATCAGGACGTGCAACTCAACCAACCGAGGAAAACAAGACAGCGGAGACACACTGGCCGGGCTGGAACACTTCCGAGCCCGCGCTCGGATCCTGGGGAGAAGTACTAACTCCAGAAGAAGCAGCCGCAAGTGGGTGGGGCGCAGCTCCAGCAGAGGAAGTTGGCGTAACAGCAGGAGAAGCAGTTGGAGAAGCAGAGACCGCTGAAGACACATGGGGCGCCAGAGGAGGATGGGACACCACGGCCGAAGCAGAACAAGGGCACGCGGAAGCAGCTGGTTTCCCTCCTGCGGAAGTTGCCGTCGTCGACCCATACTGGGCAACTCGCGGCACCTGCTGGGGAGGTCCACCTCTCCCAGATCAATACGCCCCTGACACACCCGAGCAAATGGCAGAAGAGTCAGAAGAAGAAAAAGCCTACGAATTTATGGGAGAACCAACAGAGTTACCCGAACCTACCGAGGAGCCGGAGCCGCCAGTACAAGGACCACAAGAAATTGAGGTCATCAGCGCTGAATACAGTTACTTCAGAATCCCCGTGAAGGGACTCCCAGTTCAGGAATGGCCCAACCAATGCCTGCTCGTTACCGGAGACCAAGTCGAAGCCGGCGACACCGACGACATCATCGACATTCCCCGCGTGCTTCTGGAGCGAAAAGCAATTCGCGCGCTCGCCGCCGATACCGACTCCGCCACCGACGCAGGACCGCAAGGGGAGGCAAACGACGAAGCAGCGCGACAAAAATATTATCAAAAGACAGTCGGTTACCGTGCGGACCCAGAAACATGGCACCAACGGCTCGGCCATCCCTCCCACGCCACGCTCAAAAACTCGCTCAAGGCCAGAGTCTTCGACAACGACGCGCTCCTCCTTCCTCGAAACGGTTCCCTCACCGCGGACTCACCTAACCCGCCATGCATCGTCTGCCCAACCGCGTTGCTCAATCACTAGCCGTTCCCCGATTTGCCCCCAGGGTATGAACGCTACAAGCCGCTGGACAAGGTTTACAGCGACCTTATGGTGCTCAGCCAGGAGGGGCTCGACGGGGAGCAGTACACACTTACCTTCATCGACGCATCTACTCGCTACGTCTGGGCCGTCAACACCGACAGCAGGTCTCTGGCCTTCGAGTGCTTCATTGCGTGGATGAAGCGGGCTGAGCGACAGTCCGGTCTCAAACTCAAAACCTGGCAGACGGACGGAGCCCTGGAGTTCTTCTCAGACGAGTTCAAGGAGCTCCTCAAGCAGAAGGGGATTGAGCATCTGGTGTCCCTGCCCTACGCTCACCAACAGCAAGGAGTAGCAGAACGGACAAACAGAAGCCTCGCCACGCGGATGAGGGCTCTGATGAAGCAGTCGGCCATCCCAACAAAATATTGGCCGTTTGCGATGAATCACGCTGTTCGGCTGCACAACTTGCTGTCCTCGCGAAGCCTCGAGAACAACAACTCTCCCTACCAGGCATGGACGGGCAGAAAAGCAGATACACGCCTGCTTCGGGTGTTTGGCTGCATGGTACAGTACAGACCCCACACTGCGAGAACCGGAAAATTTGCTGACCGGGCACGATGGGGCATCCACCTCGGGATCGAGAAGGAATTCAAGGCGTGGATCGTGCTGGACTACGCGACACACGAGGTGACGAAATCACGTGACTGCATCTTCTACGAGAAGCTGACTCTGCCCCTTTTTAAGGAGCACCAGGAAGCCGACAAACTTCCCGAGAGGCTCTTCGAGGGCCACCGCAGCTTCGCCACGTCACACGACGAAGCTGACCTGGCCGAGGATGCAGACGCACCTGATGTCACCCCAATGGACTCCGCTCCGAGCATCCCCCTCACAAGTCAATTCGGGACTCCGATATTCTTACCTCTACACCAACCCGATCCTAACGATACAACTCGCGCGGCTCATGACTGCAACAGTGAGGCGCGCCGATCACCTGATGCCGAGTTACCACAACCCAACATGTCGCAGGATACCCTCTGCCTCGGCAACGACAGCGATGACGACGTGGTCGAAGTTACCAGCTTCCACGACTATGACCGACTTCAAAAGACTGACGAAACCGGTCTCCGCGTTCTCGGCCTCGCCGTCGCTGTTCGCTGCACCTCGCCCAAGGAACCAACCACCGTCCGCCAAGCCCTATCTGGCCCCGACAGTCGAAAATGGAAAGCAGCCATGGCCGCCGAAATCGCATCGCTGAAGAAACGTGGCACCTGGAAGTTGGTCCCTCGGTCATCGGCAAAGGGGAGAAAAATTCTCAGCGGCAAATGGGTTTTTCGTATCAAAACTCTCGCAGACGGCTCGGTCGACAAGTACAAGGCGCGTTGGGTAGTGCGGGGATTTGAGCAAACACACCTGGTGGATTTCACTCTCACCTACGCTCCAGTCGGCCGCCACACCTCGGTACGCATTCTCATCTGCATCGCCGCCGTCAAACAGCGACCGCTCCGGCAAATCGACGTCGGCAGCGCCTTCCTCTACGCTCCCGTCGATGCCATCATTTTCGTCGAGCAGCCGCACGCATTCGAAGAAAATGATGGCGCCGTGTGCCTCCTCCAAAAATCCCTCTACGGAATCAAGCAGGCGCCTCGTCTATGGCAGCAGTACCTCCATTCCGTCCTCCTTGAGCTCGGCTTCACTCAGCTGCCGCACGACCTCGGAATGTACAGGCGGGAATCGTGCGGGAAATTCGTACTCCTCGTCGCCTACGTCGACGACCTTCTCTACACCGGCGACGACACGGAGCTGCTGGACCAGTTTGAGGCTGACATCAAAGAGAAACTGGAGGTGACAATCAACCACAACGTCACCCAGTTTCTCGGCCTCAATGTGACTCAGTCCGCCTCCTCCATTCACCTCTCCGCCGCCAAGTACGCTGAAACACTCGCGAAGCGCTTCTCCATCGCACCAATCAACCTCACTACCCCCTATCGCACTCCTCCTCCTAACCACGAGCCAGACACCACACCGCTCTCTCCCGACAACCATCGTCTCTACCAGCAGCAGCTGGGATGTCTCTTGTTCGCCGCCGTCACGTGTCGGCCCGATCTCTCCTACGTCGCAAGCCAGCTCGCACAGTACTTGAAGCGACCTGAAGGGGAGAATCTACTGGATCTACGCCGAGCACTACAGTACTTCATCTCCACTCCCGACGTCGGTCTCACCTACGAAGCTAACCTCACCGCTACTCTACAGCTCCATGGCTACGTAGATGCCGACCACGCCGGAGATGTTGACAACAGACGCTCCCGCACAGGATTCATTTTTCAACTCCAACCTGCTGGACTCATCTCCTGGAACTCTCAGAAGCAGGAACTTATCGCTCTCTCGTCAGCAGAAGCAGAATTCATCGCAGCTAGCGCAGCTGTTCGCGAAGGACTGTACCTGGTGGAGCTCCTGCAAGAAGCAAAAGTGACGATGAACGGGCACTTCACGTTACTCTGCGACAATCAGAGCGCGATAAAGATCGCGAACAAGCCCGGCTTCGTCAACCGCACCAAGCACATCGCCCTTCGCTACTTCTTCGTGAAGGATGAAATCGACAAAGGGAAAGTCAAGCTGACGTACTGCCCGACCGGTGACATGGCAGCTGATTTCTTGACAAAGAAGCTGCCACGTCAGCAGTACCAACGCTGCGCCGACCTCTGCGGGATCACCAAGAAATCCCACGTGGCCCACCTTCAGGAATGAAGGGGAGTGTTGGAATAACCGAAAGGTTATATAAAGCATTCCTGGAGCTGTTCCACTGTACCAGTACCGCAATAGCTCATATAGAGCATGCGGAATGTCGAGGGTCACCCGAAGGTCAACCGTCTGAGGAAGTCAACGGTCGTGACCCTTGACGATCCAGTAACCGCACGACAGTTAATTCACTGCAACATGGTAACTGTCGAGGATAGCAATTGTCACGGTTACTGTAGCTATGCAATACAGTTAATAAGGGAATGTACCCCTCAGAGTACATGGCTAGCTAGATTTCTATTTAATCTCTTGTACTCCTATCTTTCAATTATCTTGTTCTCTTTCAATTATTATTCAACAAGGTCACTACAGAGACTTCATTGTCTCCTCTCAGACTTAACAGATTCTATCCTATCTACTGGATCCTTGGTTATATCGGCAGCTAAGTTGTAGGAAGACAATGAAGTCTTTGGAGTGCCCTTGTTAATAATGATCGAAAGAGAACAAGACGATTAAGATAGGATTACAAAAGAGTTTAAATAGAAATTTAGCTAGTTGTGTACTCTGAGGGGTACGTTTCCCTATACAACTGTATTGCATAGCTACAGTAACTGCGACTATTGCCATTCTCGACAGTTACCTGGTTGCGTCGCGTAACCTCCGATACGGTTGTCTATCGGTCAAGAGTCACGACCGTTGACTTGTAGTGACTGGTGACCTTCGGGTGTCTCTCGAGCTGCCGCGTGCTCTATACGAGCATATCGCCATACTGATACAGTGGCCGCTTCGCTATGAAGTGGCGCGCTAGGAGAGAACCTTTGAGAATGTAATAATAACCTTTTGATTATTCCAACAGTTTTTAGTTGGCTGAGGTATAACATGCTAACTAGCCTTGGTGGTGTGCTAGGCTTCATTATTTCAGCATTGTATTCCTCTTCACTGGATTCTCGTCTTTCATAGCGGTGCTTTTCACTTCCTAGTCATAGTAGTAACAACGCGACAGGAAGTCCAATCAAGTCGTGCGATTTCACCAGCTGAAGACATGCCAGAGTAGCAGCGGGTTCCACCCGTTGGAGCGCCAACGACGCAATACATCGTGCTGCGAGTCCAGCGAAGGAAATTGGGCTGCTGCCGTTGGTGGTGGGGTGTCGCCACCGCCGAGCAGCGCTGGCATCGCAACAGCCATTCCCAGACAGGGTGTGCAAAATATCTTCTGGTTGTTCGTTTGGCAGTGTGTTGGGTTGTACGCTGTGGGGCGCAAATGGTCAATTGTGGGTTTTAGTTTAGGTGTCCCCCAGCAGGCTGCGGTGCTCAAAGATGAAAAAATTTGCACGTTTGGAGAAACCACAAACGGAAGTTGCTTGGCAATGCTTGAGCTTACAAGAACACAATACTAGCCAGTTCTAAGCTATCATAGAAAAGATACGCGACTCGAGAAGAAATTTGGAGAGCCAGAGCTTCGCATCGATTGCCCGAACGCTGGTTAGTACTAATATAATCACTGCGAGGACCTTGCACCACGGAAAGCAGCCATACCAGTGATGGGATGCAGAGACCTACTCACGAGAGCGGCGTTGGTGGCGCTGGTGGTGGCCCGCTGCTGCATGCCTCTCTCAAGGGCTGTTCCAGTGCCGGACGCTGAGAGTAAGCCGCCGCGGCGGGCCATGATGCCGCTGCATCAGCACTTGCGGTCCGCTCCAGGAGGGTCCAAATTCCGAGGCTTCAGACTTTTGGGCCGAAAAATGGGGGAGCCCCCTATTTTTTACCACTGCAAACGCGTTCGGTCTGTCCGGCAGGCCCAGTGGTGTTAAATTCCGACACTTGTTTTGGAATGGGAATTTGGACTTTTTGCGCGATTTGTGTCTTGGGAGGTTCCAGTGATCACTGACGAGCATCATCTGGAGCTCATGCGATGCTTCTTCGTGCTGGCATGTGCATGCATGGAAGTGGATGCATTGGAGAGCCTGGCATCCGCATGGAGCAAGTTCAACGGCACGGTCACATGGAGCAGAGGCAGGGACTGCAACACCATGCGTTCTGTGGTCTGCGATGAGCAAGGACATGTCGTGGCCATGTAAGCACCATGGTAGGGAATGTACGTGCATGCTACTATACCAGTGCCGTTGTATTGAGTTGGTCAACATACGATGCCTCGTCTAGTCGCTCGGACTTACTAACATCTTCAGTCCTATGCTGCGGCCCCGTCTCGCCGCCCCTACCTTTGCTTTGCAGTGATGTGAGGGACAGCGTGATAGCAGCCTCCATACCAGAGAGCATCAGCGGCCTGGACCACATGTCAGGACTGTAAGTGGTGTGGGAGCAAGGCTATGGTCGGCGTGAGACGCGTGGGCATGAATGTTGGTTGTGGGACCTTGCTGTAGCAAACAATATGGTTCGACCTAGTTTCCTTTCTGGCTCTTTGTATCACTAGCGTCTCGGACTGTGTCCACCAGATTCTACCATGATTTTTTGCTTGCACTGTCCTCCCTCGCTTTCACGTGCCCCTTTCCGTCCCCAGCTGCATCAAGTCAAGCGAGCTCACTGGCTCCCTGCCCGCTGCGCTCTTCGCCCTGCCCAAACTCAAACACCTGTGAGACCGACACTGTGCTCTCACCCCTCACTTGCGCTCGTTTCTCTAACTGCTGCTAGTACATCACACACCTGGTGCTAAATCATGCCCACGTGCCCACGTGCTGCTGCAGCACTCTTACATATCTACAAAATGTGGGGCCACAACAACCATGCACGAAACCCGCTTTGCCCCACCCATGCTCGGCGGCAATTGCCGAAGCAATGTACAAACACTCAAAATACAGTGGTAGGCAAGGATGTTCAATTCTCAAACATTGCACTCACATTGCATACCTGTCTTCGCCCTTGCACATTGTATCCTACCCCTTCCACATTGTGTCCCCGTAGCCGCTAGCTGTTCGCATACAACCTGCCCCGCACGTGCCAAATTGGGCTGGTACAGCGAATTACTTCGGTTGTGTTGGGTGTACAGTGGTGTCCAACTTGCATGAATCTGAGTCTGAATTCGCATCGACGGAAATTTAGTGGCGTTATAACAGGACTGACTACAGCGACATTGGATAAGGTGTTGCTGACGCGTCAGAAACCAGCGTCACTTTTGAAGGTGCGCTGTCAAAATCAGATGTGACAGCGCTGATGTGGTTTGGATTAGTGTGGCGAACAGAAACCAAGACATTATAGGGTTTCCATCTCGCCAGTTTCGTCAAGGTACTTGTGAACCCACAGTAGCGAAAACTCCAGACCACACCAGGTTTGAATAATCACTCAAACCATTTCGTCCAATTTTTGCCCAAGCGAAAACGAGGGCTTTTGGTGTGTGATGCTCCTCTCCCGCTCCTTCAAACTTCATCCACAGCTCAACACCCGTTCATTTTCACATCTCACGGTTTCCGTCTACCGTTTCATACACTCGATCAGCTTCTGCGGTGCTCTTCCTGCTCCTACCTCTCCTTCACTGCGTCATAAACACGACTCAAATATGTGTGTCAATTTCTGTTCTTACATCCTCCCTCTTGCAGCTACGGAAAGACTGCTGTGGCGGACGGTTTCTGCTGCGAAATTTTACCGGCTGCACGAAGCTCGAGATTAGGATACCTTCTCACGCCTTCCTCCCACTGGTAAGTTCATGATCAACTCAGGTGAGTTTCGTTTTCAGCCAAATACGCATTGTCTACTGCGCGACCTTGTTTGTACATATTTTCTTTTGCAGAATACCAGCGCGCTTGACAGCGCTCTACATCAGCGACTTCCGAGATTATCGCCAAGCGAAATTTATTGCCAAGTTGATATTCTCCTGAAATTTTATCACCGAGCTTATCACGGTTCCTAGAGGAGTTTCATGGGATGCTGTTCCGAGCATGTCAATGGCATCCATGATCGATAGGTTCATGTGTGGTGTTTTTAAGTCGTCCGTTTTATGGTACATGTCCTCTCTCTGTGTTCTAACTCTGGTGGTGTTCTGCAGAGCCCTCGTTGCGCCCAGAATAAGTTGTAACCGGTAGTTCATGCATTTTATGTACCTGTGTGTGGATCATCATGAACGCGGGTATATAAATAGGATGTTAGGTCTTGTAGCTATTGATAAGGTGGATCGGGTATTGTGATCATTGCTGTAAGGTTGAGTTGAATTGTAACTTTGGGATTACTAATTTCCAGCAGAGGATTCATTTCATAAGTGTCAAGTTGCTATTTGCCTGAAACCTAGTGTGTGAACTGCGTTTTGTATTCTGCATTTTCCTATTGTTTGTATTCAATCATATTGAGATCCGTGTACTGTGATGATTGATCCGTTAAAAAGTTCCCTTATATGACGATTTTCCAGTTGCTTTAGTGAGGATGAGCAATGTTGGGTGTATGCTGGTGCACTCCTTGCCGAGCCTACTCAAGATTGCTCAGGCAAACGTTTCAATGATTCCTCTAACAAACCTGCACTGTTGAGCATTCATCATGATAAACCACAAGCATTGATGGCAGGGGAAAACCTCAAACAATCCCCGAAGAGTCATTTTGCATTCTTTTTCCTTCCCAGATTTTGTAGAGATGCTGTGCTGCTGCAATCATATCCACGTGAACTTCTTCTGCCATTCATCCTGGACACTCCTGTAGATACCTTGTTATTGTCTCTGGCACCAATCGTTCGCCTTATGCACACCCACTATGAATATGTGGGTCCAAGTGGACTTGTCACGTGCTTACCTGCTGTGTATGCGTGTGCGCTGTATGGCTGCACCCATGCAGTATCCTGACCAAGAACCATCTCATAGGCTCCCTACCGGGCACAGTCGGAGACGCAACAGCACTTCAGTCCCTGTCAGTCCCTCCTCCTTCCCTGCGCCACCTCATTCCCACAAGTGTTTGTCACTCCAGGCCACTGGCGCAGCTTGTTCCAATTGCCGCCTTCTAATTTGGTGCCCATCCAACATCCCTGCACTTTGCACCCTTGTCCTGCGCTCTCCCCCATCCTTCGACCGCCTGCTCACATGCTGCATTGCATTGCTAAAGCTTGTGCGCCTTCATCCCCTGCAGGCTTCTCGACGACAACCTGATCAGCGGCACCCTGCCTTCCTCCCTGGACAGCCTTACTGCGCTTGTCAACCTGTGAGGCTCGTTTTCTGCCCTGCGCCACCTGCGGGTGCCTCATGTCTATGTGCTGCCTGTACCTCTTGCACTGCACGTCAGGGGAGGGGAGATAGCAGTGGAGTGACGCTGGTCAGCTGTGCAATCGCTACCTAAGTCTATTTGCACCATTCCCCAACTGTTGCTCCCGGTGCAGCTTTTTGACCAGTAACGTTTTTTCGGGCTCCATTCCAAATTCCCTCAGTCAGCTGACGTCACTGGAGTCCATGATGCTACTGGCAGCGCCATGATGCTACTGGCAGCGCCATGGTGCTACTAGCAGTGCCATGGTGCTACTGGCAGCGCCATGATGCTACTGGCAGCGCCATGATGCTACTGGCAGCGCCATGATGCTACTGGCAGCGCCATGATGCTACTGGCAGCGCCATGATGCTACTGGCAGCGCCATGGTGCTACTGGCAGTGCCATGGTGCTACTGGCAGCGCCATGGTGCTACTGGCAGTGTCATGGTGCTACTGGCAGCGCCATGATGCTACTGGCAGTGCCATGGTGCTACTGGCAGCGCCATGATGCTACTGGCAGCGCCGTGATGCTACTGGCAGCGCCATGATGCTACTGGCAGCGCCATGATGCTACTGGCAGCGCCATGATGCTACTGGCAGCACCATGGTGCTACTGGCAGTGCCATGGTGCTACTGGCAGCGCCATGATGCTACTGGCAGCGCCATGATGCTACTGGCAGCGCCATGGTGCTACTGGCAGCGCCATGGTGCTACTGGCAGTGCCATGGTGCTACTGGCAGTGCCATGATGCTACTGGCAGCGCCATGATGCTACTGGCAGCGCCATGATGCTACTGGCAGCGCCATGGTGCTACTGGCAGCGCCATGGTGCTACTGGCAGTGCCATGGTGCTACTGGCAGCGCCATGATGCTACTGGCAGCGCCATGATGCTACTGGCAGCGCCATGATGCTACTGGCAGTGCCATGGTGCTACTGGCAGTGCCATGATGCTACTGGCAGTGCCATGGTGCTACTGGCAGCGCCATGCCAATATCACAATTCACGCCATTGATGCTTCATGCAACGATGCCAACTCTGTTACTTGTACTTTTCCTCCCATCCTCATGCACTGCGGCCATCATCTTCCTCTCCCTTGGATTTTCCATGGCTGTTTCAAAGAGCACGTGGTATCATCTGCACCTGCATTCCACTCTCCCCACTCACCTGTGCTGCCCGCCTGCCTTTGCGCAGGTACTTGGGAATCAACCGTTTTTCTGGCCCCATCCCTGCGTTTCTCAGCAACATCCGCGGCCTCAAGCATCTGTGCGTCTTCCACTCTCGCCTTTGCTCTTGCATCAGTATGCCCCGCTACAATGTCCACTGCCCAGTGACCCTGTCTTCCCTCTCTGCGGAACCCCATCCCTCCCATGTGCCTTATGTGCCCCCTCCACCATCCTGGCACGGCCGTGTAATAGTTATCTGGATTACAACGATTTGAAAGGGGAGATACCCGACTCTCTCAGCAATCTCTCCAACCTGTTGGCACTGTGAGTTGATACCTCAGGGCGGGTAAGGCAGTTGGTGGGAAGGCAGGACAGGAGGACGAAATGGAAGAAAAATAGGGAAAAGGGAGGGAATATTAGGTGAAGGGAAGAGGCGGGAGAATGAGGTGCCAAGCTCCGTGCTTTGCCGCTCGCTAATCCCAACTGCCATTCGCGCTGTGTGCGACTGCAAATCCCGATCCCTCCCACATCGCCATTCACCCCCCTCCTTGTTCCTCCTGGAACCACCAATCACTTTCACCCACTTCCGACTCTCGCTTGCTCCATCCCTCTAAGTTCAAATCATCCTTCACCTCCCTGCCCCCCTATCCCATCGACCCCACGCACCCACTCTCCCACCCTCCCATTCACCATTCCCGATCCTTTGTTTGCGCATCCGAACCTCATCAGGTCTATGAGGGGCAACCGGGTGAATGGAAGTATCCCGTCATGGCTGGGCAACTGTACTCTTCTAACGGAGTTGTATGCACAATGAATGCATGCCCACATGAAAAACCGTTTTCTGAGTTTCTCCATGCATGCATGTATCCTCGGACCTTCACTAGCCCTCTTCTGAGTCCTGCAGTGTGCTGGTATTCCTCAGGATTTGGTGCGGTCCTTTCCCCTCCCCTCTGCCCCTCTCCACTCTTCTTCGCTCTATTCGGATGAGTCCCTTTGGCAAGATGCTTTGCAAATGAATGGCCCTACTCCCACTATTTGTATTTCAATGAGAGAACAACCTCTTTCTGGTTCCGTACCTCGCAGCTCTTCCCCTAACTTTGTTCTCAGCTGCTCCGACGCTGTCGTCCCCCCACCTGTAACCGCCGCACAGGGACGTGGGTTGGAACAAACTCAAGGGAGACATCCCTAAAACCCTTGGCAACCTGCGGGAACTGCGCTATTTGTGAGCACCAACGCGCTACTGGGTGATGGAGTGAAGAGGGGTTGGGCGTGGTGGAGAGCCAGGCGTGTGGCGGAAGTGATGGGAAGAAACGGGCAGGGGAATGGAGGACTGTTGAAGAGGCTGGCTTCGGGGGGGTTTGAGTTGAGTAGCGCATGCTTTGTGCCAGGTGGTGAGGCCCGTATCACACACAGCTAATGGAGCTGTTGATACCAAACGGGTACCCTTGTCACCTCGATGGCGCAGAGACCTGACTCACCCTTGTCTCTTGATCGCTTTCGCACACCACACTACTGTGCCCTTGACTGCAACGTTCAAAATGGCACTGTAACATAGAGTAGAACACACCTGTGTTATCACCCAACCATGCAGGAGCATGTTTCTGAACATGTTGAGTGGTCCGCTGCCCTCAGAGCTGTCTTCACTGCAGCACCTCGAGTACTGGTGAGGATCGTGTGAGTGAAGCTCGGAATTTCTGCAAGTGAACTGCGTGTGGCCATTCTGGCATTGTACTGCAGGGTGATGCTCTCTCAATTTATTTTCCTTGACATCCTTGCACCCCAATGACGACATGAGTAGCCTTTTCAGGGGAGCTTCTATGCCCTGTCATGGTGACTAATAGATCCCAGTGCTGAGCAGTCCGAATACACCTGCGTTGATTGCACCTATCTGATGCTGCTTATCCGCCTCTCAACTCCTTTAGAAGCTTGCTTTAGAGGTCGCCAAGAGGTCTGAAAGGCGAGATGACACGAGTGACAATGAGCCACAGCCTCTAATGGAGTCTGGCGAATGGGGGGTCCTTGTCCTCAGACCTGCAAGAGAGGACCTCAGTCTATTAGCAGAAAGCGATTGAGTTCATCACCAATCTCGCTTTCCCTCATTGCACAGCCTGTTCTCTGCCTTACTCCCCTTGCTCACATGACAGGGACATGAGTAATAACGGCCTGGAAATGGAGATGCCTGCTTGGATTGGCAGCTTGACGGCCTTGAAATCCCTGTGCGTGCCGCCATGCACCACACTCCACCTCTTCTCCTTTTGAGCCTCTTTCGTTTGGCCAGCGAGTGAAGTGCCTTGATGTAATACATAACAATTACTCGGTCAAACACATTCCCAATGTTGATCCAAGTGAACCTCTACCCTTTCCCCCGCTTTCACCTTTCACTTCTCCTTTCTCTTCCTTCCCACACCTCCTTTCTGCTTTCTAGTTGGTCCATCCCTTCCTTTCTCGTCCATACGTTGCTCTTACCCATTGTTCTTTCTGACGCGTCATTGTAGCTTGTCCATTGTGCTTGTCACTGGTATCCGTACCCTGCCATACCGCATCTTGCCACATTCATGCCCAATAATTCGTATGGAGTAGATAAGGGGGTGATTGTTGTAATTCAGCAGTATAATGGTGATTCATGTGAACTTCAGAAGCATAATCGTATTCTGGGTCTCCGCTGTAAGGAGTAAAGCTATAACTGCTTGTACTGCTTCCTGCAAAAACTCTCTCTCCCTCCTCGTTCTGATCGCATCTTCCATCCATAATCTCCTCTGATCCTCACTCTCCCTCCTGCCATTGCTCTCTTTCCTTGCTTTTCTCTCCGGTCGATCGTTGTCTCCACCCGTCTCATCCTTCCCTTTCTTTCTTGCTATCCTCTTCCCCTTCTCCCCTCCTCTCCCCCCCTCCCCCCCCCCCCCACCTCTCCCCCTCCCCCCCCCCCCTCTTACCAACTTCAGTAGCCTCAACTACAACCAGTTCAACGGCTCCATACCAGAGACGCTGGGCAATCTACACAACTTGACACGCCTGTGCGTGAGCTGGGGGGGATAGAGACGCACGCTTTGATGTGACGGAGTGCAGAGTGGTGGGGTCACACGAAATGCTGTGAGCGAGGGAGAGCGAGGGCCTAATGGAGTGCAAGGGGTTCTCCTACAAAAACTGTAAGGGGTGAACTACATCTGCGACGCATTGAGAGGCTGGCATGGTGAAGAGCGGGCCTGATTTGATCATTCACCTCAATATCCATATCCTCTACTCCCTTCCTGTTCTTTCTTTCTCCACACCTGCTCGCTTCCATTCTTCCTTTCCTCTACCACATCACACATTTGCCATTCCTTCACTCCTTCAATGTTTTCTTGTTGCATCCCATTCCATTACCCACAACATCTCAGAGCCCTCGATTACAACCAGCTCTCAGGATATATCCCCGAATCACTTGGAGAACTGACCAGCCTGGGATATTTGTAAGAAGCAGGCTGCATTGTTGTATCCTAAGCTGTTGCAGGAACGAGCCTAGTCAGAGCAGCATGTGATTTCAGCTGCAGAACAGTGAGAGAAGCAATAACCGGATGAGCATGCGAGCGAGATGCCATAACCGGATGCGAGATGCCGGGCTCTCGGATGAGCATTGTGATAGTTGGAAAGGCAAGCACTATGGTAGCATGGGCGCTGAAGTATCTTTTCACAACTAGGAAAAGATTATGTCGCATCTCATGCCAGTGCGTGCCATCTCATGTTACAATATGGCAGGTTTTTGGACTCGAACTCGCTGGTTGGCACCATTCCTGCCTCCCTGGGCAACCTCAACCAACTCACTACCCTGTGCGCCCAAGCTTGCTCTTGTTTTCTTTCAACAATTCTGTGTCTTCTTTCGATTATGCATGAACAGAGACTGAGTATCCGGGTTTTAGGATGAGAGAGGCTGGGGGACCTCACAGATCACGCATACAAGAGAAAAAACAGTCCATTCAACCCACTCCCATTGTTTTTCCTGTTCTGGCAAACCATTCAGGTTCTTGTCTAATAACCTCCTTGCGGGAACGATTCCCGCCGCGTTCAGCACACTCACTTGCCTCAAGTTCCTGTAAGCACGCACCCGCTATCCATGCGCTTGTCTGTCTGTCAAATGGAATCCTCTCCTCGCTACACCTGTACCTGCCACAGAGACTCCAATGCTCCTTTACTCTCTAGTCTCGTACTTCCACCCCGCCCGACGTTCAACATGCTGTGCCGCACACTCCCTCTCCCCCAGTCGACCTCACGGGTAATTGTGACTCATTGTGGAAGGGCAGCAGTACTAAGAAACGCTTTAGACGCGGTCTCGAGAATAGAATTTGACTTAGGTTAGCATAGTTCGACTTTACCATGTTCCGTCTTTGTTTGACCTGTACACATTTGATTAAATATAAGGACCATTCAAGAGTAAAAACTACCGAGCTAGGGGAACTCTGATCGCAAGAACTGTATTCACTCAAACAGAACCTGTTGCAAACATGTTCGGCAAGACGGGGAAACCCCGTCAAGCCTTCATCAATGCTTCTAAACAAATGGCTATTACAGCAAGGTATGTGCTAAGTATCAACCCATACCGCGAACAGAAATTAAGAATCTCAACTATCCAGATTGCCTAGTAATGGGCATTCGTCAACACAGCACCAGGTTACACATGTCTGCCTTCGGAGGTGTCTTCGAGATGGCTATCAGTAATCCTTCGTACCTTCACTCACACGAGTAACTTTTGCGGGTTACGTGCACACCTCCATGCAATGGAAATATTCCCCATACAAAAACCTAGTGAATTGAGACGATTTTTGAGGAGCCAGGAAAGAAATAACCCCTCCCTCTTCTCCAGTCAACCTCACCTATCTCGCTTTTCCTCTTGCACAGCCTGTTTCTCTGCCTTACCCCCCTTGCTTGCAAGCAAGGGAAATGAATAATAACCAGCTGGAAATGGAGATGCCTGCTTGGATTGGCAGCATGGCGTCCTTGGAATCCCTGTGCGTGCCACCATGCACCACACTCCACCTCTTCTCGTTTTAAACCTCTGTAGTTTGGCCATCGCATGAAGCGCTTTGATGAAATACATAACAATCACTGGGTCAAACATATTCATTGTCATGATGTTGATCCACGTAAGCCTTTACCCCCCCTCTCACCTTTCACTTCTTTCTCTTTCTTCTCACACCTCCTTTCTGCTTTGTAGTTTGTCCATCCCTTGTCTAGTTTGTCCCTACATTGGTCTTACTCATTGTGCTTTCAGACGCATCATTGTAGCTTGTCTATTGTACGGGGGTGATTGTTGTAATACAGCTTTATAATGGTGATTCATATGAATTCCAGAACCATGTTCGAAAACTAGTTCTGGGTAGTGTCACCACTGTAAGGAGTAAAGCTATAACTGCTTGTACTGCTTCCTGCAAAAGATTCTCTCTCCCTGTTCTTTCTGTTCTAATCTCCTCCGACCCTCACTCTCCCTCCTGCCATTGCTCTCTTTCCCTGCTTTTCTCTCCGGTTGCTCGTTGTTTCAAACCCGTCTCATACTTCCCCTTTTCTTTTTTGCTATCCGCTCCTCCCCTACCAACTTCAGTAGCCTCAGTCGCAACCGATTCAACGGCTCCATACCAGAGACGCTGGGCAATCTACACAACTTGACATGCCTGTGCGTGAGCTGAGGGGGGTCTGTGATGTGACGGAGTGCAGAAAGGTGGGGTCAGAAGAACTGCTGTTCTGTTCAGTGAGCTAGAGCGAGGGCCTAATGGAGTGCAAGGGGCTTTCCTAGAGAAACTGTAAGGGGTGAACTACAGCTGTGACGCATTGAGAGGCTGGCTTGATGATGGGGGGGCCTTGATTTGATCATCCACCTCAATATCTCGATCCTCTGCTCCTCTCCTGTTCTCTCTTTCGCCCCACCTGCTTGCTCCCTTTCTTCCTTTCCTCTACTACATCAAGCATTTGCCGCTCCTTCACTCCTTCAATGTTCTCTTGTTGCGTCCCATATGCCTTGCTCGAACCCACAATCTTGTTTACCCACAACATCTCAGAGGTCTCGATTACAACCTGCTCTCAGGATCTATCCCCGAATCAATCGGAGAATTGACCAGCCTAAGATCATTGTAAGAAGGCAGGCTGCAATGCTGTATCCTAATCTACGAGCCTAGTCAGAGCAGCATGTGAGAGTCTCGGCCCGGTTGGCTTGGTGAGAGCAGCATGTGAGAGTTTGAGCTGCAGAATAGCGAGAGAAGCACATGGGAGATGCCAGAACCAGGCCGGGCTGTTAGTCGGATGAGCATTTGTGATAGTTGGAAAGGCAAGCACTATGGCAGCACGGGCACTGGAGTCTCTTCTCATGACAAGGACAAGAATATGTTGCAACATCCCATGCCAATGCGTGCCATCTCATGTTACTTCATGGCAGGTTGCTGATATCAAACTCGCTGGTTGGCACCATTCCTGCCTCCCTGGTCAGCCTCAACCAACTCACTACCCTGTGCGCCCAAGATTGCTCTGATCTCAGAAATGCTATCTCTGCCCTTGATTACGCATAAACAGAGAACAAGTATCCGGGTTCTAGGATAAGAGAGGCTAGGAGAACTCACAATTTACTATGCAGTGTGGTCACACCTTTGAAACAAGCATACAAGAGGAGGAACAGTCTAATCAGCCCACTCCCATTGTTTTTTCCTGTTCTGGCGAACCATTCAGGTCCTTGTCTAATAACTACCTCGCAGGAACGATTCCTGCCGCATTCAGCACACTCACTCGCCTCAAGTTCCTGTAAGCACGCACCTTCCATCCATGGAGCTCCACAATCTCTTCTCACACGGCACCTTTCATCGAATTTCACTGACTGACTGGTAAGCACGCACCCACAAGCTCATGTTCTAAAAAGCACGCACCCACTATCCATGCGCGTGTCTGTAGTCGTACGCAATCCTCTCCTCACCACACCTGTACACCACCCTCGTGGAGTGCCAGGGAGACTCCAATGCTCCTTTGCCATCTACTCCCGTGCTTCCATTCCGCCCGACGTAGCTCCTCAAGAAATATCTTCAACACGCTGTGCTGCACACCAAGTCGACCTCACCCATCTCTCCACCATACCCTTCCCTTGCCTCGCTGATACCCCCCTTCGCCCCTCCGTATCTCTCCACATGCCTTCTGTGTGGGTTGGCACAGCGCTGTGGCCAACAACTTCCTGGTGGGGAAGCTGCCCTCTCTGAACCGCATGCCAGCGCTCAGGGCTGTGTCTGCACGAGACAACTATATCACATCTGTAGCAGAGGCACCTCCCGCATGCCCCACATCCCAGCTGCTTCTGGACTGGAACTGCTTTGCCCACAACCTGACCGTCTGCGGCACCCAGCAAATCCAGAAAGAAGCTGATTGGTGCACGTGGTTCTATGGGAACGACCCATCTTGTGGCGGCCATGGTTTTCGCTCCTTGCTGCCTGGAAAATATGCTCCTACCTGCGCTTGCGCTTACGGTTACACCAGTGAAACTCCTGAAACTTGCACCCCGCAAGGTAAGGCATGGAGGCTGCCTTTTTTTTGCTCATCAGATGTGCATTCTGTTTCTTCTTTACTGGTCTTGAAAGAATAACAGGGTTTCTGTTGCTAATCTCTAATACAGGGGCCATCCCACCCTAAACCTCATGCACCTTTTCAAAGAGTCCCTTGCAATCCTTTCGCTACCCATGCACCCATAAACACCCACGCCACTTCACTTCACCACAATCCGTCCTCCCATTCTCATCTCTACCTGATCAACCCTCTTATCTCCAGGTCCATACATCCCTTCTCACCTCACCTCTTACGAAGACCCGATGATTTTTTTTCAGTCAGCATTCTCTGCTCCCAACGGCTCCATCTTCCTCACCTCAACGCCATCCACTGCACCATGGGGAGCGGCCTTCACACCGCAACCCATCACCCTCTTCCTCTCCACCAACAAAAAGCAGCCCTGCGAGCAGCCCATTGGCTTCACCGTCTCGTTCACTTTTCAAATGACCCCTGCTGCTACCTTTGGTAGTGCTGCTGCAGGCGCAGGCAGCAGCACAGCAGGCGAGGGCCTGGCATTTGTAGTCACTGCGGCGGCACCCCAGGGGCTTTCTACAGGGGTGGGGCTGGGAGGGGTGGGGAAGCGGAGTGTGGCGGTGGAGTTTGACCCGGTGCTGAGTGTGAAGCACAGCGACCCCAACGACAACCACGTGGGCGTCAATGTGGGCGGCTCACCTGTGTCCCTCGCCTCTGCCACGGCCCCTCTCATCCTCAACGACGCCCACACCAAGCACGCCTGGATCCACTACGACCCCACCAGCGGCGGCACTCTCCGAGTCTTCCTCTCAGCCTCCAGGCAGCAGCCGTCCAAGGCTGTGCTGACGGCGAGAGTGTCTCTGTGCAGCGCACTCAAGCCCACCATGGGAAATTCCTCATTCATCTTTGGATTTATGGCAGCCTCTACAAACTATACTCAGAGGCATGACATTCTCTCATGGAAGATCATCACGGGTAAGTGCATCAGACATATTTGTCACGAGTCATATGTGTCATCAGACATATGTGTCATCAGACATATGCGTCATCAGACATATGTGTCATCAGATATGTGCACCATCAGATATGTGGGTCATCAGATATGTGTGTGTGTGTGTCTGTGTATGTGTGTGTTTGTGTGTGCGTGTGTGTGTGTATATGTGTGTGTGTGTGTATGTGTGTGAGCGCGTGCGTGCGTGCGTGTGTGCGTGCGTGCACATCTTTGTGTGCTTATGCATGTGTGCAGGCATACCTCCTGTTGTGGACTGGAAAAATGGAGTCCCTGGTAAGCATAATCAACCAGAACTCGTTCTTGCATTTTCAAAAACCCTTATATCTTAGATTTGCCTTCGCTGTCTCAGGAGTTACTTGCCTTAGCTGTCTCAAAAGCTCCTCCATTCTTCTGTGAAATCTACCACCATAACCCACCAGGCAAAACATTTGGGCAGGTGTCATCATCAGAGGAGGTGGCAGGAGCCAGTGAGAGCAAGAACGTGCCCTCCACCTTCCATTATGCCAGCCTCGCCTTTCAAGTGGACAGCCCAGCTACGGAGCCGTATTGGAACCTTCCACCTTTCGTTTCTTGGATGCGGAATGAGGCAACGTGGCCTGTGAAGAACCAGCACGGATGTGGTATGGCATGGATGGGGCGTGGATTGATGGGTTATGGCGTTGGGGCATAGGTGGTACGGAGACCTCACTATGGGCCAAGATAAGAACGTGGTGACTTGTGATTGCACTGGCATGTGATCAACCATCCAGCAAACGTATGATCCCTCCTCGCGAACCTCCCATTTCGCCCCTCCTTCATGCCCCTCCTCACATGCCCCTCCTTGCACGCCGCTCCTTGCAGCCGACTCCTCGGCATACGCAGTGGTAGCAGCAGTGGAGGCAGCCTACAGCATTGCGAGCAACGGGTCGCAGCCCCCCCGGCTGTCGGTGGAGCAGCTGCGGCTGGCCCTGTCGTCCAACTGCGACGACATGCCTCCGCGCGATGTGCTGGCCTTCCTGGTGGCTGCCACGCGCAAGGGAGGGGGGCTCGTGGATGACGCAGCAGCAGCGGCCGCCAGTCCACACAGCATGGCGTCCGCCGGCCGGCGGGAGAGACTGGCCGTGGTGAGTTGCAGCGAGTGGTGGGTGCTCACGGTCTCTTGTGCTCGTGGGGATGGTTGCTGGCATGGGATGGGAAGTTGGGTGCTGCAAGCTAAAGAAGAAGAATGAGATTAGGGCAGAGCATTTGATCTGGGCATTGCCTACTCAACTAGTGACTGATGCACCAGGGAGCATCCCTCCTTTTCATCTGCTCTCTCTTGTGGACTCCCCAACTTCATCATCCTTTTTTCCTGTCTCACAGAAGCCCAAGTACTACGGCATTCAGGGCTATGAGGAGACCTCCTTCGATGGATGGCTGGGTCTGCTGTTGGCAGTGCAGCGGCAGCCAGTGGTTGTGCGAATAGAGGCTTCCGCACAATCGTTCTTCGAGTATGACGGGGTGAGATACCATGCTGTCAAAGGGGGGGACGCCATGAACCACTGACACAGCCAATGGGTGCAATGTAGAGAAGTGTTCAAATGCGCATAAGAAGGTCGCCTTGAGACTCATGTTAGCTTTAGGAGTTGACTGGAAATGCGTCATTAGAAGCACTTTCGCATCTCCCCCTGCACCCCGCAGACATACAAGTATGCGGATGCTGGCTGTTTTCAGGAGGGGGTGAACCACGCAGTGCTGCTGGTGGGCTATGCTTTGCAAGGCAGCACGTCCAGCCCTTTCAGCCTCGATGGGCCCCTCTGGGTGATCCGCAACTCATGGGGCAGCGAGTGGGGCGCTGCAGGACACATGTTCATGGACATGCAGAGCGGGCCGGGCGTCTGTGGCATCAACACACTGCCAGGCATCTTCCCCATCCTCCGATGTATGTACGCTCAGAGAAGTGCATGTTGCTGGGTCCAAAATGCCACTTGTCTCACTATGCATGTCTTACTATGTTGCATCACAGGCTAAAGATACACAGCTTTTCTCATCTATGTATGTGGTGCGTGGTGTGCGCATGGCAGCTACTGCTGACCCGTGTGGCAGTAAGTCCGTGATCCTAGAAGGCTCATCAGAAGTGGCAGGGAGCAACGCGTTCAACCCGTGTGGGCAGTTCAAGTGCTCCAAGGCCGGAGCATCCAACCGCTGTGCCTGTGCTGCTCCCCACTTCGTCCAGGCCTCCCACCCCGACGGCTCCAACACCTGCGCCTATGGTGAGCCCAGCCTCACACTCCCGCACACTCCCTCGCACTTGTGACTGCCTTTCTTCATTCATAACTCACTTCATCAACTCCTTCCCCCTCTCCTCCCTGCCTGCCGCTGCCAGTGGACGCCTGTGGGCTGGCAGGCAGCAACCCGTGTGTGGTGGGCACGTGTGTGAACGATGGCAAGGGCAGCTACTCCTGTGTGTGCCCCCCGGGGTTCGTTCAGGGCACCACCGCCAAGGGAACCCTTTCCTGTGCTCCGGGTATACTTCTCCTGCCCACCCACTCCTCATCATCCATCTGCTGCTTGTGGCCCCTCTGCTACTCTTTGCCCCCCCTGTTCTTTCTTGCCGTTCGTCTTCAGGACATTGAATATAGACACAGCATTCTTGTATGACTAATATTACGAAACGAATGTTCAGCTCTGCTCGTGTTGTAAACCACAAGGCAGATGTGATCTAATTGTACGTCGTGCTCATGTTGATGCTTCATGCTGCATGCAGGCGAAAGCAAGGGCAGCTACACGGTGCTTGGCAGCAATGTGTGGTGCACTCAAGTGCTGCCCGTGTTCGGTCTCACTCTCGACCAACTCAAACAGCAGAACAAGGTGAGCACGTATCCTCTTATTCTACCTCAACGTTATGACACACCATATCTCACATGAAGCTGCAACGACCCTTCTTCCCCTCATGCGTGCAGAAGCTATCCTGTGCAAAGCCCATTCCAGTGGGATCCAAGCTGACTGTCAAGACGACCCAATCTTTTCCTAAATGCTCGCTTTTCTACACCATCCAGCCTGTGAGTGCAGCCATGCCACACGGCACCTATTTTCTCATTGTACTAGGCATTGCGTGGAGAGAACCCTTTTCCGTTTTTTCACAGCAAAAGCAGAACACGCAAACATGTTTGAGTCCAACGATATATTTGTCCGTGATGTGTTCAGGGGGAAAGCTGTGTGACATTCGCTCAGCAGTTCAATCTGAGTGACAGCTGTCCCGGGTATGGCGATCAGGCATGTGTGGATGCGTTGGCAGGGCTCAACCCTGGGCTCAATTGCTCAGAGCTCATGCGCGGTCAGGCTGTATGTGTGGAGCGCGACGAGAGCAGAGCGAGGGAGGTGGCAGTGTGTGATGAGGAGTACCTTGTCCAGGTGTGCGGCGGCTGTGATGCTGTGATGGCGGCTGTGGATCCACCGTTGAGCCCACTGGAGTTTTACCGCCTCAACCCGGGCATCAACTGCAAGTGCTTGTCGACCAACTTACCGTATCGTTATTCGTAGCGCAAGGTAAAAACATAAATCCAGTGCCAACTTGCCATGGAAGATTCACAGGCTTACTCTCACCCATCACCATTCTTGTTCTTATGTAGGTTTGTGGTGCAAGCAGCACACGGTATAAGACTGCCACCTGCCCAGGGGGCACCTACAGCATTGCAGCTGGAGACAGCTGCGCCATGATTGACGTGAAGGAGTTTGCCAGCATCAAGGGGTGCTACAGGAAGATGAATGGCTTTGAGTGCTTGGAGAGAATGCTATTGGGGACAACTGTCTGCACCCCCGAAGCTTCGGCTGCTCGAGTTGGGATATGCTCCATAGCTTAAATAAGGTTAGTGGCCCAGTCTGTCATGTTAGCATTCAATTATTGCGTCTCATTTTAAATAGGCTTAGAGGTGTTTAGTTATGCTCCCATACCCCAGATGAATATTTGAATAGAGTTTATTAGCGTGTGTGCCAAATGACTGGCACATTTGAGATTTTGGTAAATATGTTTTATCTTCAAGGAGGTAGTTTCTCATGTGGTGAACAGGGACAACTTTAGTGAAATGCTCTGTCTGGCTTTGAGACCAGGTTCTGGAGGCTTGTTTGAGCATCAGACGAAATCTGAAGCTGTCTATTTTTTTAGACGAAAATTTAGGCTCTGTGGAATTCATACGAAATTTTAAGCCTAGTCTAAAATCAAGTACTCGACGCTACATTAACTTAACAACCATCCTGCACTTGTGCTACTACAACTCGTAGTATAATATGAAGATTCACTATCACTACCAGGTCCATCACTAGCATCATCGTCATCAAAGCGGTCCTCTTGTGGAACTTGTGCTTTCTCCTTCTTGGTCCAGACGGGCAATTTCCATGCCTCTTCTTTTGCACGTCTGTCTCTCTTCCTGCTTGCAGCGCCTCTTCTTGTGTGGTTGTTGCTGCTGCTACTGCTGGTGCTGCAGCGGCTCTCTGCCGGTGGTGGGACCGCCGCTTTTTTAACGGGCGGGATGACTGCGCCATGACAACCTCTTTCACTGGCCGTCGCTTCTTGCTTGCATGCCACCTCTCCACCAAATTATCCCAACTTTGTCGTAGTCGAGGAGGGAGATGGTCATGAGGTCGCCGAGGGTCGCATCGCACAAGTTGAGGCGGCACCAGCTTTCAATCATGTTCTGTCGGCTGAAACCACTCTCGCACTCAACAGTGCTGAGTGGGACATGGCCACTGCAATCCTCAGTCGGCCAAGGTTGGGATAGGCCGTCTGCCAGTCGTCCGTTGAGAGCAAGTGCGGGAGGCTGTCGTGAATGCTGATATCTTCATGGTTGGTGGAGAGGATGGTTGTGAAACTCGTGAGCTCCTTCTTGGCTGTGCCCCATTTGATGCCTGGAGTGCGGGTGGGATACATTGGGTTGGAAAATAGTGGCAGATTGTAAATTTAGCAGAATACGCCAAGCCAGATAGAGAGCAAGGGAGAGAGAGGGTTACAGCTTGACAAATCCTCAACGAACTACCGGGAAGGATATTAGGGTGGTGGGATTTTATCTTGAACAGGTCTCGCAACGACTGGAGCCATTGGGAAAACGCCGCTCCCTCTTTGCACGCGTAGTTGGGTATTGGACCTGGTGGAAGAGACGGCTCTCCGAGAGCAACTTGAGATCCTTGAGCCGATTGTTGATGTACCATATTGTCGCAGCAGCAAACTCGGATGCGAGCTTGATGCACGACTGTAAGTTCCCTCCACCGTCATGCCCCTCAATGGGCTTCTCATGGAGCTCGTGTGTGTGCGTCGTAGGTGTGCCATCGCTGGCAACACCCTCAACGGTCACTGAGCGAGCGTGCGGCTTCTAGTATGCGTGCGGAAAAGCGGCGAGGCGAGGAATATTGTCGGCAAAGGTGGAGTCGTACTCCACATAGCGGCTTCTCAATGCCAGGGTCGTGTGGTCAACCGTTGGCATCACCTGTGTCATATCAACCTGCATGGAGAAAAGGTAAGCACAGACACCAATAGAATAGAGAAAACAACCGAGAAGGAAAGAAGAGACTCTAGCATCTAGAACAGACAAGTAGAACAAATCAATCAAGAAGTGCTTACCTGCCGTCTTTGAAACTTGAGGTTGAGGCAGTTCAGCTCCTTCAGCAGGTCAACCTGAAAGAAAAAGAAGATTTGGAACTTGAAGCTCGTGTTGAGGTTGTAACACTTCTTGTCGTACTCGTACAACAAGACAATGGCAGCGGGTAGAACGTCTACAAATCGCGCAATCGTGTATGTCCTGAATCCTTTGCGTTGGTGCTTGTCAGCACCTCCTTTAGCTTCAAGATGCGCCAGTGCTGAACGTGCATGTTGGCGTAGTATTGCACAACCTTGTCGACGATGTTGAAGTCGGGGAAGGCAAGGGCTGTGTCCTTCGCCGCAAGAGCCTCCCTCTAAAAACAACAAACATGTGGTAAGTTCAACTGTTTTATGCAAACAATGGAGCAACCACCGCTAAACCTTGAGCCACGAGAAGTACTTGTGGGCAACGCAGTTGCAGGGGGCGAGGTGCCCCTAGTGCAAAGGCGTGCCACCAGTGCCAATCGTCGTTGCCCCTGGCAGCTTTTAAAGACTGGATTAGCAAGCTACGAGCCAAAGTGTAAGAAGGCTCTGATACCAAGTGTGAGAGGATTGAGATTTCAATTTGACATTGAGTACTGAGCCTGGGTACAACTACGCGGCTATGCATGGGCACGATATAAGGCACGTAACTATGGTGTTACTGGAAGGTATCGAGGCTCTAGAACCAGCAGGAATAGAGCCTTCCCGAATTCGGTAGAGTCACTCAGTGAATGCTTACGAACATGCAAGATCGTGCGAAACAGCTTTAGAAAACAGTAAAATCTGGTGCACGCAATCCTATTCTGCCAAAAAATCCTTCTTCGTTACACCCACTTCCCACTGATTATTTTTCTCCCCTTTGCTGCTGATCGCAGGACCAAATTCTATATTCTGCGGCAATTAAGTTCTTCTACTACTGTCAAACCATATCTGTGCTAGTTGTGTGTAGGCTATAGTGGGGTAGACCATGTGGGGTACAACCCAAGATTAGGGTTAGTACTTGTACCCACAATTTATTCAATGCCATCATTCCTGCTTCCTATCTTGACATGGTATCAGACTCCGCAGCCGCAGGCTCAGCACCCCCATGAGCAGTACCAGTCCCGGCAGCTCCAGTACCTCCAGTACGAGCACCTCCAGGACCAGAGACGCCAGCACTCCCAGCGCCTCCACGACAAGCAGCTCCAGCAGCACGACTCCTCAGGCGGGTACGCGACGCAAGCCACTCTCGTGCCTGCTGTGGTGAGACAGGCCCGCGTCGTGAAACGAGACCCAGAGGAACGCCAGCAGACTCATCACCCCTCCTTGCCACGCCTCCGTGGCATGCACCGTCGCCTCCTAGTGTCTGGTCTTCCCAGGTCTCTCCCTCCCCTCCCTGCCTCCCCTGCGCCGCCCTGCCTTCCTTGTGTCGAGGGGCGGCAGCGCGCCGCTCCTCACTCCTCTTCGTTTCCCCCGACAGAGGCTCCTCTGAAGACCCTCCACCTGGACGTGTGAGGCCTAGCCCGCGTTCGTGGACAGGGCGGTGAGTGGTACTTTCTGCTGGTTGTTGATGAATACTCGCGTTACACCACGATCTTCCCCTTGCACACCAAGGGTGAGGTTCCTGCTGTCCTGATCCCTTGGATCCGAGCAGTTCGTCTCCAGCTCCGCCGGAGGTTCCGCCAGGACCTTCCTGTCCTGCGTCAACACTCTAACAGAGGTGGTGAGTTTACCTCCGACCTCTTGCGGGCCTTCTGTCAGGGGGAGGGCATCGAGCAGTCGTTCACGCTTCCGGGCTCACCGCAGCAAAATGGGGTTGCAGAGCGCCGCACTAGCTTAGTCATGGAGGTCGCTCGTACCTCCTTGATCCATGCGGCGGCTCCCCATTTTCTGTGGCCGTTTGCGGACCGGTACGCCGCGCAGCAGCTCAACCTCTGGCCCCGTGTCTCGTTGCCGGAGACCTCGCCCACACTGCGTTGGACGGGGGAGGTTGGTGATGCGTCGCGTTTCCGGGTCTGGGGTGCTCGTGCCCTTGTCCGCGATACGTCCGCGGACAAGCTCTCCTCCCGCACCATTCTCTGTGTCTTCCTTGGCTTTGTCCCTGACGCGCCTGGCTGGCAGTTTTACCACCCCACCTCGCGTCGTGTCTTCCCCTCTCAGGACGTCACCTTTGACGAGTCGGTTCCTTCCTACCGTCTCTTCCCCTACCGCACTGCCCCTCTCCCTCCTCCGCCGCTTTTCCTCACTCCAGGTCCCCCTCCGGTAGACCCCCTCCTCCCTCAGGCGCCTGCTCCTTCAGGTGTGTCTCAGGTAGACCCGCCCCTAGTGGCTGAGCCTGTAGAGGTCACTAGCGACTCAGGTGCTGCTGCGGGAGGTGTTGCTGGGGGTGCTGCGTCTGGGGGTGCTGAGCCTGCGCGTGAGGTGCTGGGGAGTGCGGAGCCTGGTGCTGCTGCTGGAGGTACTAGGGCTGGAGGCACTGGAGCTGGTGCTGTCGACCCTGGCGTTGGAGACCCTGGAGCTGGAGGTGCCAGTTTTGGAGGTGCTGCTGCTGGAGTCCCTGGACCTGGTACTCTCGACTCTGGAGTTGGGGACCCTGGGGCTGGAGGTGCCGGTTCTGGGGGTACTGCTACTGGTGGCGCTGGAGCTGGAGGTTCTGGAGCTGCTGGAGGAGCTGGAGCTGGAGGTGCTGCTGCTGGAGTCACTGGAGCTGGAGGTGCTGCTGCTGGAGGCGCTGGAGCTGGAGGTTTTGGAGCTGCTGGAAGCGCTGGAGCTGGAAGTGCTTCTGCTGGAGTCACTCGAGCTGGAGGTGCTGCTACTGGAGGCCCTGGGTCTGGAGGTGCTGGAGCTACTGGTACTGGTGGCACTGCACCGTCGCAACTGTTTTTTCGCTCCGCCGTCACCGTCGTCTCTGCCACCGCCTGACTCCGTGCTTTGCCAGGTTCTTAGCCTCCCGTCTTCTACTGGCTTCCCGTTACAGCCCGGCGCACCACTGCCTGCTCTGTCTCCTTACACTGAGCAGACAGACTCGCTTACAGAGCGTCGTGAGCCTGCGTCTCGTTCTGCCTCGCCTGTTCGAGCGCGTCGCACTGGTAGTCGTGTTCCTCGTAAGCGTCCGCCTCCTGTCCCTGGCACGCACGCTATGGCACTTCGTCGTTCCTCTGTTCCACAGCATGTTCCCCCACCGTCTCCTCCTGCGTCTTCTCTGCCTGACGTTCAGGACCCTGAGTCTGACCTGGTTTGTGCTGCTCACCCTAGTGTCACGCGTCTGCTAGCCACTGTTGTCACTGACCAGTCGTTTGAGTCTGTTGCTGCGTCTGCCTTAGTCTCTGAGCTTGTTGATTTTGCTGCTGCCTGTCGTCTCGACTTCGCTGCTAGTCTTGTTGATGAGTCTGAGTCTGTCTGTCCTCCGTCCGTCGGGGGTGAGTGTGCTCTTGGCACGGACGTCCTTGAGGACAGGCAGGAGGACTTTGAGTGTCTTGTAGCCGCCGCGCCTCATTTTGTGCCCATGCTGCTTGCCCCTGAGGGAGACCCGGATGCTCCAGACATCCCGTCCCCGCGCTCTTACGCTGAGGCGATCGCGGATGAGTACTCCTCTCAGTGGTAGACAGCCATGGACGCAGAGATGGCATCCTGGAAGTCCACAGGCACTTACGTCGACGTAGTTCCCCCTCCTGGGGCGAACGTAGTCGATGGCATGTGGATTTTCAGGGTGAAGCGGCCGCCGGGTTCTCCGCCTGTCTTCAAGGCTCGTTACGTTGCAAGAGGCTTCAGTCAGCGACAGGGAGTTGACTTCTTCCAGACCTTCTCCCCCACCCCGAAGATGACCACTCTTCAGGTGCTGCTGCACGTTGCCGCTCAGCGTGACTACGAGCTTCACTCCCTGGACTTCAGCACAGCGTTCTTACAGGGCAGTCTGCATGAGGAGATCTGGCTGCGCCGCCCACCTGACTTCACTGGGTCGTTCCCTCCTGGTACCTAGTGGAGCCTCCGCCGGCCAGTCTACAGTCGCGAGTGGCACGACACACTGAGGACGACACTTGCGGCTCTTGGGTATGCTCCTTCGACTGCTGACCCGTCACTGTTTCTGCGCACCGACACTTCGTTGCCACCGTTCTACATCCTCGTGTACGTCGACCACTTGGTCTTTGCCACTGCTGACACTGAGGCTCTCGCCCTTGTGAAGTCGGAGCTACAGAAGAAACACACGTGCACAGACCTGGGTGAGCTGCGCAGCTACCTCGTCCGAAGCTGGAGCCGTGGAGCCAAGTGGCCCATACCCACAGCTAATGGGTTGCCTCATGTACCTGATGAACTGCACTCATCTTGACCTCGCGTACCCTCTTGGCCTCCTGGCACGCTACGTGGCTCTTGGTAGGCACCGAAAGGTGCACATGGATGCTGCGAAGAGGGTACTGCGCTACTTGTGCAGTACATCGGGCATGGGGCTCGTGCTTGGAGGGCGGAGCTCAGTTGTCCTCAATGGGAACTCAGACGCTTCTTGGGTTGATGACCTGGCTACGCAGCGGTCGTCACAGGGTTACACGTTCAGCCTTGGCTCTGGCTCTGTTTCGTGGCGGTCTACACGCTCGTCTTCTGTTCTCAGCTCCAGTTGTGAGGCTGAGATCTACGCCACAGCCATGGCTGCACAGGAGCTACGCTGGCTCACCTACCTGCTGACAGACTTGGGAGAGAGGCCTCGTTCTCCTCCAGTTCTGTACGTCGACAACAACGCTGCCATTGCCTTGTGTCAGGACCACAGACTGGAGCACAGAACGAAGCACATCGCTCTGCGTTACATCCTTGCTCGAGAGTTGCAACAGCGTGGTCAGCTTCGTGTCGCTCACGTGCCCACCCGGTCCAACACGGCTGATGTGTTCACCAAGGCCCTTCCGGCTGGTGATCATCAGTGCTTCTGCACTGCTCTAGGCCTGGTGCCTATGTTTCCTCACTTGCTGTAGACTCTGGTTGTACTGTGATCTGTATATATATACCTGCATGTTTACTCTTGCTAGGTAGTGATCACTGTACTGTTGTTGTTGCATATATACCTCTGCATGTGAACTGGCCTTGTGGGCCTTTGCTTGTGCTCGGACTATTAGATGGTGCGCTGATCTGATACCTTCTGAAATGCTGTACAAAACTTTAAGTTATTTCAACAAAATGAATACGTGCAATTCAGAGCAAGTTTGAGACTTCAATATTTAAGAGAGTCATGTGAGCTAAGTGAGGAGCAAAACAATTGGCTGACAAAAAGGCAAAGTGCTTCTAAAGTTTATGTTCGGGGAAGAGTGGGCATATGGGGGCTTGTTACAGATCCCTAAACAATTGCCAGGAAGGACATTATAGCACACTACGTTGATTCCAATGGACATCCTGTTAACACATTACCGTATTTTGACTACGGAACCGTCATACCGGTATGTATTCTCTAAAAACTGACACGCCTTTAAAATCGCCCCTCTAAAATCTGACGCGCAATCATAGACAAAGGCATTAAAGTAATGGAGTATACAACTAAGGGGTTCAATATACGGTATAGCCACAGGGGGATCCTCTCGTCTCAGATATATACCATAATCATAGACCCTCTTTGGCATGAGAGTCTTGAGGACTCTCTCTCCAGTGGGCCGTAGGAATTATGGTACGCTCTAATACGACCGTAATTACCTATACGTTCCACCCGCTAAAATTAAAGACCCCCAGGTGGCTTGTGCGGGTGGATGCTTTACTTTGGCCCCTTTTCGTTATATCCTACCTTTGGGATGAATCTGTCACAAACAACTAGCAGGAATGAATGAACTAGGTCAAAGTTTGGTACAAGTATGAAACCCTAAAGGGGCTATACCCCATATTAGCTACCCCACTACAGCCTACACATATGTAACACATATATGATTTGACACACCCCCATAGGCAAAGTGGGGGAGAGCAAGGGGTCACAAGACCAGTCAAGAAAAGCAAAGCAAGCTCAGGGTGGATCACAACGTCACCATACACACTGAGCAAAAGCAAAGGGCCACAAGGCCAATTCACATGCAGAGGTATATTTACCAACAACAGCACAATGATCACTAAATAGCAAGAGCAAGCATGCAGGTATATATATATAGGTCACAGTACACGCAAAGTCTACAGCAAGTGAGGAAACGTAGGCGCAAGGCCCAACAAAGTACAAAAGCGCTAATGATCACCAGACAGAAGTGCCTTGGTGAATATATCAGCAGTGTTGGCCCGAGTGGCCACGTGAGCAAGACGAAGCTGACCACACTGCTGCAACTCTCGAGCAAGGAATTAACGCAGAGTGATGTGCTTCGTTCTGTGCTCCAGTCTGTGCTCCTGACACAAGGCAATGGCGGCCTTGTTGTCTACGTACAGAACTGGAGGAGAACGAGGCCGCTCTCCCAAGTCAGTCAGCAGATAGGTGAGCCAGCGTAGCTCCTGTGCAGCCATGGTTGTGGCGTAGATCTCAGCCTCACAACTAGAGCTGAGAACAGAAGACGAGCGTGTAGACCGCCAAGAAACAGAGCCAAAGCCAAGGCTGAACGTGTAACCCTGTGACAACCGCTGCGTAGCTAGGTCGTCAACCCAAGAAGCGTCTGAGTGCCCAGTGAGGACAACTAGGCTCCGCCCTCCGAGCACGAGCCCCATGCCCGATGTACTGCACAAGTAGCGCAGTACCCTCTTAGCAGCATCTATGTGCACCTTTCGGTGCCTACCAGGAGCCACGTAGCGAGCCAGAAGGCCAAGAGGGTACGCAAGGTCAGGTAGCGAAGTGTCGCAAGAGCGGCAGGAAGGGAGAGGAGCAGTGCGGTAGGGAAAAAGACAGTAAAAGGGGACCGACTCGTCAAAGGTGACGTCCTAAGACGCAAAGACACGGCGCGAGGCGGGGTCGTGAAACTGCCAGCCAGGCGCGTCAGGGGGGAAACCAAGGAAGACGCAGGGAATGGCGCGAGGGGAGAGCTTGTCCGCAGTGGTATCGCGGACAAAGGTACGAGCACCCCAGACCCGGAACCGCGACGCATCGCCAACCTCCCCCGTCCAACGTAGTGTGGGCGAAGTCTCCGGAACGGAGACACGGGGCCAGAGGTTGAGCTGATGTGCGGCGTACCGGACCGCAAATGGCCACAAATAATGAGGGGCAGCCGCATGGATCATGGAGGTACGAGCGACCTCCATGACTAAGCCAATGCGGCGCTCAGCAACCCCATTCTGCTGCGGAGAGGCCGGAAGCGTGAACGTCTGGCGGATGCCGTGCTCCTCACAGTAGGCTCGCAAGAGGTCAGAGGAGAACTCACCACCTCTGTCAGAGTGCAGACGCAGGTTAGGAAAGTCCGACTCGAACCGCTTGCGGAGCTGGAGACGAACAGCGCGGATTCAAGTGATCAAAACAGCAGGGACATCCCCCTTGTGCTGCAAGGGGAAGACCGTGGTGTAACGCGTGTAGTCGTCGACTACCAGCAGGAAGTACCGCTCGTGGCCCTGTCCACGGACGCGGGCTGGGCCCCACACGTCCAGGTGGAGAGTCTACAGTGGAGCCTCTGTGGGAGGGAACGAGGAGAAGTGAGGAGCGGCGCGCTACCGCCCCTCGACGCAAGGAATGCAGGGTGGCGCAGGCTAGGGAGGGAGGGAGGGCAGAGACCTGGGAAGACCAGAGACCAGTAGGCGAGAGTGCATGCCACGAAGGCGAGGCAAGGAGGGGTGACCAAGGCGGTGGTGCCAAAGGAGAGTCTGGTGCGACAGGCGGCGACACTCACACTGGGTAGCTACCAGAGCGGACGCGTACAACTGAGGAGACAAAGGGGTGGAGTGCGAGGCAGTGGTGAGGGTGTACAGACTGGACCCAGGCGCATGTGTGAACGTGGCCAGGTGGCGGCCAGTCCGAGAACACGTGCAGATTGTCACACGCTGTCCTCCAGGAGTAAAGGTGTCAACCCAATGATCCTGAAGGACGGCGTTGCTCACCAGGTTCGTAGAGAACGAGGGGAGGTGGAGACCAGACAGCTCATCAGACGGGACCGCCGGACACGGAAGCATAGTAGTGGACCGTGCTAGCACTGGGCCCCCAGAGGGGTCAGCCTGTGAGACAGGGACAGGTGCAGGGAGGGGAGTGACTGTGGTACTGCCGCGAAAGAAGCAGCGGGAAGCACCAGAGTCAAGTGTAAAGGTGTGCAGGGCCTGAGCGGACGCAATACCAGGGAGAACAGACTCACTAGCACCTAGGGCTGCAGGCTCTATGCCTGGGTCAGGCGGCATACACAAGTAGCAGTCACCCTCAGCACTAACAGTCAATGCATACATGGCAGCAAGAATTGCATCATAGTCAAGATCAAAGATAGGAACATCACGCCTAAGCAGGTCTGCTCAAGGGGGAAACTCAGTAGCCTCAGGAAACTTGGCGCGCCAGGCATTGCTGAACCGAGAGAAGCAGCGGTACTCCGTGTGAAAGCCGTTGCATGGGCGACCAGCGCGGGAACCTGTGCAAATGATATAGGTGCAGCGAACAAGGCCCCCAGACTCCCCACGCTGAGCGTACCAGTCATGAAGCTGCTGAGACATGGGGTTCTGACGCTGGCGCTGCTGCTGCTGCTGCTGCTGCTGCTGTCCCTGGCCACCACTGGAGCTCCCCTTCTGGCCGGCTCCACTCCAGCCCCCACCACTGCTGCCACCACCGCTCCCTCCTCCCCCACTCCCGCCTCTGCCACCTCCACTGCCCCCGGTACCCCCGCCGCCCCCACCACCACCTCCACCCCCACGACCACCCCACCACCTCCACCTCCACCACCCCCGCCGCCTCCACCACCGCCCCCTCTACCGCCACCTCCACCTCCCCTGCCACCCCTGTTGCCCCTGGCGCTGCGGCGCTTCCCACTAGGAGCGGAAGCAGCCCCGACCTCCTCAGCACCAAGGTAGTCGAGAGCAGCAGCAGCAGAGGCGTAGGAGGGGGCAAGAGGGGAGGGGGGGCACCCCTCAAAGAGGGGAGTGCGAGGAGTGCCACGAGCAGCACCTACAGCGAGAATGTTCTTTTCGGCTGCTAGGAGGTGCGTCTCGAAGTCGGCGACAGTGAGAGTGGTCGGGTCTAGGGCGAGAAAGTGGTCTCTGACTGAGTGAAGAGTGTCAGGGAGGCGGGTGATGAGGAAGTAGAGAGTAAAGTACATCGGGGGGTGATTCTCGGCGAGGAACTCGTTTGAAAGGGCGGAACGAAAGCGAGCGTCATTAGTGCGGAGGTGAGAGATGAGGTCCTCAGCGGTGGTAAACGAGGACAGGTCAGGGAACAGGTAGGGTAGCATAAGACGACCTAGGGCTGCAGTGGCTGGGGAAGAGTAGCGGGCAACTACAGCCTCATACAGTGCCTTAGCAGTCTTGTGCTGACTAAAGTGCGCGCGCTCAGTGATCGGCAGATGGTTGCGAATAGCGAGGTGCGCAGCAGCATCATGAGTCTGCCACTGTGAGTGGTCAAGAGCGGCAGCAGTGTCAGCAGGAGCAACGGAAGTGCCAGACGCGTGATCAAACAGTGAAACTCCGTCTTTGGCATCAGTTATAAGAAACAGTTGGAGGTCGTCGAGCCAAGTGGCAAACTCTATCGGTCGACCGTCAGGATCGAAAGCGAGGACATTGAGAGTCGCCATGAGGGCAGCGCAGGTGAGAGTAGCGCGTAGGCGGCAAAGCAGAGCACAGACGGGAGAAGCTGCGCACAGGGCTGCAGTGGCGGCGCACGAGCTGCTGGGGCAGCACGCACGTGACTAGGGCGGCGGACGCGGCGCGCGGGGCAGCAGCGGGCTGCGTGGGCAGCAAACGTGGCGCGCGGGGCAGCAGCTGGCTGCGCGGGCGACGGACGCGGCGCGCGGGGCAGCAGCGGGCTGCGCGGGCGGCGGACACGGCACGCGGGGCAGCAGCGGGCTGCGCGGGCGGCGGACGCGGCTCCCGGGGCAGCAGCGGGCTGTGCGGGCGGCGGACGCGGCGCGCGGGGTAGCAGCGAGCCGCGCAGGCGGAAAAAAAAGGCAGCGCGCGCGGGCAGCGCAGAGCAGGCAAGACAGGGCTCGCGCGTGAGGCGCAGCGCAGGCAAGGTAGGTGGGGCAGCTCAGTAACCGCAACGGTAGGTGGGCCCTAGAAAAAATCGGTCCTACGGACCTACTGCTCTGAATACCATGTTAGAAACAACTAGCAGGAATGAATGAACTAGGTCAAAGTTTGGTACAAGTATGAAACCCTAAAGGGGCTATACCCCATATTAGCTACCCCACTACAGCCTACACATATGTAACACATAAATGATTTGACAGAATCTTTATAAGATTCCCCTTATACGACTCAGATTTCATAAACGCACCCAGGTATAATTAAGCTTTTGCCAATGACAAGACACGCTGCATTTATAATGTATTGAAAGTACCGTAAGACCTTGGGTGGAATGTCCGGGTGATTACAGTAACATGCCTAAAAAAGTGCACAGACATTATGTGGTGTCAAGAATATGCTGAAAATCTACCTATACCCCAGCAGAACATATCCCCACTTTGGCACTAGAAGCGTTGGGAGTGCAAACAATTGTCCCAGCAGGTGTCTTCTCCAAACACTCAAATCCATTAATCTTCCTGTAGCAACCCTTGATGCTAGAAAAGCCCAGCACATCAATCTTGGCACAGGTGTCTCCAGCTGAAATGTTGTAGGTGCCCCCTGGGCATGTCCCAATTCTGAACCTGGTGCTGCTGTGAATGCACACCTGTAGGAAGGGAATCAAGGAGTGGAGACGTAGAAGGATGAGCAAATCATGGCGCCTGCAATCTGAACCTGCATCACGCCCAACTAGAGACACAAATGGCCCACCTTGCGCTGTGAGAAGCCCTGGATCGTGGCAGTCGGCAGGCGGTTGTTGCAATTGATGCCAGGGTTGAGGCGATAGAACTCCAGAGGGCTCAAAGGCGGATTCACATCCATTCTTGCAGAATCGCAGCCATCACTGCCCTCCATTTCATACTGCCGGTCACACACGGCCACCATCCCCGCCTTGCTCTCCTCCCGCTCCACACACACAGCCTGCCTGCCCGTGAGTGCTGCACAGTCCAGCCCGGGGTTGAGCCCCACCAGCGCCTCCTCACATGCCTCGCCCTCCACAGAGCACCCCTTGCTCAAATCGAAGAGCGAAGTAATCGATGCACAGCTATCACCCTGTATGCACATCCAGTTACCAGTTTTCATTCAATCAAGTTAAAAGATGTTACAATCAAGAAAGCACTTAGTGTCACAGTCTATGAACACACAGTTGCAGTCCAATGCGTTGAAGCAGCAACAGGGTGAGATGCCAGATGCACTGCTGGCTTGGTGCATTCACAAGGTGGGTGGTGTAGATGAGCGAGCAGCTGGGAAGAAGTTGAGGCGATACGACGGTCAGCTTAGAGCCCAGTGGGATGGGCTTGGAGCAGGAGAGCTTCTGCAGCCATGGAGGAAGCAAGGAATTCCAGGGATAGATGTTGCTTGTTGTGCCAGCTCTAGTGGTAGACGACATGACTTGAGTGTTAGATAAACATACGTTGCAACCAACCTTGTTCTGCTGCTTAATTTCGTCCAGGGTGAGGTCAAGCACGGGCACCAAGTGAGAGCACCACACGTTGCTGCCACGCACCGTATAGCTGCCCTTGCTGTCGCCTGCCAGTCGCGGCACAGCATGCACATCAGCACAAAACAAATGCCGGCATAGCATACCATACGAGAATTCGTTATCCAGCGACACTTTGTAAGAATGAATACCATATAGATTCTCACAGAAATATCTCTAAGAACACATAACTCGTACTGTTTGTATTTCCTCGGTGGTGCCTTGAACGAACCTCGGGGGACACACACAGGAATATCTGCCCTTGCCATCGTTCACACACGTGCCCACCACACACGGGTTGCTGCCTGCCAGCCCACAGGCATCCACTGGAAGCAGCAGGCAGGGAGATAAGGGGACGATGTGTTTAGGTAAGCAGTAATTTGGAAAGAGCAGTCGGAAGAGTGAAGTGTGAGGGTGGGCTGGGCTCACCATAGGCGCAACATGGGGTGTGTGTGTTGGGGGATGATTGGCAAATGGAAAGAGCAGCAGAATAGTGCAAGGGGGCATGAAGGTGGGATGGGCTCGCGCAAGTGCTTTGGAATCGACTTAAAAGCAAACTCACCATAGGCGCAGGTGTTGGAGCCGTCGGGGTGGGCGGCCTGGACGAAGTGGGGAGCAGCACAGGCACAGCGGTTGGATGCTCCGGCCTTGGAGCACTTGAACTGCCCACACAGGTTGAGCGCGTTGCTTGCTGGCACTTCTGATGAGCCTTCCAGCATTACTGACTTGCTGCCACACGGGTCAGCAGTAGCTGCCATGCACACACCACGCACCACATACAGATGAGGGAAACTGCGTAGCTAGAGCAGGAGGATCCAGAGAACGTCTAGTGCAAGATACTATGCTGCGACATGATAATAATGACCAGCAGACGTTCAGAACGCGTAGCTTCAAACTGTTAGAACCTCTCTCAACCGTTTCAGTGGCGTACATACATCGAAGGATGGGGAAGATGCCTGGCAGTGTGTTGATGCCACAGACGCCCGGCCCGCTCTGCATGTCCATGAACATGTGCCCTGCAACGCCCCACTCGCTGCCCCATGAGTTGCGGATCACCCAGAGAGGCGCAGGCAGGCTAAAAGGGCTGGACAGTTCCCCCTTGATACTATATCCCACCACCAGAACAGCGTGGTTCACTCCATCTTGGAAGCAGCTGGCATCAAAGTACTTCCGAGTCTGGGAGGTAAGATGGTTGAGTGGAATAGGGATGCACGTATGCAATGGTGTTGGTCACTGGAAACAACCGTGGCCTTTTAAACATTTGCCATGGTGTGAAGGTCAATGGCATCTTACCCCATCGTGAGAAGAAACGAGGAATGAAATGACTAAGTGAAAGTTGGGTACAAAAAGCAAACCCTAGAAAACTGTACCCCATATGTGCCACCCCACTATAGCCTACAGTAGCTATGTCATATAAATCTGACACACCCCCATAGGCAAAGTGGGGGAGAACAAGGGGTCACAGGACCAGTCAAGCAAAGCAAAACAAGCTCAGGGTGGATCACAAAGTCACCACACATTCCGAGCACAAGTTCAAGGCCACAAGGCCAGTTCACATGCAGGATTACATATATATATAAGGCTAGACAAGCAAGAGCAGGAGTATATATATATATATGCATCAGTACAAACAAGGTCAAGGGGTGAGCAAGTGAGGCAAGGTGGGCACAAGACCCAGCTGAGTACAGAAGCGCTGATGATCACAAGGCGCAAGTGCCTTGGTGAAGATATCAGCAGTGTTGGCCTGAGAGGCCACGTACGCAAGTCGCAGCTGACCACGCTGCTGTAGCTCACGAGCAAGGAAGTAGCGGAGAGCAATGTGCTTCGTTCTGTGCTCCAGTCTCTGCTCTCGACACAAGGCCAGCATGGCCTTGTTGTCCACGTACAGCACTGGAGGAGAACGAGGCGGCTCTCCGAGGTCAGTCAGCAGGTAGGTGAGCCAGCGAAGCTCCTGTGCAGCCATGGCCCCGGCGTAGATCTCAGCCTCACAACTGGAGCCGAGAACAGAAGACGAGCGGGTAGCCCGCCACGAAACAGAGCCGGAACCAAGGCTGAAGGTGTAACCCTGTGACGACCGCTGCGTAGCCTGGTCGTCAGCCCAAGAAGCGTCTGCGTGCCCAGTGAGGACCACTGGACTCTGCCCTCCAAGCACAAGCCCCATGCCCGACGTACTGCACAAGTAACGCAACACCCTCTTCGCTGCAGCCATGTGCTCCGGTCTGTGTCTCCCAGGAGCAACATAGCGTGCGAGAATGCTAAGAGGGTATGCGAGGTCAGGTCGTGTGCAGGTCATCAGGTACATGAGGCAGCCAACAAGCTCTGGGTACGGGCCACTCGACTCTACGGACTCATCCGAAGGCAGAGCTGAGAGCGAGTGGCGAGTAGGCAGAGGAGTGGCCTGAGGCGAGGAATACGTGAAGCCGAAGCGCTGAAGGACCTGCTGCACCATGTGTGACTGAGTCAGGGTAATGGTGCGGCGTGCTCTGTCCCGGGTGATCTGCAAGCCAAGGTAGCTGCGCAGTTCACCCAGGTCTATGCACGTGTGTCTCTTCTGCAGCTCGGACTTCACGTGGGCGAGTCCAGCAGTGTCAGCTGTGGCAAAGACCAAGTCGTCGACGTACACGAGGATGTAGAACGGCGGCAAAGAAGTGTCGGTGCGCAGAAACAGCGACGGGTCGGCAGTAGAGGGAGCAAACCCAAGAGCCGCAAGTGTAGTCCTCAGTGTGTCGTGCCACTCACGCGGTGCCTGGCGGAGACCGTAGACTGGCCGCCGGAGGCTCCACTGGGTGCCAGGAGGAAAAGACCCAGTGAAGCCAGGTGGGCGACGCAGCCAGATCTCCTCGTGCAGGCTGCCCTGCAAGAAAGCAGTGCTGAAGTCAAGAGAGTGCAGCTCGTAGTCGCGGTGAGCAGCTATGTGCAGCAGTACCCGAAGAGTGGTCATCTTCGGGGTGGGAGAGAAGATCTGAAAGTAGTCAACTCCCTGCCGCTGACTGAAGCCACGAGCCACGTAACGCGCCTTGAAGACAGGCGGAGAACCCGGCGGCCGCTTCACCCTGAAAATCCACATGCCACTGACGATGTTCGCCCCAGGCGGGGGAACCTCGTCAACGTAGGTACCTGTGGACTTCCAGGAAGCCATCTCTGTGTCCATAGCTGCCTGCCACTGAGAGAAGTAGGGACCCTCTATCGCCTCCGCGTAAGAGCGCGGAGTCGGGATGTCAAGTGCATCCGGGTCTCCCTCAGGGGTAAGCAGTACGGACACGAGATGAGGTGAAGCAGCAGCCAAACACTGGAACTCCTCCTGCCTGTCCTCAAGGACGTCCGTGCCAAGGGCACACTCACCCCCGACGGACGGAGGACAGACAGACTCAGACTCAGCGACAAGAGAAGCAGCGTAGTCTAGACGACAGCGAGCAGCAAAGTCGACGAGCTCAGCAACTAGGGCAGACGCAGCAGTGGACGCAAAGGAAGGGTCAGTGACGACAGTAGCAAGGAGACGCGTGACAGTAGGACTGGCAGCACGAAGAGAGTCCGACTCTGGGTCGGGAAGAGCAGGAAGAGAGGACTCAGGAGGAGAAGGCAAAGGGGCACGCAGAGGAGCAGTGGACGGACGCAGAGACACCCGGTGCGTGCCAGGGACAGGAGGAGGACGCTGACGCGAACCACGACCACTAGCGCGAGCAGTACGGACAGGCGACGCAGGACGCGACGCAGGCTCACGACGCTCAGCAAGACCTCCAGTAGGACCAGTGTAGGGAGAAGGAGCGGGTAGTGGGGAGGCCGGCTGTAACTGTAACTGTGACAGGACAGGCTGTGGACTCTCTAAGGGAGGAGGAGGGCCAGTAGAAGGCGGGAGACCAAGAACCTGCTGAAGGAGCGGAACGAAGTACGGCCGAGGCCGCGCGGCGACTCCAGACACAGCAGGGACAGCACCAGTACCCCAAGCGGCAGCACCAGCGCCAGCAGCAACTCCAGCTCCAGTACCTCCAGCAGCACCAGTAGCACCCCCAGCAGGCCCGCCTCCAGGACCGACAGCAGTAGCCTCAGCGTCAACACCCTCAGCAGCTCCAGCTCCAGTCGTACCCGCAGGCCCAGCAGCTCCAGTACTCCCAGTACGAGCACCTCCGGGACCCGCGGCACCAGCACCCTCAGTAGCCGAAGAACCTCCAGCTCCAGCAGCACGCCTCCAGCGCCGGGCAAACCACTCGCGCAGCTCCTGTGGAGAGAGTGGCTCCCGCCGAGACGAAGCACCCGGAGAACCTCCAGGCTCAGCACCGCCAGACGCCACACAAGCAGGCCCAGCTCCCTCAGGCTCCACACCCCCAGGCCCAGCACCTCCAGGCGTAGCACCTCCAGGCTCAGCACCCCCAGGCTCAGCACCCCCAGGCTCAGCACCTCCAGTAGTAGCACCTCCAGGCTCAGCACCCCCAGGCTCAGCACCCCTAGTAGTAGCACCCTCAGGCTCAGCACCCCCAGGTGTAGCACCCACATGCTCAGCACCCCCAGAGTCAGCACCCCCAGGCTCAGCACCCTCAGCAGCACCAGAGTCACCAGTAACCTCGACAGGCTCGACTGCGTCTACCTGGGACACACCTGAAGGGGCAGGACCCTGAGGGGGGAGGGGGTCTACCGGGGGGGGACCTGGCACAAGGAAGAGCGGTGGTGGGGGGAGGGACGGAGTGCCGTAGGGGAAGAGGCGGTAGTAGGGGACCGACTCGTCAAACGTGACGTCCTGGGAGGACAGAACACGGCGAGAGGTGGGGTGGTAGAACTGCCACCCTGGCGCGTCAGGGGGGAAGCCAAGGAAGACGCAAGGAGCAGCACGAGGGGACAGCTTGTCCGCAGACAAGTCGCGGACAAACGCCCGAGATCCCCAGACACGGAACGCAGACGCATCGCCAACCTTCCCCGTCCACAGCAAAGCAGGGGAGGTCTCCGGTCTGGAGACCCTAGGGTGAAGGTTGATCTGATGCGCCGCGTACCGAACCGCAAACGGCCACAGAAAACGGGGGGCAGCCGCATGCATCATGGACGTACGGGCGACGTCCATGACCATGCCAATGCGGCGCTCAGCAATCCCATTTTGCTGTGGAGAGTCCGGAAGCGTGAAGGTCTGGCGGATGCCTCGTGCTCGACAGTAGGCTCGCAGAAGGCCAGAGGAGAACTCTCCACCTCTGTCAGAGTGCAGACGCAGAACAGGAAAGTCCGAACCGAAGCTCTGCCTGAGATGGAGACGAGCTGCGCGGATCCAGTCGATCAACACCTCAGTGACATCACCCTTGCTGCGCAAGGGGAAGACTGTGGTGTAACGCGAGTAGTCGTCAACCACCAGCAGGAAGTAGCGCTCGTGACCCTGTCCACGGACGCGGGCCGGGCCCCACACGTCCATGTGAAGCGTCTGCAGCGGGGCCTCTGTCGGAGGAAACTGGGAGGAGTGAGGGGCAGCCCGCTGCCGCCCCTCGACACAGGGGACGCAGGTAGGGCCAGGCCCCGGAGGAAGGGGAGGGAGGGACCGGGGAAGACCAGAGACAAGGACACGGGAGGCCATGCCTCGGAGACGAAGCAGGGAGGGGTGACCAAGGCGGTGGTGCCAGAGGAGAGTCTCGTGAGACAGGAGGCGACACGAACAGGGGGCAGACTCAGGACCAGACCTGGACGCTGCAGCAAACACCTGACCTGACGCAGCTACCTGACCAGACGCAGTGACTGGAGGAGACGCAGTGGTCAGGGTGTACAGGCTCGACCCCGGCCGACGGGTAAACGTGGCCAGGTGTCGGCCAGTCCGAGCGTCCGTGCAGTGGGTCACCCGCTGACTCCCAGGAGTGAACTGGTGAACCCCCGCATCCTGTAGGTCAGCACCACTCACCAAGTTCGTAGAGAACGAGGGGAGGTAAAGACCAGACAGGGTGCCAGAGGGGGCCGCCGGACACGGGAGGACAGTGGAGAAGTGAGCAAGGACAGGACCCCCAGAGGGGTTTGCCAGAGAGACCGCAACTGGCCGGCCAAGCGGCGTGAGTGTGGTGCGGTCTCGAAAGAAGGAGCGAGAAGCCCCCGAGTCAAGGGTGAAGGTGTGGGAGGCCGAGGCCGACGCAGAACCTGAGAGAGCAGACTCACCAGCACCTGAGGGAGCAGACGCACCTAGAGCAGCAGCCTCGCTAGCACCTAGAGCAGCAGCCTCACCAGTACCTAGAGCAGCAGTCTCAACGCCCGGGTCGGGCGGAAAACACCGGTAACAGTCACCCTCATCACTAATAGTCACAGTATACATGGCAGCAAGAATAGCATCAAAGTCAAGGTCAAAGACAGCCACACCCACCCTAGACAGCTCACCCCAGCGGGGGATCTCAGTGGCCTCAGGGAACTGGTGACGCCAAGCGTCCGTCAGGCGGCCAAAGCAGCGCTGGGTGGAGTGCGCACCCCCGCACTGCTCACCCGCGCGGTCGCCGGTGCGGAGGACGTAGGTGCACGGACCAGTACCCCCACCCCTCTGGCGTGCAGCGTACCACTCACGGAGCTGCTGAGGGGAGGGGATGTCACGAGTGCGCTGCTGCTGCTGCTGCTGCTGCTGGCGCTGACCACCACCGGAGCCGACTCTCTGCGCAGCGCCACCCCGACCAGCTCCACCTCCTCCGCCGCCTCCTCCTCCACCGCCGCCACCTCCGCTCCCACCGCCACCGCCGCCGCCGCCTCCGCCTCCACTGCCACCACCGACACCTCCACCCCCGCCACCACCCCCACCGCCACCCCCACCCCCTCCACCGCCTCCACCGCCGCCTCCACCGCCCCCGCTAGCTCCTCCAGTGCCCCTGCCCCCCTTGCCCTTGCCAGGGCGGCGTCTCCCGCTAGGGGTAGACGCCGCACCGACCGACTCAAGCCCAACGAGGTCGGCCGCAGCAGCAGAGGCAACAGAGGGCAAAAGGGGGGAGGGGGAACACCCCTCAAAGATGGGGGTGCGAGGGTCACCACGAGAGGCTCCTACAGCTACTATGCTCTTCTCTGCTGCTAGGAGGGACTTCTCAAGGAGGTCAACGGTGAGAGTGGTGGGGCAAACAGAGAGGAAGTGGTCCCTGACTACGCGAAGGGAGTCAGGGAGCCGGGTGACTATGTAGTAGAGGGTGATGTACATGGGGGGGGGGTTCTTGGCGCAGAACTCTGCAGGAAGCGCAGCGCGGTAGCGAGTGTCACTAGTGCGGAGGTGCGTAATGAGGTCAGCGACTGTGGGAAAGGCAGCAAGGTCGGGGAAGAGGTACGGTAGCATGAGGCGGCTAAGTGCAGCAGTGGCAGGGGAGGAGTAGCGCGCAACTACAGCGTCGTACAAGGTCTGAGCACTCTTGTACTGGCTAAAGTGCGCACGCTCAGAGGTAGGTAGGTGGCGACGCACAGCAAGACGTGCAGCAGCATCGCGCGTGGCCCACTGGGAGCGAACAGTGGCGTCAGCAGCAGCAGCGGGGGCAGGAGAGGCACCAGAAGTGAGGTCAAAGAGGGAGAGGCCGTCTGCCCTGTCGCACTGTAAGAAAAGCTGCAGGTCATCTATCCAGACGTCAAAGTCAATGGCCCGACCCTCAGCGTCAAAAGCGAGGACACTAGGGGTAGCCATGACAGCAGTAGACTAGCAGCGCAAACAGTAGGGTGAGGGCAGTGCTGTGAAAGGGGCGCTGCTCTTACCGGACAGGGCGGCTCGGGTGGCTCGGCTGTAGGGTGGCTCGGCGGCTCGGTTGCTGGGCGGCTCGGCGGCTCGGCTGCTGGGCGGCTCGGCGGCTCGGCTGCTGGGCGGCTCGGCGGCTCGGCTGCTGGGCGGCTCGGCTGCTGGGCGGCTCGGCTGCTGGGCGGCTCGGCTGCTGGGCGGCTCGGCTGCTGGGCGGCTCGGCGGCTGGGCGGCTTGGCTGCTGGGCGGCTCGGCGGGGCCGCTGAGAGGGCGGCGTCTGGGGCCGCTGGGAGGAGGCGGCGGGGCCGCTGAGAGGAGGCGGCGGGGCCGCAAAGGTAGGTGGCGGGGCCGCAGGTAGGTGGCGGGGCCGCTAGTAGGTGGCGGGGCCGCATGTAGGTGGCGGGGCCGCTGGTAGATGGCGGGGCCGCACAGGCAAGTGGCGGGGCCGCGGAGGTAGGTGGCGGGGCCACACAGGTAGGTGGCGGGGCCGCGGAGGTAGGTGGCGGGGCCGCACAGTGAGGTGGCGGGGCCGCGAAGGTAGGTGGCGGGGCCGCACAGGTAGGTGGCGGGGCCGCGGAGGTAGGTGGCGGGGCCGCACAGGTAGGTGGCGGGGCCGCGAAGGTAGGTGGCGGGGCCGCACAGGTAGGTGGCGGGGCCGCGGAGGTAGGTGGCGGGGCCGCACAGTTAGGTGGCGGGGCCGCGAAGGTAGGTGGCGGGGCCGCACAGGTAGGTGGCGGGGCCGCGGAGGTAGGTGGCGGGGCCGCACAGGTAGGTGACGGGGCCGCGAAGGTAGGTGGCGGGGCCGCGTAAGGTGGCGATGGGCGCGACGGGCGCGACGGGCGCGACGGGCGCGACGGGCGCGACAGGCGCGACGGGCGCGACGGGCCGAAAGGGCGGCGCGAAGGGCCGTAGGGGCGGCGCGACTCGGGCCGGAGCAAAACGCGCTCCGGGCAGGAAAAAAAAAATAATTTCGTGGTGGTGGGCCCTAGGAATCGTTCCCACTAGGGAACCTGCTCGATACCATGAGAAGAAACGAGGAATGAAATGACTAAGTGAAAGTTGGGTACAAAAAGCAAACCCTAGAAAACTGTACCCCATATGTGCCACCCCACTATAGCCTACAGTAGCTATGTCATATAAATCTGACACATCGTAGTCAAGGAATGATGGAGCAGACGCCTCTATTCGCACAATCACTGGCTGCCGCTGCACTGCCAGCAGCAGACCCAGCCAGCCTCCAAACAAGCTCTCCTCAAAGCCCTGAACTCCGTAATATTTCACCTTCTGCAACACCAAAGCGGAAGAGGGTGAGGTGTGAGTGCTCTCCAGTGTTTATGGGTGTGGTGCGAATGCCTTCCTGTTTGCCTTGTTCTCCATGCATTCCCAATAATTCATCATCTCCACTCACGTGCATCATCGTTCATCACCACCAAAATCTACCTATCGCTGCAACTCACCGCGGCCAGTCTCTCCCGCCGGCCGGCGGACGCCATGCTGTGGGGACGGGCGGCCGCTGCTGCTGCGTCATCCACGAGCCCCCCTCCCTTGCGCGTGGCAGCCACCAGGAAGGCCAGCACATCGCGCGGAGGCATGTCGTCGCAGTTGGACGACAGGGCCAGCCGCAGCTGCTCCACCGACAGCCGGGGGGGCTGCGACCCGTTGCTCGCAATGCTGTAGGCTGCCTCCACAGCCGCCACCACCGCGTATGCTGAGGAGTCGGCTGCAGCACAGTGGGGGAGGAGAGTGTTCAAGAGGGGGAAGGGGAATGATTGGGGGCTGTGATGAGCAGGGGAGAGAGGATAGCCGAATATTTCGGAAGCCTCATAGAGTATGATTTCAATTGTGCAAGCTGCGTGTGCAAAAACCTAGGCCCGGACTCAAGCTTGAGCAGAGAACATAGCTACCCCGTAACACAACTCCCATTAAATGCATTCATACGTCCACAGCAAGCTGTGTCCTTGTCATGTCATACCATTCTTAACACCAAAAATGCCATACCCTACAGCATTGATGCCATACCAGACCCCATCCATGCCATACCGCATCCATGCTGGTTCTTCACGGGCCAAGTTGACTCATCCCGCATCCACGAGACAAAGGAGGGGAGGCTCCACGAAGGCAGCTTGTCAGCGTTGGGAAGGAAGGCTAGGCTGGCATAGTGGAACGAAGAGGGAACAATGTCGCTGCTGGCTGTGACCTCTTCCTTTGATGCCACCTGCCCGAATTTACTACCTGTTGGTTCGCCCCCGGGGGAGTTTGCAGAATATAAGGTGATGTTCGAATGAGTAACTATGACGCCCTTTGATGCCTACCCATGAGTACCTTCGAAAAGGAAGCCACAAGTTCAATGCTTTAAGAGGTTGATTAATATCTTATTGTGGATCGTGGGAAATGAAAGGCAATGATGACGCTCTTACCAGGATTCTGATTCGGCCATTCCACAATTACATTTGGTGTCTCTGCACATATGTACACGTGCACATAGAGATCGGTTGACATATACATGCACACACGCACACACGCACACACCCCCCCCCCCTCCCCCCCCCACCCTCCACCCCCCATTTCCCCCCATCGCACACAGACACATACACCCACACGCAATCATGCACGCACACCCACACCCACACACACTCATGCACGCATGTACGCGTGTGCACACACACATGCACTGTAGGTGATAAGCATTTACAAGTGATCCAGGTCGAAAGAAAGGTAGCATCATGAGAGAAATTCATTGTATGTGAATATAGTTGTATTCTCAACAGCTCCTGCGGACAGAATATGATGCGCTATAAGCAAAAACATTATTGCGCTCACATGTCACAATGTTCCACCACAGAATGTCGTGCCTCTGAGTGCTGTTCGAGGCAGCTACAAAGCCGAAGAGGAAGGAGGCATTGCCAACGGTGGGCTTGAGCGCGCTGCACAGAGACACTCTCGCCATCAGCACAGCCTTGTACGGCTGCTGCTGGGAGGCTGAGAGGAAGACTCGGAGGGTGCCGCCGCTGGTGGGGTCGTAGTGGATCCATGCGTGCTTGGTGTGGCTGTCGTTGAGGATGAGAGGGGCCGTGGCAGAGGCGAAGGACACAGGTGAGCCGCCCACATTGACGCCCACGTGGTTGTCGTTGGGGTCGCTGTGCTTCACACTCAGCACCGAGTCAAACTCCACCGCCACACTCCGCTTCCCCACCCCTCCCAGCCCCACCCCCGCTGCAGCTTCCTGGGGTGCTGCCGCAGTTACTACAAATGCCAGACCCTCGCCTGCTGTGGATGAGCCACCAGCATAAGTAGGGGTCATTCGAAATGCAAACGAAACCGAAAAGGCTATGGGCAGGTCGCAGGGGGTCTTTTTGCTGGTAGAGAGGAATAGGGTGATGGGCCTCTGTATGAAGGCCGCTCCCCGTGACGCATTTGAGGATGGAGAGGAGAAGAAGATGGATCCATTGGGGGCAGCGGAGGCGGTCTTGAACAGATTTATCGGTTGTGAGTAGGAGGAGAGGTATGGAGGAAGGTACGTCCCTGAAACAGGCAACACATGGGGCACTTATGGTTGAATTGAAGCGTTGAGATGGCAATGAACTTCAAGAGACGCGGTGGGAGGGAGAGGGGGATGGCGAAGAGTGGTGGAGGGGAGGAGCATGAGGCACAGAGGTGTACAGGAAAGCCAGGGAATTGCAAACAAGAAGGCCATGGCAGGGAGCTAGAGCTATGAGGTCGGAACGAGAGGATCCCAGCGAATGTAGGGGCGGAAGAGATGGTGATGGCTGACGTCGCGTGGGGCTGTGTGTAAAGGGCAATCAGCAGCGTACAGATCTGAAACTTCACGGAGGTTTCCAAAACTTGCAGGGATGGCACCAGTGAAGTTGTTGTGATCCAAGTACCTGGAAACCAGGGTGTTAGAAGACCAGAAACTGAACTGAAGATCACGGAATGTGGCAAAACAACAAACGTCTTCCATGATGAACAGAAACTGTCAATTATAAAGTGCTCTGCCAGGGGTTTCAAGGAAGTACAGAATTATGGTGTAAGGGTTCAGTTCATACGCTTGTTTTCGTACCTGTATGCAGTGTGATTGTGCGGCGCACATGGGAAAGCCTCCGACCTCAACATCTGCATGCCACTTACAAAATCTTGAGCTTCTGCAGATTGGTGAGCGACTCTGGAATGGAGCCAGATATACCATTCTTGCCCACGTTTCTGAAAGAGGAACAGCCGTTGTTCGGCCGTTACTACTAACGGGGCTTCACCAACTTCGCACGAACTGTTTTACCAGACCATGCACCGCTAGCCTGGCCGAGTCGGCCTACGCTTCGGGATTAGCCCGAACCTCGATGCCAGTCTAGCACTAGCTAGCTCGCACGCACCGCGTAACAGTTCCATGTTTTCGCACATAAATATTCGCTCATACTTTGTGCTCGTTTGACACCTAGTGCAATCCTCGTTATCTCGTTCCATTGCACCCGTAACACTTGGTATTCAGTGCCACTTTCTTTCAGACTACGCATCTCTGCACCCAAAGATATTAACTTTTGATTTTCACTCGAAGGAACTCACACCCCTTACCACCTAGGAGCCGCTGTCCTCGCGTTCTCTCATAAACGCGTGCAGCCACGACTGCGCCTAGAGCTAGGACGAGCCGACGCCTTTCAGAATGGCTCACCACATTGACGTCACGACACTGCGACGACCACTGCGTAGCCAGGTCGTCAACCCAAGAAGCGTCTGAGTGCCGAGTGAGGACAACTGGGCTCCGCCCCCTAAGCACGAGCCCCATGCCCGATGTACTGCACAAGTAGCGCAGTACCCTCTTAGCAGCATCCATGTGCACCTTTCGGTGCCTACCAGGAGCCACGTAGCGAGCCAGAAGGCCAAGAGGGTACGCAAGGTCAGGTCGAGTGCACGTCATCAGGTACATGAGGCAGCCCACTAGCTCAAGGTACGCACCACTCGGCTCTACGGACTCGTCCGAAAGTGGAGCTGAGAGCGAGTGGCCTGTAGCCAGGGGAGTGGACTGTGGCGAGGACCAGGTGAAGCCGAAGCGCTGAAGGACCTGCTGCACCATGTGTGACTGAGTCAGTGTGATGGTGCGGCGTGCTCTGTCCCGGGTGATCTGCAAGCCAAGGTAACTGCAAAGCTCACCCAGGTCTGTGCACGTGTGTCTCTTCTGCAGCTCCGACTTCACCAGGGCGAGAGCCTCAGTGTCAGCAGTGGCAAAGACCAAGTCGTCGACGTACACGGGGATGTAGAACGGCGGCAGCGAAGTGTCGGTGCGCAGAAACAGCGACGGGTCAGCAGTGGAAGGGGCGAACCCAAGAGCCGCAAGCGTCGTCCTCAATGTGTCGTGCCACGCACGAGGCGCCTGGCGGAGACCGTAGACCGGCCGACGGAGGCTCCACTGGGTACCAGGCAGTGACGCCAGGTGGGCGCCGCAGCCAGATCTCCTCGTGCAGACTGCCCTGTAAGAAGGCTGTGCTGTAGTCCAGAGAGTGAAGCTCGTAGTCATGCTGAGCGGCGACGTGCAGCAGAACCCGAAGAGTGGTCATCTTCAAGGTGGGGGAGAAGGTCTGGAAGAAGTCAACTCCCTCCCGCTGACTGAAGCCTCGTGCAACGTAACGAGCCTTGAATACAGGCGGAGAACCCGGCGGCCGCTTCACCCTGAAAATCCACATGCCATCGACGATGTTCGCCGCATGAGGGGGAACCTCATCGACGTAAGTGCCTGTGGACTTCCAGGATGCCATCTCTGCGTCCATGGCTGTCTGCCACTTAGAGGAGTAGGGACCCGAAATTGCCTCTGTGTAAGAGCGCGGGGTCGGGATGTCTGGAGCATCCGGGTCTCCCTCAGGGGCAAGCAGCATGGCCACGAGATGAGGTACAGCAGCCGCAAGACACTCAAAGTCCTCCTACCTGTCCTCCAGGACGTCCGTGTTAAGAGCACACTCACCCCCGACGGACGGAGGACAGACAGACTCAGACTCAGCAACAAGACTAGCAGCGAAGTCCAGACGACAGGCAGCAGCAATGTCAACAAGCTCAGCGACTAAAGCAGACGCAGTAGTGGACTCAAACGAAGGGTCAGTGACAACAGTGGCAAGTAGACGCGTGATAGTAGGGTGAGCAGCACGAGCGCGGTCAGACTCAGGGTCTGAAACGTCAGGCAGAGAAGTCACAGGAGGGGACGGCAGTGGAACACGCTGCGGAGCAGGTGAAGGACGCAAAGCCATGAGGTGCGTGCCGGGGACAGCCGCCAGAACCGGCACCTCCAGCCCCAGGGTCGCCAGCCTCAGTGTCTCCAACAGCAGCACCCCCAGAACCGGCACCACCAGCTCCAGGGTCTCCAACCTCAGGGTCGACAGCACCACCTCCAGGTCCAGCAGTAGCTCCAGCCCCAGCAGCTCTAGTACCTCCAGTACGAGCACCTCCGGGACCAGCGGGTCTAGGAAATCCAGTAGAAACACCTTCAGTAGCTGAGTGTGAGGATCTAGGATCGAGCTCAGAAAAGAGAGTTTGAATTGAATGATCACCTGGGTACAACACAAGGCTATATATTGGCTCGAGATAAGGCCCAGTAACCAGGTGTTACGCGAAGGTTCTGAGGGTCGCGAAGCATCCCGAACAGAGCCTTCCTGAATTCGGTAGAAGGCAATTCGGTGTCAACCGGAAAGCCAGAATTCGGTGCACGCAACCTAGCTCGGTGCTATAACTATAATAAAATATAGGAAAGCACCTAGCCTAGGAAATCAAGCAATTCATGCATGCATATAATTATCCTATGCTAGAAATAGCAGAATAAAGTAAAGGCAAGCTAGCATAGCTGGCATAAGCCGTGTACCCCTTGGATTGGACCTACACCAGCCCCGCCCTGTGTTCTACCATGTGCTGTACTCCTCGGACATTGGTGCACCTCTCCGCTCCTCTCTGCCCCTCTCTATTCTTCGTCACTCTATTTTTAATCCCTTTGGTGGAGTGTTTTGCACTCGAATGGCCCTACTCGCACTATTTGTAACTCAACGAGAGAGCAACCTCTCTTGGTCCCATATCTCGCACTTTTCAACCCTAACCTTTCTTTCTCAGCTTCCTCCGATGTTATCGTCTTCCACACCTGAAACCACTTCACATGGATGTGGGCTAGAACAACCTCACAGGAACCATCCCTGAAGCCCTTGGCAACCTCTGGGACATGCGCTATATGTGAGCACCAACACGCTACTTGGGAGGGAAGTGAGGTGGGGTTGGGCGTGGTGGAGAGCCTAGTAGGCGTGTGACGGAAGTGATAGGAAGTGTGAGGATCTAGGATCGAGCTCAGAAAAGAGAATGTGAATTGAATTGAATGATCACCTGGGTACAACACGAGGCTATATATAGGCTCGACACAAGGCCCCGTAACCAGGTGTTACGCGAAGGTTCCGCGGGTCGCGAAGCGTCTCGAACAGATCCTTCCCGAATTCGGTAGAAGTCAATTCGGTGGCAACCGAAAAGCCAGAATTCGGTGCACGCAACCTAGCTCGGTGCTATAACTATAATAAAATATAGGAAAGCACCTAGCCTAGGAAATCAAGCAATTCATGCATGCATATAATTATCCTATGCTAGAAATCGCAGAATAAAGTAAAGGCAAGCTAGCATAGCTGGCATAAGCCGTCGTACTCTCACACGTCCCCCCCTCAAAGCTGGGTGGCGTGAGATACACCCTGCTTGACAAGATAGTCCTTGAGAGCACGGCGTGCGTTGCCCATATCAGCTTCTGCAACCCAGCTGTCCTCAGTGGGGTCGTACCCCTTCCAGCGTATCAGGAACTCGAGGGACTTGCCACCGCGGCGTCGGTGAGAGAGAACGCGCTCCACTTCATACTCACGTTCATCCTGGATGAGAACAGGTGGTGGTGGCGGTAGCTGCCGTCCCTGGAATTGGTGGTTGGGGTCCTTGTAGGGTTTCAGTAGCTGGACATGGAAAGCATTGTAAAGCTTCCACGTAGTAGGTAAGCGCAAGCAGAATGTTACTGGTGTCACCTGTGCCTCAACGAGAAAAGGACCACAGAAGCGAGGCCGGAGTTTGGATGGGAGGTGAGACAGGTTCAAGTTGCGCGTGTTAAGAAGCACCTGATCTCCGACTGCTACTGAGTGATCTCGTCGCTGACGATCGGCATACTGCTTCTGGGAGGTCTGCATCGTGGTGATTCGTCGCTGAGTCTTCTCCCATAGCTGCTGCATGGTGGTGACGAAATCATGTGCGGCTTGGACATGTGCCAGCGTGGTTGGCTGCTGGGGTGTGAGTGGTTCTCGTCCGTAACATAGGAAGAAAGGAGTTTTTCCTGTGGTCGCATGGGACGCGTTGTTGTAAGCGAACTCTAGGGTCGGTAACTGGGTGTCCCAATGGCTGACGTCGTCCTTGCAATCTGTGCGCAGTAACTGTTCAACCACCTGATTGAGTCGCTCTGTCTGTCCGTCAGTCTGGGGGTGGTATGCTGAAGACATTGCAAGCTTTGTCCCCAACAGTCCCATAAGCTCCTTCCAGAACTTACTCGTGAATTTGGGGTCTCTGTCTGAGATGAGTGTAGCGGGGATGTCGTGGATGGTGATGATGCGGTCGAAGAAGAGGCGAGCAGTTGCTTCAGCTGTAGCTGTGGCGTTGGTCGGTATGAAATGACCCATTTTGGAGAACTTGTCGATGACTACGAGGATGAAATCATGTCCCCGTGAGGTCGAAGGAAGTCCTGTGATGAAGTCGAGACTAACGACATGCCATGGCTGCTCCGGTACGGGTAGAGGCTGAAGTAACCCGGCTTTTTTCTGCTTGCTGCTCTTCATCCGCTGGCACGTGTCGCAAGAGGTGACAAACTGCTGCACGTCTGCTGCCATCCCGGGCCAGTAGTAATACTTCGCTATCCCTGCTAACGTCTTGTTGCTCCCGAAATGTCCCGCGTAAGGTACGTCGTGGAATTCCTCCAATAGGATCTGTCGTAGCGGGGCGTAATTCGGTACCCAAATCTTTCCTGAACCCTTCCTTACAGCTAAGTCTTTCTGCCACTGTAACAGCTTCTTGGTCTGTGCTGTAGCGATCTCTCCGTCCACGGAGAACCCATGTTGGAATAGACCCTTGAGCAGAGGGTTCATCCCGTCGAGCTGGATGCCTGCTACATGTCCGGGGCGGCTCAAGGCGTCTGCCTTATTGTGTAACTCGGGCTTGTAGATGATGTCGTAGTGGAAGTGAGTTTCCAGGAAGTCCATCCACCGTACTTGTCGTCGTGAGAGCGTCGGCTGCGACTTCAGGTATTTGAGACTGCAGTGGTCAGTATAGACTGTAGTCTTGGCTCCCTCTAGGTAACACCTCCACGCCTTGAAGGCTACGACTATAGCTAAGGCTTCCTTGTCGTGGATGGGGTAGTTCAGTTCTGCTCCGTGTAATTTCTTACTGAGGTAGGCGATAGGCTGTAAACCGTTTCCGTGAACTTGCATTAGTACTGCTCCGACTGCCTGGTCACTAGCATCTGCTTCAATGACATAGACTTTCTCGGGGTCCGGTAGGATGAGTACTGGGGCTGTGGTCAGTGCTGTCTGTAGCTGTTCCATGGCTTGCTGATGAAGAGTATCCCATTTGAAGGGCGTATCCTTTTTCAGTAGGTCGGTCAGTGGCGCTGCAATCTTAGCGTACTGTGGCACGAACCTGTTGTAGTAGTTGGCGAAGCCTAGGAACTGCTGCAACTCCTTCACGTTCTCCGGTACTTTCCACTTCTTGACGGCTTCGATCTTCCGCGGGTCCACGTGTATGCCTTCGGCACTCACCATGTGCCCGAGAAACTGCACCTTCTTCAGGGCGAAGTCGCTCTTCAACAGCTTCACGTAGAATTTGTTTTTCCGCAGGATCTCGAACACCTTCCGCAGATGCTCCACGTGCTCCTTCATGTTCTTGGAGTAGATGATAATGTCGTCCAGGTACACCACTACACACTCGTCCAGCAGGGGTCGTAAGATGTGATTCATCTCCGCCTGAAACGTTGCTGGTGCATTGCAGAGTCCGTACGGCATCACCAAGTATTCGTAGGAGCCGTATCTGGTACGGAATGCCGTCTTGTGGACCGAGTTGTCTGCCATCTTGATCTGCCAGTAACCCGACCGTAGGTCCAGCTTCGAAAAGACTGTTGCACCACGCAGTTGGTCTAGAAGATCGTCGATGCGCGGTATGGGGTATTTGTTTTTAACTGTCAGTTTGTTCAGTGCGCGGTAGTCGATGCACATCCGTAAACTGCCGTCTGGTTTTGGAGTGAAGAGAACTGGTGCACCGTAGGGAGAGGTGGATGGGCGGATCAGTTGTCTGTCCAGTAAATACTCGATCTGTTTCTTCATGTCTGTCAGCTCGGTCGGACTCAGTCGGTAGGGTGCACGTGAGACGGGTTTTGCACCTGGTTCCTCCACGATCTCGTGCTCGTGGGTGCGTGCAGGGGGTACGCCTGCAGGTAGGTCGTCGGGCATTATATCCTTGTACTGCTCCAAGACCTCCTTCACTGCTGCAGGTAGTTCTGCATTTGGCTTCTCCTCCTCTGCTGCTGCCATAACCAGTGCTAGGTAACCCGTGTTACTCTCATTCACCGTCTGTTCGAACCGTGCCAGTGTCGTTTCAGGTACGTTCCCTCTACCTCTCCAGCTTTGTAGTGCTATCCGCTTCCCGTTGTTGTAGATGCACACCTTCCTGTTGACCCAGTCGATCTCGGGGTTGAACCGCTTCAAGAAATCTCGCCCCAAGATGAAATCTAACCCTTTCGTGATCGGCAACGTCGGCTTCCACCCTAGCGCCCCAATGTGCAGCTGCACTGATGCTTCGCCGTGGATGGGAAGTTTCGTACCGTCCACCATCGTTGCCGAGAACTTGGTCTCCTCGGAAGGTTCCCCAATCTTCTCCAACGTCCTGCGGTCACACACCAAGTGAGATGCACCGCTGTCCACCAGTGCCTGGAGGCGTCGTCCTTTGCATAACACCTCGAGGAGTAGTGGTGCCTGCTGCGCTGAGTAGCCAAAGAGGGTCTCATTAATAGGGTCATAGGGTACATCAAAGTGAATACCATCCCTATTTCCTATACCTGACTCAGCACTTTTCTCTTCCAACTTCACCTGGGTGGTAGGAGGATTTTTCCGAGGCTTGTACAACTTCTCAGGAGCCTGGAATTTTCCTCTAAGCCTTGGCAGCTGTGTAGGCTTCACCTGTGGGCAACGGGGAGCCTTTACACTGTACTGCGGGGAGAGAATATTAACTCCACAAAACGCACGATCCCAAACTACGCTCCGTAGTACTTTGCCCAACTTCTCAGGTACCTGAATAATTTCTAAAGGCTTTTCTTGGCCTCTAAATCTTTATAGGATACTTTTAACAAATTCTTACTTTCGTGGGTGTTCGGCTGGAGTTTCCCGGTCGGTGTAGAGTCATTTTTCGCGGAGCCTCCATTCGCCTCGGCGATTTCCTCTGTTGCCAGCTGGTCGTGACGTTTTAGATTTGCGCCATCATTTTCTCCTTTTTTCACCCGCTCCGAAGTCGCCACGTCGTTGCCTTTTCCTGCTTTTTGGATCTTTACGCGATCGTCAGGTCGATCCGCGGCTACTGGCGATTCCCGTTCTTTTACTTTGGGGGTGCTCCACTGTTACCGCCCTGCATTGCCGCACGTGCCTTTTTCATTTTGTAGCACGACAAAATATGATGCCCTGCTGCGCCGCAAAACTCGCATTTTGTCGGCTGCTGCTTGGCGTCGTATTTGTCGATGTCCATCGGTTCGGCGAACGTGGGGGGTGCCGATCGCTCCGTGCTGAATGTACGGTTCGGCGTGAAGCGTCGTGTTTCGGGTTGACCTCGAGTCAGCGCATCGTATCGCTCGGCAGCACGCACGATGTCGCGATAGCTGTTGTAATTCGCCGCAATCACCTCTAAATTTAACCCTTCTGTGTACGCCTGGATTTTTTCGCCTTCGGTCAGGTCGGTGATGCGGTTGAACAGTAGCTCCATCTGCTGCGTGTACTGTGCTTCACTACTGTATTGCTTGTGTCGATGTATCTGCTGCCGCGCCATGTAGGTCGTATTAATCGGTTCGAAACGCTCGATTAAATCTGCCCGAAACTGCTGCCACGTTTTCTCCCTGCGGGCTACGTCGGTGTAGTAAATCCATTCGAGTGCCGGTCCACGTAACAGTGTCACTGCGAGCCGAATTCTTGCTGCGTCGTGTTGCGGGGTCGAACAGCCAATGGCCTCGAAGTAAATTTCGAGGGTTGCCACCAATCGCCGGACGTCGGATCCCTTCGCGCTAGGATCGAACGCTTCAGGGAGCCTGGGTCGTGCTGCTTCGAGGTTCGGCGACAGTGGTGCCATCGGTCCGTGAAATGTCGGTGTCACCACTGCTGCGGGTGTTGACGCTGCTACGTTCGGTGCTGCATTCGCTGCTGCTGCGGTGGCGTTTCCTGGTTGGTGTGTCAGAAGGGCCTCGAGTCATCGTAGTGCCGCCTGCGTCTGCTCCATGTCGGTGCGGAGGCTCGCGATGTCGCTCGTGGTCGCATAGTTGTCGCCTTGGCCCTCCATGCCTAACATTGCGCGTCCGAAAAACCGAAACGAAGGGGAGCAAAAAACACGTAACCGGTTTTACATACCCGAAATCGATGTTTAACTGCGTCGCCCCCGCGGTTTTTGAAGACTCGGTTTTAGCGGTCGAAAACTTTCGCGTGTAAACGGCTCTGATTACCAAGTGTGAGGATCTAGGATCGAGCTCAGAAAAGAGAGTTTGAATTGAATGATCACCTGGGTACAACTCGAGGCTATATATAGGCTCGACACAAGGCCCAGTAACCAGGTATTACGCGAAGGTTCTGAGGGTCGCGAAGCGTCCCGAACAGAGCCTTCCCGAATTCGGTAAAAGGCAATTCGGTGTCAACCGAAAAGCCAGAATTCGGTGCACGCAACCTAGCTCGGTGCTATAACTACAATAAAATATAGGAAAGCACCTAGCCTAGGAAATCAAGCAATTCATGCATGCATATAATTATCCTATGCTAGAAATTGCAGAATAAAGTAAAGGCAAGCAAGCATAGCTGGCATAAGCCGTCGTACTCTCACACAGAGTCACCAGCTCCAGTGCTCCCAATGCCAGCGCCTCCCGCAGCAGGACGTCCAGCTCCAGCAGCGCGACCCTGACGGCTAACGTACCACTCACGCAGCTGCTGTGGGGAGAGAGGGAGACGCCGACGAGAGTGCTGCGGCGAGGCACCAGCAGAGCGACTACGGAGACGGCCACTCACAGAGACTGCTCACCAGACGCCTCAGTGCCCCCCGGCGCAGCACCCCCAGACGCAGGACCCCCAAGCTAAGCACCCCCAGACCCCTCACGCCCAGGCTCAGCCCTTTCAGGCTCCGCACCCTCAGGCTCAGCACCCCCAGGCTTCGCACCCCCAGGCTCAACACCCCCAGAAGCAGCATCCCGAGCAGGACCACCCCCACTAGGACCTGAGTCACCAGTGACCTCAACCGGATCAGTCAATGGAAGAGGGTTGACCTGAGACACACCTGAAGGAGCAGGACCTGGAGCGGGGAGGGGGTCTACCTGGGGAGGACCTGGAGCGAGAAAGAGCGGCGGGGGGGGAGAGGGGCAGTGCGGTAGGGAAACAGACGGTAAAAGGGGACTGACTCGCCAAAGGTGACGTCCTGAGATGCAAAGACACGACGCGAGGCGGGGTCGTAAAACTGCCAGCCAGGCGCGTTAGGGACAAAGCCAAAGAAGAAGCAGGGAATGGCGCGAGGGGAGAGCTTGTCCGCAGTCGTATCGCGGACAAAGGCACGAGCACCCCAGACCCGGAACCGCGACGCATCGCCAACCTCCCCCGTCCAACGTAGTGTGGGCGAAGTCTCCGGAACGGAGACACGGGGCCAGAGGTTGAGCTGATGCGCGGCGTACCGGACCGCAAACGGCCACAGAAAATGGGGGGCAGCTGCATGGATCATAGAGTTACGAGCGACCTCCATGACTAAGCCAATGCGGCGCTCAGCAATCCCATATGCTGCGGAGAGGCCGGAAGCGTGAACATCTGGTGGATGCCGTGCTCCTCACAGTAGGCTCGCAAGAGGTCAGAGGTGAACTCACCACCTCTGTCAGAGTGCAAACGCAGGACAGGAAAGTCTGACTCGAACCGCTCGCGGAGCTGGAGATGAACAGCGTGGATCCAAGGGATCAAAACAGCAGGGACATCCCCCTTGCGCTGCAAGGGGAAGACCGTGGTGTAACGCGTGTAGTCGTCGACGACCAGTAGGAAGTACCGCTCGTGGCCCTGTCCACCGACGCGGGCTGGGCCCCACACGCCCAGGTGGAGAGTCTGCAGTGGAGCCTCTGTGGGAGGGAACGAGGAGGAGTGAGGAGCGGCGCGCTGCCGCCCCTCGACGCAAGGAATGCAGGGCGGCGCAGGCGAGGGAGGGAGGGAGGGCAGAGACCTGGGAAGACCAGAGACCAGGTAGCGAGAGTGCATGCTACGAAGGCGAGGCAAGGAGGGGTGACCAAGGCGGTGGTGCCAAAGGAGAGTCTGGTGCGAAAGACAGCGACACTCACACTGGGTAGCTACCTGAGCGGACGCGTACAACTGAGGAGACAAAGGGGTGTAGCGTGACGCAGTGGTGAGGGTGTACATACTGGACCCCGGCGCACGTGTGAACGTGGCCAGGTGGCGGCCAGTCCGAGAGCACGTGCAGATCGCCACACGCTGTCCTCCAGGAGTAAAGGCGTCAACCCAATGATCCTAAAGGACGGCGTTGCTCACCAGGTTCGTAGAGAACGAGGGGAGGTGGAGACCAGATAGCTCACCAGACGGGACCGCCGAACACGGAAGCACAGTAGTGGCCCGTGCTAGCACTGGGCCCCCAGAGGGGTCAGCCAGTGAGACAGGGACAGGTGCAGGGAGGGGAGTGACTGTGGTACTGTCGCGAAAGAAACAGCGGGAAGCACCAGAGTCAAGTGTAAAGGTGTGCAAGGCCTGAGCGGACGCAGTACCAGGGAGAATAGACTCACTAGCACTAGGGCTGCAGACTCTATACCTGGGTCAAGTGGCATACACAAGTAGCAATCACCCTCAGCACTACCAGTCAATGCATACATGGCAGTAACGATGGTGTCATAGTCTATCGCAAAGACATTGACGCCCTGCCTAAGCAGCTCTAGCCAGCGGGGGAGCTTAGCTGCGTCGCCAAACTGTGCACGCCAGGTGTTGCTCAGAGAGGAAAAGCAGCGGGACTGTGTGTGGCCAGGTGTCCCGGATGTCTGACCAGCTCGATCACCTGTGCGAATGACGTACTGGCAGTGAGCACTACTCAAAGACCCCCCACACTGAGCGTACCACTCACGAAGCTGCTGGGGCGTAAGGGTCTCGCGCGGACGCAGCTGCAGCTGCACCAGGCCACCGCCAGAAACTCCCAACCGACTAGCTGCACCGCGACTGCCACTACGGCCACCGCCACGACACCTACGGGCATACCACTCACGAAGCTGCTGGGGCGTAAGGGTCTCGCTCGAACGTCACTGCAGCTGCATCTGGCCACCGCCAGAAACTCCCCACCGAACAGCTCCAAAGCGACTGCTACTGAGGCCGCCACCACTCCCACTGCTGCCGCCACCACCGCCACCCTTCCCACCGCTACCGTGAAGGGAAGTCATGCGACTAGCAGGGCAGCACGCCGGGCAGGAAGGGCGGCGAGGAGGCACTAGGGTAGGGCAGGGCGGCGCGTGGCCAGAGCAGGGCGGCGCGCGGCCAGAGCAGGGTGGCGCACGGCCAGAGCAGGTCAGTGGCAGGCAGTAGCTCCTAGGGCAGAAGCACCTAGGGTTTTTGTTTTTGTTTTTGCTTTTGTTTCTTTTTAATAATTTTATTTAGGGTTTAGCATAGCGCTGGCGCAGGGCAGGGCGCTGGCGCAGGGCAGGGCGCGAGCCCGCGCACGGCATGGCGCTGGCGCAGGGCAGGGCGCTGGCGCAAGGCAGGGCACTGGCGCGGGGCAAGGCGCCAGCGCGCGCAGGGCGCCAGCGCGCGCAGGGCAGGGCGCTGGCGCAGGGCAGGGCGCTGGGGCAGGCTGCAGCAGCGCGTGACGCGAGGGGCAGCAGAGCGCGACGCGACGGGCTGCCGCGAGGCACGGGCTGCAGCAGAGCGCGACGCGCGAGGCAGCAGCGCGCGACTCGTGCGGGGCAGCAGCGCGCGACGCGCGGGCTGCCGTAGGGCGCGACGCGTAGGGCCGCAGCGCGAGCGTAGGGCAGGGCGCAGGCACAGGGCAGGGCGCAGGCGCAGGGCAGGGCGCTGATGCAGGGCAGGGCGCTAGCACAAGGCAGGGCGCTGGCGCAGGGCAGGGTGCTGGCGCAGGGCAGGGCGCTGGCGCAGGGCAGGGCGCCGGCGCAGGGCAGGGCGCTGGCGCAGGGCAGGGCGCTGGCGCAGGGCAGGGCGCTGGCGCAGGGCAGGGCGCTGGCGCAGGGCAGGGCACTGGCGCAGAGCAGGGCGCTGGCGCAGGGTGACGCGAGGCATGGCAGGGCAGGGCGTGCGCGAGGTAGCGCGACGCGGGGCAAGGCAGGGCGTGCGCGGGGCAGCGCGACGCAGGGTAGTGGGGTAATGCGGTAACCGCAGTCGGAAGCTAAGTATGGTGGGCCCGAAAAAAAAAACGGTCCTACGGACCTACTGCTCTAAAACCATAGCAAGCAGGAATGAATGAACTAGGTCAAAGTTTGGTACAAGTATAAACCCTTAAGGGGCTATACCCCATATTGGCTACCCCACTACAGCTTACACATATATATAATTTGACAGACGGAAGTATAAACACCCTCGAGCGCGGCTAGTGATGGCGTCGCCCGCAACGACAGAGACGACAATCACGGCACGACACACCCCGAAGCGACTGCAGAGAATTACTCTACAATAGTCGTGAACTAGACTACGGGGTGTTGGCACGAACTACTAGGAGTGATTGTAGCTTTGTTTAGTTCCTTCGCACTTGCACATTCACGAGAGAAATCGGCAAGAGTTTCCACTGGTAAAAATTGCATTACAGAAAGATTGAACAAGTAACGACAAGAAAGACTACATGAGGCCCCTAGCAACTCGGTAGCTAGCCTGGTCGACCGCCAGCACAGCTTGGTCGACCCCCTGCCAGCGTTGCATAGAGGAGCCGCGTAAGCACTGCAAAAATGCGGCCTGCCAACACAGCAGGTCGACGGCTTGCCAACGCTGCAGCAGAGTGGCTGTCCAGCGTTGCACCCGTAGATGGCAGCAGTGCGCACGCTCGCAAGTGCGCGCAGACGATAGGCCCGACTTCCATCGTTGTGCATCCGTCGGCCCTGGTCTGCGCCTGACGAGCCAGATCGACTTCGAGATACCAGCCCAAAGTCGCCTTCATCACTGTGACCTCGACGACGTTCGCGCGCCGACGCGGAACTCACCAGGCAGGTTACCTGGTCGACCTGGTTGACCACCCAGTCTGCACCCTGGTCGACGAGTCCATCGTTGACCATAGCGCCTGTCGAATTGCCCCTCCTGGTCGATGGCTCGTCTGGCGACCAGCCTAGTCAGCTGCAGCCGTCGAGCCCCCCCTGGTCAACGGCTCCAGCCCCACGACAGTCCTGTGCAGGTCGACGACCACCCCGTCGACCTGTCCCGTAGAAGAAGGCCGTCGAGCTCCTTGGTCGACGGCAACACCACAGCGATCCCCTGTAGCTCAACGAAGCCAATCGAGCAGCTCCCTCACTGCGAACGGTGAGCTGCTTCTCCCGTACATCCGACCAGGACATCCTTGTCGCCCAAGCGAGGGTGGGGCCAACACTCCATTCCCGTTAACACTCCCCCGTCTCATTCACACTTGGGCACCCAGCCCACACGACAGTACTCCACTGAGAAAACTCGTCCTCGGCGTGCATCCCACAAACAGCATTCCGTCGCCGCACCAACCATGTAGAAGGGCAGAGCACCTACTGCTTCACAGTGTCGTTGTTGTTGCCAACATCCACCAGGCGCACTTGGCCGATCATGACAAAGCACCAGTTAAAGGTGGGAAAGTGCAGCGCCTTCGTCGGAAAGTCGGCCGACTGCTCGGTGGTTGGGACGTACTTCAGCTTGAACTTCCCGCGCCTCTCTATGTGTTGCAGCCAGGCGTAGCGTCGCTCCATGTGCTTGAGGTTGCCCGTCAGCCCCAAGCCCTCAGCGACCGTGATGGCCCACTTGTTGCCCACCCGGAGGACAGTCAGCTTCTGGTCGTCGAGCTGCTTGAACTCCGCAAGGAGGAATCGGAGTCGACGTCCCTCCTTGTGAGCATTCGTGGCCACCACGTACTTCGACTCGATCGACGACAATGTTGCGCACTTGATGCGCGAGGTCGACCAGGAGACGGTGGCCCCTCCGTAGACGAACACGTAGCCGCCCGTGCTCGTCCGGTTTAGTTTGTCGCACACGTCGTCCGCGTCCACATAGCCGACCAGCTCTAGCGACTCCAGTCCACCGCTGTGAGAGTACGACGGCTTATGCTGGCTTTGCTAGCTTGCCTAGCCTTTATTATGCTATATCTAGCTTGGGTTTTATTTATTATACATATATATGCTTGATTTCCTATATTTAATTATAGTTATAGCACTGAACCAGGTTACGTGTACCGGACTCAAGCCTATTCGGTTTCCACCGAATTGCTTTATACCGAGTTTGGGAAGGTTCTGTTCAGGATGCTTCGCGACCCCCAGAACATTCGCGTAACACCTGGGTTACCTGCCTTGTGTCGAGACTATTTATAGCCTCGTGTTGTACCCAGGTGGATCATTCAATTCAAACTCTCTTTTCTGAGCTCGATCCTGGATCCTCACACTTGGTAATCAGAGCCCGTTTACACGCGAAAGTTTTTCGACCGCTAAAACCAAGTCTTCAAAAACCGCGGGGGCGACGCCTGTTAAACACCGATTTCGGGTACGTAAAACCGGTTCCGTGTTTTTCGCTCCCCCTCGCCACTGTTGTGGGCAAGAAGGACATCTGCAGCGAGACTGCTCCCGGCCCCCCACCTGCAACCACTGCAAGAAGGAGGGACATCCCCCCAGGGAATGCCAGGAAGTGCCAGTTTGTGAGAACCGCAACCGTCGAGGGCATCGCATGCAGGACTGCTACAGTCGTCGGCCGGGTTCAGCCGACGACAGTAGCAAAGAGAAGCTAGAGATGCAGTTGAGGTAGCTACAAGCCATGATCAAAGAGATGGAGGGTGGGGCCCGCAAGAGAGGCGGCGATGCTGGCCAAAGACGAGGACGGGAGTGACGGCAGTGAGGCAGATTTCGTACTCATGGTCCGACCGCCAAGGCTGAGGGATGAGATCAAGCTCATGAATGACAGGTGCTGGAGGCCGGAGCCGGAGGTGAGGGGAGTGCAGAGGTTCCGAGGCTATGCAGCAGAACCAGAGCAAGAGGTGACATCCGAACGTCACCCCAAAGAGCGTATGGTCTGCCAGCCCTCAGTGCCTGAGTGCTGACAAATCAAGAAGGGAGGAATCACCGTGGGAGGAGTGGTGGTCGCACAGGCACTCATCGATACGGGCTCGCATCACATACTGCTGGGAGAAGGACTGGCGCAGAAGCTGGAGCTGGATCTGCCCAATCGCCTGAACGACCACCGCATCCTGGTCATGACTGCAGAAGGCGGCGAGCCTAAGTGGATGCCAAGCACTAGGCAGCCTGTGGAGGTGATCCTGCGCCTGGGAACCAAGGACGACTGTCGAGTTCGTGTGAATTGCGGTGTGACGTCGTCGGAAGACGATGACCTGCTGATAGGCATGGACCTCCTGTACCATATCGGAGCCACGATTTGCACCTGGCGGGAGAAGGTTCTATACCGTGCCTAGTACTCGAGGAACGACGGCCCCGTCAGCACATTGCCGGTGCACGTCGTGAAGCGAGAACCACGAGAAGCCTTCCAGGCCAGGCTGGCTGAGATGAGCGAGCAGCTAGAGGATTGGAGCTGGAAGCAGTAAGTGTTGGAAAGAGAGACCAGGAAGGCGGAAGAGGAGAGAGGGCCACTCCCCTTGGCGATGCCACTGCGTCTCACGGACATGAGTCGGCTGTAGGAGCCACTGACAATAGTGGAGCAGTTTGGTGGCATCGGCACGGGGTTGGCTGCTACCCTGAAGGCGGGCTGGAAGGTGAAGAAGTGGGTACTGGTGGAAATCGACCCGATGGTGCGGCGCATGGCTATGCATTGCCTCAGGAAGCTTAAGGGCCATTACCTGGGCCAACTACTCGCCAGGGTGGAGACGGAGGCTGAGGAGGATATGGTGCACGATATCCATGAAGTCTCTGTCAGAGACGTGGAATGCTGGGGTCAAGTGGACCTGCTGGTACTCCCCGTGGGAGTGCCAAGGATTCTCCCGGGCCGGGAAATGGCAAGGATTGGAGGACCCCATGTCTATGCTATTCGCCGAGCTGATCCGAGTCATGAAGCTGGTGTACCAGGTGCACGGGGAGTACCTTCACATACTGGAAAACCCCGAGAGGCAATGCACTTGCTAATCCACGTCTTACAGATGCACCTGGCCAGGCAGTAGCTAGAGATGGAGGCGGAAGTCGGAGGGCCAGGGGATGACACAGAGGCGGAGGTGGCGGCCAGCCAGCAAAGGGCGGAGCTAGGGGAGCAGCAGTGCCCTAGCAGCGAGACAGGATGGCTCGGGGGACACAGCAGGTGCAAGCGCTACAATTGGAACCACATCCATCCAGGCTGAGGCAAGAGATGAGCAGGGCGGAGGAGAGCTGCACCAGGAGAGTACCAGCCCAGCCCCCAGGGAAGGTCAGCTGAATGAAGCGGAGGAAGCAAGCGGACAAGGGGAAGCCGAAGTGAGTTGGGAGATTGGTGAAAGGGTGCAAGGAGCAGCACGGGATCAGGTGTGGCAGGTGCTGCGGAAAATCCACAAGGCTTTCACGTTCACACTGCTGGAATTGGGGAAGTACACCAAGGAAGAGATGCACATCAAGCTGACAAAGGAGATACCGGTGTATCAGCGCAGGAGGCGCATGAGCCCAGGGGACCTGGAGATCTGCATCGAAAAATGCAAGGAGATGCTAGAGGCCGGGCTGATCAGGCCTTCGGAATCGTGCGGCGGCGACGGTGGTGGCAACACGGAAGAACTTGATGGGAGGTATCCTCTCCATGCGGATGTGTGGAGATTACAGGGATCTCAACAAACTGTCGGTAGCCGATCGCTACCCCATGCCCACCCCCGAGGACATATTCGATAAGTTGCAGGGAGCCAGTGTCTTCAGCACCCTAGATTTGCACCAGGGCTTCAATGAGATCAGGATTGAAGAGGGCGACATGTGCAAGACCGCTTTCCATGGGCCAGACGGGCTTTAAGAATGGCTCTTCATGCCCTTCGGGCTAAAGAACGCGCCGGCTATCTTCCAGCGAGCAATGGACTGCGTGCTGCGAGGCTTGCAGCACTGTGCTGCTTGTTACATTGACGGCGTTGCCGTGTTCAGCACGTCTAGCGAGCAGCACATCAAGGACGTCGAGCAGGTGCTGGGAGCCATCCGAGACGAGGGACTCGCCTGCCATCCCAAGAAATGCCATTTCGGCTCACTGACCATGCAATACCTCGGATTCAAAGTATGCGGGGGACGCATGAGCATCCAGGTAGAGCAGGGGGCACTACAGGAGCTGCTGGAGGCGGTAAAGTCTGGGCCCGTACTGCAGCTGCCCAAGCCAGATGGGAGGTTCACCCTCTACACGGATTGGAGCAGCGCAGGCATGGGAGTCGTACTCTGCCAAAAGACGGACGCGGGAGAACGAGTCGTGGCGTTTGCCAGCCGGGGATGCAATGCAGCAGAGGCCAACTACAGCACATACGATGGGGAGGGCTTGCCTGCCGTGTGGGCAGTCACGCATTTTTGCATGTACTTGCAAGGACGGAACTTTACTCTGGTGACCGACCACCAGCCGCTCCTCTGGCTCGTGAGCAACCAGACGTTGACAGGACACAATACGCGCTAAGCCATGCGGCTCCAAGAGTTCGACTTCACCATCAAGCACCGCCCGGGCCGGACCTTGCACCACATAGACGGATTGTCACGGAACCCCCCGCCGGCGGAACTGGTAGCCAGCCTGATGGCGCTGGCCCGAGAAGTGGAGCGGTAGGGAGGGCGGCGGGACGAGGCAAGGAGTGCACCAATATTTGGGCAGACCCAGAGACGCTGAGGTGGCTGCGAGGAGAGACAGAGGCCAACGAGGGTGTCTCAGAAAGGGCAAGGGCGCATGGGCAGCACTATCGCTGGTACGCAGGGCAGGTGCAGCTCCGAACGCGCAACAGATGGAAGCTGGTGCCGGCTCCGGCAGAGCGAGAAGGAATCATTCGGCGGGTGCATCAGCAGCTTTGACACTTCGGCCATGACAGAACGACATAGCTGGTGAACACGGGCTGGTGGTGGGCAGGAATGGCAAGGCAGGTACGGCAATTTGTGGAGCAGTGTGAAGCGTGCGACTGGAATCCAGCGCAGTTGGCACACAGCCGCCGAGAGCTGCAATCCCAGCCCAGCGGAAGACTGGGTTTCCGGTGGTCCTTGGACATGGCAGGAGAACTGCCCCTGAGCAGGTGGGGCAAGAGATATGTGCTGGTCATGATCGAGCACGTCAGGAAGAGGGTCGAGGTCAGGGCACTCAGAAGCAAGAGTGCAGCACTAGTGATGGAGGCATTCACACAGAAAGTCCTCGCAAGGATGGGAGCCTGCAGTGAGGTGCTGACAGACCAAGGCACGGAGTTTCGGGGGGAGTTTGATGCCGCCTGCCATCGGCATCACGCGCGGGAGGACATCACGGTATCACCCACAAGCGGACGGGCTGACTAAGTGGATGGTGCAAACGCTGAAGAGGGGACTACGGGCCCTGGAGCTCTGTGCTATGCAGGCCTCTTAATGTACATAGGAAGTGCCTAGTGTTAGAGCTCGCTGCTTCTTTTTTATTTATTTCTGCATTTCTGGTAATGGATCCTGTTAAACCAAATACAGGCCTCAAGTAAGCGGAAGCCAAACAGCTAATCGGTTCATGGGTTAGTGAGATTTTCCGACAAACAAAGAAGACGAGGCCAGGGCTGCGACGGAGGGAGTGCGGATGCAGCTTAGATCTGGCAACCTGTATAAACATGCGGTCCTGCCTGAGCCGATGGGAACTCCAGTTTGGAGGGCCAGGGAAGGGACGGGAACTGAAGGTGGAGCATGGACTCTGTTGTCGGGGTTTGCGCCAACAAACCGCATCGGAGGCACAGCATGAGCGACCTGCCGAGCGGAGGCAGCGGCGGACAAGGAGGACCCTCGGAACAACCACTCGCGGAAGTGGTGGCGGCAAGAAGCACGTCGCTGCCCGAAGGAAATCAAGAGATGGTCACTGCCGCGACGGGCCAGTTGGGGCAGACGCGGAGGATCTCAATGTCAGAACATCATCCTATGCAAGTCACGCACTCATCGATCCTCTACGCAGCACTGCCCAAGATTGAGGTACCAGAACGATTCACGGGCACATCGGGCATGAGGAGCTCGCTGCGGAACTACATGATGTAGATCCGGAATGCGCAATACCGCTGGATGAAGGAGGGGCTGGGCTCGGCGCCTGGCAAGTGCTCATGCAAGAACAAACCGCCAGGGACTTGTAAATAGCTTCGGGCGCCCCCAAACCTTGCCACTGTGTGACGGATGTTTGTTTATGGTGTGTGCTTAGCAGCTGGAGCTCTGTGCTAGGCAGGCCTCTCAATGTACATAGGAAGTGCCTAGGGTTAGAGCTCACTGATTCTTTGTTTGTTTTCTGCATTTCTCGTAATGAATCGTGTTAAACCAAATACAGGCCTCAAGTATGCGGAAGCCAAACAGCTAGTCGCTTCATGAGCGGCCTCACGGTGAGCAGCGACCAGCACTAGCGCGAGGTCGACCGCTGCCTCGCCTACCTTGCCGACACCTGTGGCACCGCCCTGGAGTTTGGCGGTTGTGAGGATCTAGGATCGAGCTCAGAAAAGAGAGTTTGAATAGAATGATCCACCTGGATACAACACGAGGCTATATATAGTCTCGACACAAGGCAGGTAACCCTGGTGTTATGTGAATATTCTGGGGGTCGCGAAGCGTCCCGAACAGAACCTTCCCGAACTCGGTAGAAAGCAATTCGGTGGAAACCGAGTAGGCTTGAGTTCGGTACGCGTAACCTGGTTCGGCTATAATAAAATATAGGAATGCACCTAACCTAGGAAATCAAGCATATCTACGCATGATAAATAAAACCCAAGCTAGATATAGCATAATAAAGGATAGGCAAGCTAGCAAAGCTAGCATAAGCCGTCGTACTCTCACACGTCCCCCCCTCAAAGCTGGGTAGCGTGAGATACACTCTGCTTGACAAGATAGTCCTTGAGAGCACGGCGTGCGTTGCCCAAATCAGCTTCTGCAACCCAACTGTCCTCAGTAGGGTCGTATCCCTTCCAGCGGATCAGGAACTCGAGGGTCTTGCCGCCGCGGCGTCGATGAGTGAGAGCGCGCTCCACTTTGTATTCTGGTTCATCCTGTATAAGAACAGGTGGTGGTGGCGGTAGCTGCCATCCCTGGAACTGTTGGTTGGGGTCCTTGTAGGGTTTTAGTAGCTGAACATGGAAAGCGTTGTGAAGCTTCCACGAATCTAGTAAGCGCAAGCAATAAGTAACTGGTGTCACCTGTGCCTCCACGAGAAATGGACCACAGAAGCGAGGCCGGAGCTTGGATGGTAGGTGAGACAGATTCAAGTTGCGCGTGTCAAGAAGCACCTGATCTCCGACTGCTACTGAGTGATCACGTCGCTGGCGATCGGCATACTGCTTCTGGAAACTCTGCATCGCGGTGAGACGTCGCTGAGTCTTCTCCCATAGGTGCTGCATGGTGGTGACGAAGTCGTGTGCGGCTTGGACGTGTGGCGGTGTGGTTGGCTGCTGTGGTGTAAGTGGTTCCTGTCTGTAACACAGGAAGAAAGGAGTTTTCCTTGTGGCCGCATGTGACGCGTTGTTGTAAGCGAACTCTAGGGTCGATAACTGTGTGTCCCAGTAGCTGACGTCGTCTTTGCAAGCTGTGCGCAATAACTGTTCAACCACCTTATTGAGTCGCTCTGTCTGTCCGTCAGTCAGGGGATGGTATGCTGAAGACATCGCAAGCTTAGACCCCAACAGTCCCATGAGCTCCTTCCGGAACTTACTAGTGAATGTTGGGTCTCTGTCTGAGATGAGTGTAGCGGGGATGCCGTGGATGGTGATGATGCGGTCGAAGAAGAGGCGAGCAGTTGCTTCAGCTGTAGCTGTGGCGTTGGTCGGGATGAAGTGACCCATTTTGGAAAACTTATCAATCACTATGAGGATGGCGTCATGCCCTCGTGAGGTCGAAGGAAGTCCCGTGATGAAGTCGAGGCTAACGACTTGCCATGGCTGCTCCGGTACGGGTAGAGGCTGAAGTAACCCTGCTTTTTTATGCTTGCTGCTCTTCATCCACTGGCACGTGTCGCATGAGGTGACGAACTGCTGCGCGCCTGCTTCCATCCCGGGCCAGTAGTAATACTTTGCTATCCCTGCTAACGTCTTGTTGCTCCGGAAATGTCCCGCGTAAGGTACGTCGCGAAACTCCTCTAACAGGATCTGCCGTAGCGGGGCGTAATTCGGTACCCAATTCTTTCCTGAACCCTTCCTTACAGCTAAGTCTTTCTCCCACTGTAACAGCTTCTTAGTCCGTGCTGTGGCGATCTCTGCCTCCACTGAGTACCCATGTTGGAATAGACCCTTAAGCAGAGGGTTCATCCCGTCAAGGTGGATGCCTGCTACATGTCCGGGGCGGCTCAACGCGTCTGCTTTGTTGTGTAGCCCGGACTTGTAGACGATGTCGTAGTGGAAGTGAGTTTCTAGGAAGTCCACCCACCACACCTTTCGTCGTGAGAGCGTTGGCTGCGACTTCAGGTATTTCAGACTGCAGTGGTCAGTATAAACTGTGGTCTTGGCTCCCTCTAGGCTACGACTTGAAGGCTTCCTTGAAGGCTACGACTATAGTTAAGGCTTCCTTGTCATGGATGGGGTAGTTCAGTTCTGCTCCATGTAGCTTCTTACTGAGGTAGGCGATGGGCTGTAAACCGCGTCCGTGATCCTGCTTGGTCACTAGCGTCTGCTTCCACCACGTAGTCCTTGTCTGGGTCCGGTAGGATGAGTACTGGCGCATAGTCAGTGCTGTCTGTAGCTGCTCAATGGCTTGCTGATGAGGAGTATCCTATTTGTAAACGTATCCTTTTTCAGTAGGTCGGTCAGTGGCGCTGCTATCTTTTCGTACAGTGGTACGAACCTGTTGTAGTAGTTGGCGAAGCCTAGGAACTGCTGCAACTCCTTCACGTTCTCCGGTACTTTCCACTTCTTGACGACTTCGATTTTCCGCGGGTCCACGTGTACGCCCTCGGCACTCACCATGTGCCTGAGAAACTGCACCTTCTTCAGTGCAAAGTCACTCTTCGACAGCTTCACGTAGAAATATTTTTCCGCACGATCTCGAACACCTTCCGCAGATGCTCCACGTGCTCCTTCATGTTCTTGGAGTAGATGAGTATGTCGTCCAGGTACCCCACTACGCAATCGTCCAGTAGGGGCCGTAGGATATGGTTCATCTCTGCCTGGAACGTTGCTGGTGCGTTGCAGAGTCCGAACGGCATCACCAAGTATTCGTAAGAGCCGTATCTGGTACGGAACGCCGTCTGGTGGACCGAGTGGTCTGCCATCTAGATTTGCCAGTAACCCGACCGTAGGTCCAGCTTCGAAAATACAGTTGCTCCACGCAGTTGATCCAGTAGGTCGTCTATGCGCGGTATGGGATATTTGTTTGGACTGTCTGTTTGTTCAGTGCGCGGTAGTCAATGCACATCCGTAAATTGCCGTCTGGTTTTGGAGTGAAGAGAACTGGTGCACCGTAGGGAGAGGTGGATGGGCGGATCAGTTGTCTGTCCAGTAGATATTCAATCTATTTCTTCATGTCTGTCAGTTCGGTCAGACTCAATCGGTATGGTGCACGTGAGACGGGTTTCGCGCGTGGTTCCTCCACGATCTCATGCTCGTGGGTGCGTGCCGGAGGTACTCCTGCAGGTAGGTCGTCGGGCATTATATCTTTGTACTGCTCCAAGACCTCCTTCACTGCTGCAGGTAGCTCGGTGTTCGGCTTCTCCTCCTCTACTGCTGCCATAACCAGTGCTAGGTACCCCGTGTTACTCTCGTTCACCGTCTGTTCAAACCATGCCAGTGTTGTTTCAGGAACGCTCCCTGTATCCGTCCAGCTTCGCAGCTCCACTCGTTTCCCGTTGTTGTAGATGCACGCCTTCCTGTTGACCCAGTCGATCTCGGGGTTGAACCGCTTCTGGAAATCTCGCCCCAAGATGAAATCTAACCCCTTGATGTTCATGATCGGCAACGTTGGCTTCCACCTTAGCACCCCAATGTGCAGCTGCAATGATGCTTCGCTGTGGATGGGAAGTTCTGTACTGTCCACCATGGTTGCCGAGAACTTGGTCTCCTCGGAGGTTCCCCAATTTTCTCCAACGTCCCGCGGTCACACACTGAGTGGGATGCACCGCTGTCCACCAGTGCCTGGAGGCGTCGTCCTTTGCATAACACCTCGAAAAAGAAGTGGTGCATGCTGCGCTGAGTAGCCAAAGAGGGTCTCATTAATAGGATCATAGGGTACATCAAAATGAATACCATCCCTATTTCCTATACCTGACTCAACACTTTTCTCTTCCAACTTCACCTGGGGGGTAGGAGGATTTTTCCGAGGCTTGTACAACTTCTCAGGAGCCTGGAATTTTCCTCTAAGCCTTTGTAAATGTGTAGGCTTCACTTGTGGGCAACGGGGAGCCTTAACACTGGGCTGCGGGGAGAGAATATTAACTCCACGGAACGCACGACCCTTTTCTACGCTCCGTAGTACTTTGCCCAACTTCTCAGGTACCCGAATAATCTCTGAAGGCTTTAACTTGGCCTTTAAATCTCCCCTGATTTTTTCAAAGGCTTGGAAACCACGAGAAGCAATGTTTTTCGTTAGAGTATCTTTATAGGATACCTTTAACGAATTCTTACTTTCGTGGGTGTTGGGCTGGAGTTTCCCGGTCGGTGCAGAGTTTTTTTTCTCGGAGCCTCCATTCGCCTCGGCGATTTCCCCTGTTGCCGGACGGTCATGACGTTTTATATTTGCGCCATCATTTTCTCCTTTTATCACCTGCTCCGAAGTCGCCACGTCTTCGCCTTTTTCTGCTTTTTGGATCTTCACGCGATCGCCAGGTCGATCCGCAGCTACTGGCGATTCCCGTTTTTTTACTTCGGGGTTGCTCCACTGTTACCGCCCTGCACTGCCGCACGTGCCTTTTTCATTTTGTAGCACGACAGAATTTGATGCCCTGTGCGCCGCAAAATTCGCATTTTGTCGGCTGCTGCTTCGCGTCGTATTTGTCGATGTCCATCGGTTCGACAAACGTGGGGGGTGCCGATCGCTCCGTGCCGAATGTACGGTTCGGCGCAAAACGTCGTGTTTCGGGTTGACCTCGAGTCAATGCGTCGTATCGCTCGGCAGCACGCACGACGTCGCGGTAACTGTTGTAATTCGCTGCGATCACCTGCCGGCGAATCTCCAATTTTAACCCTTCTGTGTACGCCTGGATTTTTTCGCCTTCGGTCAGGTTAGTGATGCGGTTGAACAGTAGCTCCATCTGCTGCGTGTACTGTGCTACACTACTGTACTGTTTGTGACGGTGTATCTGCTGCCGCGCCATGTAGGTCGTATTAATTGGCTCGAAACTTTCGATGAGGTCTGCCCGAAACTGCTGCCACGTTTTCTCCCCGCGGGCCACGTCAGTGTAGTAAATCCACTCTAATGCCGGTCCACGTAATAGTGTCGCTGCGAGCCGAATCCGTGCTGCGTCGTGTGTCGGGGTCGAACAGCCAATGGCCTCGAAATAAATTTCACGAATCGCCACGAATCGTCGAACGTCAGATCCTTTCGCGCTGGGATCGAACGCTTCAGGGAGCCTCGGGCGTGCTGCTTCGAGGTTCGGCGGCAGTGGTGCCATCGGTCCGTGAAATGTCGGTGTTGCCACTGCTGCTGGTGTTGTCGCTGGTACGTTCGCTGCTGCTGCGGTGGCGGCTCCTGGTTGGTGTGTCAGAAGGGCCTCGAGTCGTCGGATCGCCGCCTGCGTCTGCTCCATGTCGGTGTGGAGGCTTGCGATGTCGCTCGTCGTCGCGTAATTGTCGCCTTGACCCTCCATGCCTGACATTGCGCGTTCGAAAAAACCACCAGCACATCCTTCCCGCTCGTGTTGTCGCTGGTACGTTCGCTGCTGCTGCGGTGGCGGCTCCTGGTTGGTGTGTCAGAAGGGCCTCGAGTCGTCGGATCGCCGCCTGCGTCTGCTCCATGTCGGTGTGGAGGCTTGCGATGTCGCTCGTCGTCGCGTAATTGTCGCCTTGACCCTCCATGCCTGACATTGCGCGTTCGAAAAAACCACCAGCACATCCTTCCCGCTCTCCTTTCCGGAACGAGGGTTTCCCTGGCGGCGCTGCCATCCAAGCTGACCTCCTGCGATCCTCCGGCGGCAACTCGCCCCTTTCCATGTCATCCAAGCGCATCCCTAGCTCGTGTTTCTTCGCCAATTCGTAGGCTTGCTTCAGCGTGGTTGCGGAGCCCATTTTGAAAATCCTTCCCCGTCGCGAGTTCCTTGATGAGGCTCGTGAGGAACTTGGTGACCAGCCTTCTTTCGTCGCGGCACTCCAGGTCCGAGGCCAGCACGCGCAGCCTACCGTAGCAGGCCAGAAGTGATTCACCCTCCCGTCAACAGAATATGGTGAACTCTCACCTGCGCTGGGACGTCTGCACCGGGAAGTGCCGTCGCAGCATCTCGAAAAAGTTCGGCACTGCCTCCCATGTAATTCTCCTCATCTGTCCGTCCTCGCTAAGCAGGCGTTCCAACTCCAATCCTTAGGCTGTTTCAGCTTCTCTTGTCACGGTGTTGGATAGACTGCGAAAGAAGTCATCTGGCTCCAGCCGGTCCTTCACCCAGCGGTATTGCGCGTTCCGGATCTGCATCATGTAGTTCCGCAGTGAGCTCCCCATGCCCGGCGTGCCCGCGAATCGTTCTTGTACCTCAATCTTGGGCAGTGCTGTGTAGAGGATCGATGAGTGCGTGACTTTCATAGGATGATGTTCTGACATTGAGATCCTCCGTGTCTGCGCCAACTGGCCCGTCGCGGCAATGCCTGTCTCCTGATTTCCTTCGGGCAGTGACGTGCTTCCTGCCGCCACCACTTCCGCGAGTGGTTGTTCCGAGGGTCCTCCTTGTCCCCCGCTGCCTCCGCTCGGCAGGTCGCTCATGCTGTGCCTCCAATGCGGCGCCGTGTAAGGTTCCCTGCATGGCGCAACCCCCGACAACGGAGTTCGTGCTCCGCCTTCAGTTCCCGTCACTTCTCCGACCCTCCAACTTGGAGTTGCCATCGGTTCAGGCTCGACCGCAGGTTCGTACAGGTTGCCAGATCTAAGCTGCATCCGCACTCCCTCCATCGCAGATTTGGCCTCTTCTTCTTTGTTTGTTGAAAAAGCTCAGTAACCCATGAACCGACTAGCTGTTTGGCTTCCGCTTACTTGAGGCCTGCATTTGGTTTAACGGGATCCATTACGAGAAATGCAGAAAAAAAATAAAGAAGCAGCGAGGTCTAACACTAGGCACTTCCTATGTACATTGAGAGGCCTGGCTAGCACAGAGCTCCAGCTGCTGCGCACACACACTACAAACAAACATACATCACACAGTGTCGAGGTTCGGGGGCGCCCGAAGCTATTTACAAGTCGCTGGCGGTTTGTGCTTGCATGAGCACTTGCTCGGGCGCCGAACCCAGCTATCATGGCTCACGCATGCCCCTATGCTTGGGTCACCAGCTGGCGGTTGGCTGCACGTATCCTCCTTTCCAGCACCTTGCTACAGTTCTGCAGAGACACAATGAAAAGAAACATATGCATTTCACACTCATTCTCACTCCCATCTGACATGCCACAGTTATGTACAGAGCACACACCTACACCGCATTCCACACCTCAAACTCAACCCACTGCCTTCGCATCCTCCACAGTGTTCCGTGACTCGTTTTGCCTTCAGTCGCTCCTGGACTGTACCCTTCTTGCAGACGTCTCTCTTTTAGAAATCTTGTTGTCTCAGTATTACATTGCCCACCTGCTAGAACCTTGATAGTCAGCGTAATTCTATCACATTAATTATTGGAAAGTTGAGGAATTTGGACTAAGCTAAGGGACTTTGGGCGTTGATGCATTTGTGTCGAGGGAGAAGGTTTGCGGGGCCGTATCGCGGCCACACACTCAGAAAATCCTAACCACACCAAACACAAATTCGTGCATACGCTGACACCACGCATGCAACGCACGAACATATGATGGGAGACAGACGCGAATACAAATAATAGCATTACATAACACGTATGGCCCCGGATATAGGCGTCGTCCTATTAAAGGCGCCGGCGCTTATATCTAGAGCATGGCGCTTATGGCTGGTCATCAATTATAAGTGCCCCCCTTTAGAAAAACTTTACTTATTATAAGTGCACTTGCAAATTTAAGTTTAAATTATTTCTTAAAACGGAAACGAAATTCATTTTTGGAGCGAATCTAATTTCAATCTCATTTCGTTTGACTCGCGAAGACCTGACTAGCTGCGCGTCCAGTCAGGATGTGCTCGCATGACGTGTCTTTGCCTGTGTGTGAACCCAGAATATCACTTGCGCGGGATTCTGCTTTGTGACGCTAAAACATTTCAATTAGGTTGAAATGGCAAGAAGGAAATGAACGATTTGGTGCTCTAAATATATATTTTCATATTTGTCATTATAAAAGCATCGGCGCTTATGGTCGTTATTCAATTACAAGCGCCCCCCCTAAATTTGTTGTTTTATTATAAGCGCATATGCGCTACTATCCGGGGCCAGACGGTATATTCCAGTATTGTGGCGCATTTCAAACGTGCAACATAACCGGTTACGGACCTGTTCCCACCAAATTCCTTGGCGACGTAGCTGCCCGATGTGTCTCCCGTTAACGGTCCAGATCCTACCAACTGTGCGCGGCATTTCGCATAACCTTGGCCGTTCACCCTTTGTACCCGCTTGTGTTGGTGTCTTGTCACGAACGTGAATGTAACGTAATCAAGATTCACTTATCGTAACATATGTAAGCGGCAATACTGGAGTCAAGAACTTATCGACACGAATATTTTATGTCTTACCGTACAAGATTTGCAAGGACTAGGGTTGGATTGGAGCCCTATAACAAGGATAACACCACTGAAATTTAACAACCTATAATGTCAAGTTTATACTTTCAACAAAAAGGGGGAACGAGGGGAGGAGGGTTTGGTGTTTTCAAGAAAAAGCGAAGTGAACCACTCTGAAACCACCTACTGGACGTACCTGGTTGGGGAGGGAGAGAGCACGGAGGAGGACAGGAAGCATGACACGGGAAGAGGAGTAGAGACGGAGTGGTGCCAGTGTGCACATCTCACCCTGTTCAGTTCAGGAGCTGGATGGTTTATTTAGGATTTTCAAGAACCTAAGTGCGTGCAGCTCATGGTATCATTACCACTTGCTGGGAGTACCTGGACTGGAGGAGGGACATGCATGGCAAGTCAGTTCAAGCCAGTTCAAAGTGCACTCAAACTCATGCCACCCAGTACATACAGACAATCGTAATAGAATTTGTTACCGTATTAAAGGCTAGTGCTACGAGAATTTATGATTTGCAAGTGACTTGATTTGCTAAGAGGATATGCACATGCCCTTGCTTGACTGTGATATAAAGGAGCAGCTGAATGTGCATCGCCCATAAAGATCACCGTGCTGAAATGTCAAGATCAAACACCTGTTCAAAAAGGGATAAGAAAGAAGCGAGCAATGTGCGATACAAACAGTTAAAAGTAGATTGAATGCTGCACACGTAAAATATATCGCATCGTGTACGTCACAAATCGTGCGGGGATTGCTAAGACACGTGAACGATAAATTTAGATTAGCAATGAAAGCAAGCAACTGGTAGAAAGCCTAAAGCATGACTACAGGAAGGATCACCGTGTGAATGACTGGACTTGCATGAATGGAGAACAATAACGCACCTGTGTTGAAGGTCCAGGAAACAATGGTGTGCATCTGCGGCTGGCTGCTCGAGAAAGCAACAAAACCAAAAAGGAAGAGAGAGTCGGATGCAGTGGGCTTGAGAACGGAGCAGAGAGACACGCTTGCTGTGAGGGTGGGGGCGAAGGGCTCGTCGGGTTCCGAGGAGAGGAAAACTCGGAGAGTGCCGCCGCTGGTGGGGTCGTAGTGGATCCAGGCGTGCTTGGTGTGGCCGTCGTTGAGGATGAGAGGGGCCGTGGCAGAGGCGAGGGACACAGGTGAGCCGCCCACATTGACGCCCACGTGGTTGTCGTTGGGGTCGCTGTGCTTCACACTCAGCACCGAGTCAAACTCCACCGCCACACTCCGCTTCCCCACCCCTCCCAGCCCCACACTCGCCCCCTTGCCAGAAGCAGCTGCTGCCACCACAAACGCAAGGCCCTCCCCACCTGCCCCCTGGCCCGGTGGGCGCATGGCAAAGCTGAAGGCAGCGGTGAATGCGAGCTCAATTCCGCAGAGGGAGCGCTTGTTGGGGAAGTAGAAGAGGCGCAGCGCGGGAGAGGCAAACGCTGCTCCCTGCTGGTTGGGCGCCCCTCCTGTGAGAAGAATGGAGCCGTTGGAAAGCACAGCAGCTGAGCCCTGCAGCGACACATAGGCCGAGCCTGATGCCAGTGATGCTCCTACGGCTGCAGGTGCAAGGGAAGCAGGCAAGTAAACAGCACCTGAGTATCAGTAAGTTATGCTGCAACGGCAAAGATGCTGAAACAAGTTTCAGGCCGCATGCTTACGCGTGAGTTAGCTAGGAAAAATGCTGTCATGGGTTGCACTTCCAAAAACACACCTCCAGGCACACAGGCCAAGCTATCGCTGCTGTTGCGCATGTAGTTGGGGTCGCATACACACTCCCCTGCTCCCACGAAGGGATTCACGGCGCAGTAGCCATGGCCCCCACACACAGGACGAGCAACGCCGACCTCCACTCCACAGAATGCAGAGCAGCCAGCAGCTGGCCTCTGGGTGAAAGTGCGGCCACAGATGGTGTGGGAAGCAGCGAGGCAATTAGTCTTGGTGCTGAAAAGGGCCGCAGAGCAGTTGGGGAACGTGACTTGGCCGTGTGTGAAGAAGTTATCGTTCACCCAATACTGCACCAGGCTCGAAGGAGCAGGGCTGGGTAGACCACCGGAGAAGTGGTTCTGTAGTAGGAACCTGCACGTGTGACACACAGAAGGTGTACTTCAGAGACAACTGGAAGGATGGACGAATGAAGCCGAGAGAGCAGGGAATACCAGATGCAGGCCGGCTGCTGCTGCTGCTGCTGCTGCTGCTGCTGCTGCTGCATGGTAATACTCACAGCAAGGAGAGGTTTCGCATGCCGTGCAGAATGTGATCCACGGGGCCTGAGAGCTGGTTGAAGGCCAGTGAGCTGAGCAGCTCGCACACACGAGAGAGTGCAAGCAGCAGGAGGCACACTCACCAACATAGCATGCAAGGCGATGGGAGCAACATAGCATGCAAGGTGATGGGAGCAACATAGCATGCAAGGTGATGGGAGCAACATAGCATGCAAGGTGATGGGAGCAACATAGCTTGGAAGGTGATGGGAGCAGAGGACATGGAACGAGCGAGCAAGAGGACAAAAAGAATCATGAAAGAGAAATGCAGTGAGAAAAGCAGCGGTCGAGGGTATTTCATTTATATATTGGTGGTAGAAAAATACAGGGCTCGAATTTTGGAAAGGTTGCTGAGGGTGCTCGGAATTGACCCATGCAACTGATTGCTTGATAAGTCACTGCTCAAGTGGTGTGGAGAACACAAGAGTGAAATCAAACTGGTGAGGAGCTGAGGTCATTAAGTTAGTGATGCAACACAACACATATACATCTACTGTATGCCTTTGCAGTACTGTGCTGCAACAGGATGACATCACACTGCAGGCAGCTGGTTCAGCCATACATAGCAAGCATGTTGGTGAGCTTGCCAAAGGCTGTGGGTATGGATCCGGATGTGGGGTTGGATGCTGTCGACCTGCCAACACCAAGGTGCCAGAGGGTGAAGGTAATGCACTGAAGGAGGAGGCAGCAAGAAGAAAATTGTCGGGACTAGGATGCGCAGTTCTTGAGCATGTTGCTAAAAAACGGCTATTTGTTGGGAACGAGATAACGCCCTTCCTGTGTTCGGTGAAGGAAAAGCGGTGTGCATGGCTTACAGGTAGTACAAGGGTAGATCAGCCAAAGCAGCAGGGATGCTCCCTGTTAGATGGTTGTAGTCAAGCAATCTAAGGTGAGAATAGTGTGGAACACGGAGAAACAATTTCTTCATCTTTTGTGAAGCATCTGCAACAGCACCACATCACAGCACATCCAACGGCATTGACAAAGCGCGCGAGTCAGCAGCCAAGCGAGGCCCAGAAACGATGTCATCACTGCTCATATGATCTTATCCATCAGTGTTTTGCTAAGTACCTCACCCAACTGAAAGGGTTGAAGGATGTGAATCTGCACATATTGCTTCTCCCCAAAGACATGAAGTATATGCACCGCGTTCCGTCAATCCGATTTCAAAGAGCAGCCACGCACCAAACGGAATAGGATAGGGTAGTGGGGCCATGGTGAGCTGATTGGCATTCCATTTTCCTACAACGGCATGAAAGCATTCATTGCACTCTCACTCACAGGGAACCAAGGTGCTGCAGAGATGTTAGTGATGCTGGGATTGAGCCAGTCAAAAGGTTCTGACGAAAATACCTTCGGAACAGGAGCACACACACCAAACACATAATTTAGGGGTAAGTGACACTGTAGAAGTTTGAAGGAGTGACGGAGTATGAATATGGAAGGAAGAGGCAGGCATGTGTTCTGAAACTGTTGGTGAGAGCAAACACTCCACTGGCATTGAGAAGCTATGAAGGGCTGCATTGTGTCTGTAAGCGCAACAAACATAACATAGCAAATGCTAGAACAGGAACGGATACGTTGAGCCTGAAGACATTGTGTTGTGATCAGAAACCAAGAGAAAATGGCGAAGGAAGGAAGGATGCTTGGTGGAGACTTGAGGAGATACTTGTGCGAATGAGCTGGACGGACAAAAGAAGTCGGCAAGCAGCTGTCATCTCGTGTGGCAATGAAAAGGCAGGGTGATAGTCTGGCCTGAGGGGTTGATTAGCAACGAGGGGCTGGCCTCATTGTCCTATCCTCCCACACTTATAGCTTCCCAAAAAGATGGAATCCAATGGCCCAGTTTACAGAAAAAAAAACCCACAATGGGAATCGTGATGAAAGCTGGGCCTCAATAGACCACTCAAAGCTGGTTTTATAAAGCGACCATAGAAAGCACCATGTGATGTTAACCAAGCAGGCTCACAGTTGAACGAGAGACGTCATGGCCCCAAGAGAGCTCGGGATGGAACCGCTTAGCTGATTGCTTGCCAGTTTTCTGGGAAAACCGACGATGAGCACACGTGATTGAAACGGTTGAGGGATGGCATGAGAGAGGCACGGAGAGGGTATAAGAACATGCAACGCATAGCTGAATGCAGAGTCCGTTCCACTACACCTCTATTGATGCCTCCATACTCTTATCACCTGTGAGCTTAGCTGTGTAACCCCGTCTCTATTCTATCTCTGGCCGGATAAAACTGTAAGATTTCTAGCAGGGAAGCTGTAGTGCCTCTTCAGTGGACTCCTACAGAACCTAAGTCGTTCCGTGGCCATCAGCAACACTCCTGTTGCTGCTGTGGCAGTCATCCTGCTGCCATCCGCAAGCTGCTGTCACCCTCTTTGCTTCTGTGCTCTCCATTCTTCCCACTAGGTCCTTACCATCTTTACCTCTGCAAGAGACCTCACTGCAATTCTGCTGCTCAGTTCTGATGATCTTAATCCTGCACGTAGCCCTCCACCCGAGCTAATGTTTGCCCCTTGCCGTTGCTGCCCTTTTCTTCGTGCATTGCCACTCTTCCAACCAGGCCGGCTTGAGTTTGACCTTTGCTTGTGTATAACCAACAGCGATTCAGTGACACGTTGCTAGCAACGCACTAGATGGATACTTGTGTTGCATGGTAGGATACGCACAGGGATGTGAGGCTCTGCATGAGGCTGAAGGAATCGGGTATGGTGCCAGTCAGCAAGTTGTAGCTTAAGTTACTGCGTTTGAGAACGATAGAAAGGCGGGACGAACGACATCCAAGATTTATAAAAAAACATGGTGCATCATTGACACATTACGAGAAACCTAAGGGATGTCATCTCAATGAACATGCTGCTGGATCATTCAAGCAGAATGGATTGTGTCTACACTTAAGATGTGCGCAATACCTCTTGGCAATTGTTTGCCAACTGCTTACAATGCGGGGAATGTTTAAAATAAATACAGCTGCCGACGTACAGCACTTCCAACGAAGCCATTTGTCCAAAGGAAACAGGGATGCTTCCCGAAATTTGGTTCCCATCGATCTGCCTGTTTGTGCAGCGGTGAGATGAGGGAGGATGAATGATGACACTACAACACTTAATATGTCTGAGTGAGTGTAAATGAGACTCTACGTGCAAGTAAGCTCTTCATTCCAGACATAAAATGTAAGTAGGGAAAACAAGGAGGAAATAGCAGAGACCACACTACAAGAGTATAACGAAGGGTTGGGGCGGGCAGGAGAGGTAAGGGAACAGAGAAAAAGACACATGAGACGTGTGACTCACATGTGAGTGAGGAGCGAAAGTTTGCTACATTTGTTGGGCAGAGAACTGTTAAAAAAGTTACTTGAAAGATCCCTGAAGAATGCAGGGAGAGAGGGCACACATCAAGAAGAGGATGCCTGATTGTGCAGTTGAGCTTGAGCATACCTCTGTTCTCACAAAAAAAGGGGTTGCATGCCAAAGCTGGCCAAATAGAAGGTTGAATACAAAACCAGTAGTGCTGCCACGACACTGTCTCTAGTCTTTGGCCACACAGAAGCAATATGCGATCCAATGCAGAAATCAGAATGCCATATCGGGTTTCCAAAGTCCTAAAACCACATTGCCATTTGGCCCACAGGTCACACAACAGAAATATACAATTACATTGCCATTTGGCCCACAGGTCTACTTAAATTCTGTAATTTTCAGGAAATGCTTCAACATAACTGTATCAGCCCTAGAGTCATTGTAGCCGCCCACAGTGCATGACAAATTCTAATTACGGGAAAACTACGACTTTCCAAAATCGTGTGTTAATACATCTCGATGTGTTAACACCGGGCTTCACAGTCTTGGCTCTTGACTCGTCTTCAATTTAAGTTGAGAAGTGTGGACTAGTAAGAAGCAGCTTGCAAGAGGGTGAAAATGGGAAAACAATATAACACATACTTGAGTTCAACTCAATACTGCTCGCATATTCGCATTGAGTATAGCATTGATGCTAGAAGCGTGGTTGATTTTGATAACCTATCTAGAGGATCCTTCTTCGATCTTTCTCCCGAATAGCTGATTGCTGATCCATGCGGACTGGCGATTTCAATGGCCGACCCGTCCCCATGGGCCGCTATTACACGAACCCTTCAGTAGTTTTTTGGGTCATGGGTAGACCCGAACTGAGTTAACATATGCAAAATATTACCTTCGAGTCCATAATGTCAGTCATCTGACCAGTCCCGGGACCCGACCCGACCAGGTGGAATGTTCATGCGAAATACTGATTTAGGCGGGTTTAAATGCTTTCATAATTCTTACAAGGAATTTCAACTAGAACAATTTGTTTGTGCGCAACCACAATGTCCTTCCCTTAACTTCCATCACCACAACAAGGTGATATTTGTGAGTGAGACTTGCCTTTATCAAGTTAGCATTTGCTGGAAACAAGAACTCACATGTGTTTGAGTTGTGACAGATTGCAGAGCGGGTCTATTGACCCCGATAGCTGATTGTACCTCAGGTATCTGGCAGGAGGCGGAGAAAGAAGATTGAGAACGAGACAAGGTAACGCTGTCAATGGAAAATTGAGCAAATGTAGTGACAAGAGTGCAATGGATGTTTGCATGTTGTTATGGATGTTATGCAAGCTATGTCTACCTACATGGACGTATGTATCCATGCATGAAGTACGTACAGGTGCAAACACACTAAGGCGTGTTTGGACAGACGGCCGGACCATTCTATCGACAGGCACGAACGAGTTTCCATAGCACTTGCACGATCTGGAGAAACTGGCTCTGGCTCAGCCCACAAAGCAAGGCTGGCCGGGACTGGACCTGCAACGGCATCAAAGCTGGCTGGGATGGGCTGGCCCCACCCCGAACTGCAGCCATCAGAGGCCCTTGCATCCAGGGTCCATGTGCTACTACTGTTAAGGTGGAAAGGCCGCATGCCCAAGAACAAAATGCAAGTGATGAGCAGTAGGTCTTCCACCCACCCTTTGAATATGCTCAATAAGCTGGAGAAAACTGGAGCACCCAATGTTGACGGGACAGGCTGGGGCTGTGCCATGTCGTGCCGGGCTTGGCCTGAGCCCAAGGCACGAGCCCAGCTCTTAACCATGCGTACCTAGTACTAGTAGACATCAGTGTCACATTGCTATAACCATTCTTATTCTGGTTTACCCACATGATCTCTAGGCTGGTCGAGCGGCTCAAGCCTGTAGGGAGAGTCCCCGTTATGGAGTTGCCAGTTAGGTCACTAGAGTGCACCACACGCATTAAGGGTTGAGCACAGAGATCGTCAAATGAGTCTTGGTAAAGACAATATAGAAGGTAGTAGAGACAGAGACCTTGCAGGCTTGCATCATGAAATGTCTCACACATGAAACCACCATGCATGTTGAATGTGAGGTTTTATGTCGAGTTAAACATGGTTCATGGATGCAGTGGCTCGTAACAACTGGTTAATTTGCACTTGCAAGTATAAGACATGGCTTAAGAGGTCAAAAGTAGCATCTACCATGCGGTTCATTCTCCAAATGGCTTAAGGGTTCGACCTGTGAATGAAGCGCATGTAGGGATGAGCAGGCCGGCGAACAGGGTTCAGCCTGGACCGGGCCGGTTCGGATGCTTCCTGGGACGAACCGCTGAGTTGTTATGGTGGCCCGGGTCGGTCCGAACTGGGTTCAGCCCACCGAACCGATTTCGGCGCGACTTTTATAGGTCGTGCCGAATCGTCCCGCTTCACGTCGCGGTCAAAACCTCTCCAAGACGGACCTGCGCGACGACCAAAGCTTGGAGCTTATTTCCGAGCTCAAAGTTCCAGCACTTACCGGGCCGACATCATCCATCATTTATCATAGTAAGCACTCGTTTTTTGCATTCAAGGTTAGATCCGATTCGAAATTTATAGCATTTACTTGAAGGGATTGACAACAGAGACGTGCCACATGGAAATCCGGCTAAGTGTTAAGGATCCGGCGAGTTTCATCACTTTGAATACCATGGAAGTTACCCTGGGCTGGGCCAAACCAGCCCGGCCTGGGTCAGGCTGAAAACGATTCGACTAGGCCGTTTTTGGCCAAACCATTATGTGGATGGGCTCAAACTGAGACATGGCTCATCTGTCTCAGGGTGGGCCGAACCTGGTTCGGCCCAGTTTTCCCAACGGCATGGCCCGATTGGATCAGGGCCCAACCCGGCCCGGGCCGGTCCGTGCTCATCCCTAGGCGCAGGTTGCAAGGTGCATGTGGGTGTTATGAGCATGACACTTACAGGAGTTTAAGTGAAGGGATATCGAAAAGTGCGTCGGGGATGGAGTCCGTAAGCTGGCAGCCCTCAAGCGAGCTAAGAGAGGAAGTAAATGAGAAAGACATGAGAGAACGCAGGGATGTAAGGGTGGTAGAAAGCAGAGAAAAATGTGGATATTTACAGGAAAATAGGGGGTAACAGTCAAGGGAGAATGGGGAAATTAGAAGTGATGGAAAGGAAGAGGAGAGGAGTGATTGGTTCAAGACATGAATGCATGCCATCTGTCCGCTCGCTCTGCACGGCAGTGGAGTTTGACACCCTGGCGCTTCTATAACTCGCTGAGAATCTTAGTTTCCCTCGGTTTGCCCTCATCCCCCTCTACACAGCAACACTCTAATTAAACTGCTACAATTTTCTCAAAGCCCTCGGTCCAATTTTGTGAACGAGGGCTGGTCAACTGCGTTTTGGGCCACCGGGTGAACGGCAACACCTTGCGGCGTGTGAACTTCAATGCTGTTGCTAGATTGTAGTATGTAACCGCAAGAAATACTTACATCTTGAGGTGGGGTATTGGGACCATCCACCCACCTAGTAGTAACTCACAGGAATCTGAGGTGTTGAAATTGGCTTATTTCCTCGGGTATAGAATTTCCAATATTCTTGTAGGACAAGATTCTGAGGTCAAAACGAGGAACAGGTGGGGTGATTGTAAGTAGCACACTGTGATATGATAGTCTGCGATCCTGCCGCAGGAAGCACGATATGCTATGGTGAGAGATACACAAAACGGCTGTGCGTAGTAACACATTGCACAACAGGTTGACGTTGAGCTTACACCCACAAAGACTGAGAAATAACCAAATGCACGTTTTCAGTCGACTCAAAACAAGAACCAAATGCATGTTGTAGCCGTCCCTGATGTGGAAGAAAGAAGAACTCGCTCACATGGCAATGACGTATCCGTCATCGTCGCACTTGATGCCATCCATTGCCCTGCAGTCCACGTGGCGCCACGACCACGTGTCACTGCCAGCAAAATTGCCCCACAGGTAGGCCAGCACCTCTAGGCTCTCGGCTGGGTGGGTAACACGGGGCAGGGCATGGGCACGGAAGTGGGTGCAAGAGGGGGATCATGATCAGAAACGGCCTGGTTAGGACGAGGACTGGTTTTCCTGTATGGATAGACCAAAACGTGATACATAGCAGGATGACTTTCACGTTCACCTTACCATCTGCCTCATGTAGCCGCACTGCCAGTGCGCTTGGGAGAGAGCGACAGGCAAGGCTTGCGCCGAGGAGAAGGAGGCAGCGGAAGGCCTGGCGCGCCACGGCAGGGCGGCTGTGACCCTACGAGAGGAGGGAGGGGGTTGGGCGGCAGAGGCAGAGAGCGAGGGAAGGGGTGAGAGGGGAGGGGGATGATGATGTTGGGGAGCAGGGAGACAAGAGGGCACGGGCGAGCTGTGCGCAGTCACCAAAGTTGAAGCGTGCCTAGTACTACTATGCGGCCTCGCTGGACGCGATTCCGTTGCGCCAATGTGAGCTTTGCGATGGGCGTTTGGCGAGCGCTTACATGGTGGCAAGTCGCCATGATAGTAATTTGTGGGAAAGCCGCGCGGACTGCGGGTACTGCTAGCGGTTTACGTCAGAGTCGCCGCGTAACGACGCAATAGTAGGAGAAGCCTTTTTTTAAAGCCAGGATCTCAAGTAGTTTGGCTGTTTTGCAGTTAGTGAATTGTGTTAGGCTGTGATTGGTTGACGAGGTAGAGTAGTTGACGAGAGCTGAAACGAGGGATGCGAAGCAAACAAAAATCGCAGTGAACTTCCGAACCAACTAGGCACGGAAATCTGGTTGGGTTCCGAAGCTCATTTCCCAGCAATGTGTCTCACTTGCCGAAAAATCTCATGCACAGCAATTTGTTTTGCAATTGAGATTCACGGGCAAATCGAGGATCAGTAGCACACTGAACCTCCAACCCAACCACTCGATTTCGCCTAAACAAACAGGGTGACTCGAGCTGCAAGTGTTTTGCAATTGAAGCCAATTTCTCGGAAACGAGATAAATTAGCAACCAGTGCTCCGTCTTGGGTGATGTGAGGATGATCCCGACCCGACTGGTGTAAGTAGAGGTGGATTATCAATATGAATTAGTCGCGTTCAGATGCAAAGTGAAGCAACAAAGGCATAAGATGGAAAAGGCTAGGTTTCGGTGTACTGTATAGGTGAGGATTACGGTGTATATATATCGGAGCGCACGAATCCTCGTGGGTGTGACAAGGCGTTGCCGACGTGGGTCTGGTGCGGTGGTTGGTTGGACAACTCCTTGATTAGCTGGCTCGGAAGCCACAAAACTCCTACATCCACGTCGACAAACCACATCGTCCAAGTTGAACACTACAGTACTGCTAAACGGAAGGTTACAGCGCGGTTTCAAGACGTTGGACCGTGTTACGGAAAGGTACACTCTCAGGTCAAAGCTCGTCCATGACAGTCCCAGCTGGTTGAAGCAACCCACCCTACACACACCGAACTGTTGATGAACAGATTCTATTTGCCAAACTTGATGCAGTGTCAGACTTTTACCAGCGAGGAGGGGGGGGCGACGCAAAATGTGTTGCGTTGGCGTGCGACTCGCACGCGCCTCTTGCTCAATAGGCTGGTTGTGTGCCCCGTTGGATTTGCAACATTCGCACAGTAACTTCCACTGCGGATGACAGGAATATCCACCGACAGAATACGAACAGAACAGTGCAGCACGGTTTGACGGCTTCATGAGTACACTGTTATGGAGATGCTTGTAAGAACTGTGGGACAGAAAACAGAACTTGAAGCGCAGAACCATCTTTTCCAAAAGTTGAATCCACTCTTGCAAAGAACCACCACCTTGTTCTAAAGCTAGAGGCAATCGATGGGTAACCGTACTCGAATCAGTAGTAGCAACAGTAATAGTCCCAGAGGTGATAGTGCAGTACTGGGATGGCCGGTGCCTAACGCTTCGGCCCAGACACCGGCGGCGCCAGTGGATCCACATCATTATGCAACCCACACAGAAGGGAGCGCCCGTCGACCGCGGGCACAGAGGAGGACTCGAGCAACGGGATGGTGGGCGGCGAAGTGGAGCGGTTTGGCGAGGGCGGCGGTGATTGCGCTGGTCGCGGCGCGCTGCTGCATGATGATGCCCGCATGGGCTGCTCCCGTGCTAGACCCTGACAGTAAGCCGCGCTGAACCCTGGCTCCTATATCGCGGAAAAGGCTAATGCAAAAAACAACGAAAAAGTAACTCTACGTACTACTCAACCAAGAGCCCAAAACTATAACGCCTTGCTAGTACCCACCAGGTCAAAACGAGGGCCCTCAACCCTCACATGTAAGCCCCACAGGCGTTACAGTCGTCCCCCTGGAGCCAACGACCTCGTTGGGAAGGGAGTCGGCCCTCGCAAGGACCTCAACTTCGCTGTGCGCAAGCAGCGACTTCGCTGGTGGGCCAACCCAGCGACGGGTCGTTCACTGGGTTTGCAACTGGGTTACCACATTGAACTTCTCACTCTCTTAGCGGAAAATGTGACCCAGCCGGGAATCTAACCCTACGCTCTGATACCAATATAACGCTTCGAGATCAAACACCTGTGGGCTCTGTTAAGGGCATTCCGCTGCAGCTAAATAACGCTGCCGTTTGACCAAGTGGGTAGCGAGGTGTCATACTGATACCAGAGCCTAGGGTTCGATTCCCAGCTGGTCCACATTGTCCGCTGTGAGACCTGGAATGTGGTGACTCAGTCACGAAGCCAGCGAACGATCCTGGAATGAGGTCCTGCGGGGGCAGACTCCCTGAAGTTGACGGCCGGCGGGGACGTTGGCACCAGGGGGGAACGAGTGTAACGCCTGTGGGTTGTGTTCAAGGGCATTCTGCTGCGCCTAAATAACACCCTCGTTTTGACCGAGCAAGGTGTTATAAAAGACCCTCAACCCTTACATGTAAGCCCCACAGGCGTTACAAAAACATGCTAACAATTCGGCGACCCGCAGGAATCGTCCAGAAACGCATTCGTGCCTGATTCGGATCTACTCCTTTGGCGATGGACAAGTGCTAAACCCTCGCTGTCAGCGCACTGGGCGTTTACGTTGAAGATCTTAAAAAGCTTGCCCAGCATAGTTGCCGGTGTATTCCTGTCATGTCCTGACACTGTAACCTCTGCCACCTCAACTCACCCTCTTCTCCCAGCCGTACATGTATCATGATGGTGTGTGCGGCGTGGTATGGCTGGCCTACACGGGGAAAGTTAGGTTTGTGCCTGCCGCATGAAAAAATGACATGATGTCAAGGTCGCATCGCTACTTGGGATGATGGGGCTGGGCGTGTCTGGCATACATGGTGACATGAGATGGCAATACATGGTGGCATGGTGAAAAGGGGCATGGCATGGCATGATGGCTTGGTATGGCATGGCATGAATGGTGGCATGGTTGGTGAATGATGGCAGTGGGCGTGTTGGAGATGCTGGCATCTGCATGGAGCGGCATTAGAGGCAGGGAGACGTGGATTAGAGGCGCGGACTGCGACAGCATGACTGCAGTCAAATGCGATGTCAGCGGCCACGTCATTGTGATGTACGCATCATAGCATCATAGCACTGTAACATTCCACGTGAGTGAAATCACGTGATGGCACAACACAGTTTGCTGTTACTAGCCTTGAGAGCATTTACCACCATGAGCTGCATCACTACATGACGCAGCTGATCCTTCCATCGGCACCGCCTCGCTGCGCTCCAAGCGTTTGTCGCCCCATGCAGCGGCACTACTACCATTCTCACCTGCATTACCAAGAGGGTTCCCCTTGTGCTCCCCTCTGCTCCACAGTGAGACATACGGCAGCACGATAGCGGCCTCTATTCCAGATGGCATCACCGGCCTAGAGTACCTGTCGTTTCTGTGAGTGGCTTGGCTGCTGTGGCACCATAGGCTTGGACTGGTACGCCCGCACTATTGGGACACAATATAGGCTTGATCTGGCAGTGAGAAGGTTTTGCAGGGCACACACGTCGCCCTTGTTCCAAGCACTCTGCTTTGCTTTCACCACCATACCCGTTTTCCTTGTTCTAATCACGTGCGTGAATCCTGTCCATGTTTCTGTCTCTGCGTTCCCCCCCCCCCAGGGACATCACGTCCAGTGGACTGAAAGGCTCCCTGCCCGCTGCTCTCTTTGCACTGCCCAACCTGAAGCGACTGTGAGACTCGGACTCATGAAGTGGTCCATATGATGTGAAAGTCCAGTTACCCTCGCTCTCCGCATCCGCACCTCCGCACCTCTCATATCACGCCACTATGTGTCTGCACGGCACATGCATGTGGCCCACGGATTTGATACAATCGACACACATGTGCATGCATGCATGTTGATCACCCATCAGTGCATGGTATTGATGTGCAGCTTTCTCTCTTACAATCAGCTCTCGGGCAGCATCCCCAGTACAGTAGAAGCTGCCACAGGCCTTGAGTTTTTGTAAGTGTCCTCTGCGACTTCCACGACATGTTGGCCCAGCCTACTACCATCTGGGTTGGAAGGGCATGTTTGTTTGGTGGGTAGCACACCCAAAACCCGCCAGGACTCCAGCGCCCCACCAACAATCCCTAGGGCCGTCTCCCCCTCACTTGGGGGCTCCTTAGGACACGAGCACTCATTTGGAAGACACTGGGTCTTTGGCTGTGATACCACTAGCACAGCCTGCTACCGACTGGGTTAAGGGGGGATGTTTTTTTGGTTGGTAAGCACCCCATAACCCAGGACGCTCAAGTAGCCCTCCAACTCTCAGGAATAATCCAGTGTCCCACCAACACCACCCCACCTTTTAAAAATCCCACCATTCAGTGCCCCATGTGTGACTGCCTGCTTGTTTGAACTAACATTTTCAGCCACTATTTCTGCTTTCAGCACCACCGAATGGTTCCCCACCCAGCATGCGTGCACTTGCTTCTTGTACCGCATGCATGTGCGCTATCCTTATTACTCTACGGCCTCCAATGTCTGTGACCCGTAGGATTATCCATTCCAACCAGCTCACCGGCACCCTCCCGTCCTCCCTGGGCAACCTCCCGGCGCTCATCCGCCTGTGAGTTTGCTCGTGTGTGCATCATCAACTTGCTGGTCTATGCTGACATATGTGTGAAGGGAATGCGCACGTGGGTACATGTATTTTCTGTCATGCAGAAAAATGTTCTCTGCAGCATGTGTTGTAACCTCAACAGGTACTGCATGCTAGTTAAACTAAGCATATCCAAGCTTTCCCAACCCCTCTTTCAGCAATCTGGGCAACAATGGTTTATCGGGTTCTATTCCAGAGTCGCTCACCAATTTGCAGAAGATTAAGAGTCTGTAAGTACCGTCCAATCGTTGTGATTGGAGCAAGGCGTTCCCATGTGCCCGAACCCTCATGCCATATGGTTTCAGTCGCATGTAATCACTTGCTCGAATGCCCTGTCAGAGTACTCCATTATTGATAAATTTTGTTAGTACAAATAGAGCTGCATTGCTTTGCCACTTATCCTGCTCGTCAATGTATCCTCAACTCCCACCCCGGTCATCCAGGGACTTGGATCACAACACCTTAACTGGTTCCATCCCTGCAAGTTTTGGCAACTTCCGTGAAATTTCAGAAATGTAGGCCTCTAATTGCTTTTCACGGACAGCCCAAAGCCACACCAATCATCACGATCACTTCTGTCTCTACAGTCGTTGCAAACTTGCTGTGGCCTTGTCTGCAAGTCTGTGCTTCTTCTGTTCACCTCTGTGCCTCCTGCTCCTCCCCTCCCCTCCATCACCCTCCCTCCGGCCCCCCTTCAACACGGTCCAGCGGTCTGTCTGGCAACCTGTTGACAGGGACGATCCCGAGCTCCCTTGGAAGGTTGACGAGCCTTCAGTCTCTGTGAGTTGAAGGCATGGGACTCCTGGGCCAGAAAGGGATGCTGGGTGAAAGGAGGACGTAGGGTGCTGAATAAAAAAAACTCTCTACTCTTCTGTGTGCATAATCGAGTGGCCACAGGTTGTGTTACTTTTCTTCTCTCATTACAACCGTTAGAACCCTTTCTCGTGCCTCTGCTTCGCCTAGTCAACCCTCTTGCTTCCCCCTGCTTTTCCAAATCTGCTCCTGCCATCCTCCTAAAACTTCTCCCATGCAAATCCCCCCCATCTAGTTCGTCCACCGCCTTCCAAATCCGCTTCTCCCTCCTGTTTCCTTTCTGTGCCATTCTGTCATTCAAAAGGACTGTGAGAGTCAACCAGTTGACCGGAACCCTTCCGTCATCGCTGGGCAACTGCTCCTATTTGCTTGAGTTGTACGCTCGAGGAATGCACAAATGAAGGCATTGCATTTATGTGTGGCACACACATATGATATGAGCAATGGTAGACACAACAAACGAGGAAGTTTTGTACATGTGATGGTTGTGCTGTTTGTGATTGTCCTAGCTGCGAAGCGTCTCCTTTGCCCCTCATGCTTCGACTGTTGATTGAGATGGTATCAATCCGCCCTACAGTTCGGTCTTCCCACGAGCCCTTCTCACTCTCGCCTCCACTCCACCCTCCCTTACGGTTATGTTCACTTCTCTCGCTCTTGCAATTTCACCCAGTTCCGTTCCACTTCGCTTAACTTCAGTACTCTATCCCTGGTGTTGCTCTGTGTTTTCCCATGCCACCTGACCTTCCACCACCGTGCAGGGATGTGGGTGGAAACAACATCTCGGGCACCATTCCTTCCTTTCTTGGCAACCTGCGTGAATTGACGACCCTGTGAGGCTCAAAAGGGATGGGGGAAGTCGGAAGGTACGGGATGACGGCGAACAAGTGGGCATGGAACCCTTCGAGAGAAGGCGTGTGGAATGGGGCTGGGTGCACGAGGTCTTTGAGGCACCCTTTGTGCCTCACCCGTAACAGAGCCGGTAACTCTTCACCCGCACTGCGCCAACACCCCCCCTCCCCCCAACTCCCCTTCCACCCCCACCCCCCCCCCCCCCTCGCTACCCCCCTTAATTGCTTGCTGTTTGATTCTTTTAATGCTTAACTTCGAGCCCTGCACCACTGTCACCCCTAATCCCAGTTAGGCACGATCAGCACCGAACCGTGATCAGGCCCTAACTTGTAATATAGCATGGTCCCGTTCCTGGGGCTTGCAAGAGCTCCATATCACCATGGATTCAATGTATCCATCCATGATGCCTCTGCTATGTGCCATGACCCTTTTTTGAAGACTCATTCCCTCCACTCGAAACGGGGGTGTGTTTCCCTCCTTTGTAAAAATTAATCTGATGACTTTGTGGCGGCTCATTCACCAGCAATGACTCCGGAAGGACCACAATTTTTTACCATCCGCTCAATCATATGGTAGTTGTAATGGACCCCTGATCAGTCGTCTGATATAATCTGCCCCGCCCGATTATTCCTAACGGCCACAGCTAATGGCTTGTAATGTATGCTCTGCAGAGACATGGAGTTTAACCAGCTAAGTGGCACCCTTCCCTCCTCCTTGGGTAACCTCAACATGCTCAGACACCTGTGAGTTATCTCGTGTGTGCATAACTACATGCACACGCATCTATGGGTTTTGTGATGTGCCATTTCATGCAGGTAAAGGATTGGATAGACAAGGGCAACAAGAAAAACTGAGTTTCAGCTAACATTCAACCTCACCTTTCTTTAGGGACATGGAGTGTCCATCCGCCCATCCACGTTGTTGTTGGCAAACTCTGCCGTAATTCCGTCAGAAACTATAATCGGTTGTGCCCGAATTGCAATCACATGGTGTACATGGGGTCAAAATACAATAAAAATGATTCGGAGCCTTCCCAGATCCAGATTTGCAAACGCAAGTGTCACTTGCTAAGCCTTCATCAACACTCTTGGGCCTTCCCGAACCCTCTTGCAGGCAATTGGAGGTGAACCACCTCTCAGGATCAATTCCCGACTCCTTCAGAAACCTAAGAGAACTCGTGGACATGTGAGTGACAACCAGGAGGGAGCTCTTGCCCCTTCAGTGCTCCCTTGACACCTGTGATTTCAAACGTACGTGAGTCATTCACTGTTGCTGTTTATCTGCCATCAGGAGTCAGGACCAGCCCCTGCTGTGATGAAACGCGGTGCATGCTACACTCATAATCATTTGCCCTTCTCTACAGTCTTGAGATTGGTCCCTTCTTCATGAGTCTCCCATACACTCACACGGAGCTTCCCTCCCCATACACGCTCCTCTACACTCACATCACAATGATGTTTCCTTCTCTACACCCAAACGTCCATGTTCCCTGTGCGCAGCTCCTTCGAGAGCAATGCGCTGTCAGGATCTATCCCATCCTTTCTCGGCAACATGACAGGGCTCACATCCATGTAATCCCCCTCCCTCGCCCCCACTGGCCTTCTTTCACGCTTCTTACCACAGCCGATCAAATCTCGTGAAATCATCATCCACAGCATAATATTCCATCTGCACTCCTTCTGTTGTCCCTCTCATGCTTTAATTCCCCAAATTTCAACCACTGAAGCCGTGAACATCTCTGTCACAATTTCATCGTCCTTTCTCTCTTCCCGTATGCTGTCGTGGTCCTGTCTCAGAAGTTTACAGAGCAATCAGTTCACAGGACAGATACCCGAGTCATTGGGAGACTTGATCAAGCTTCAATTTCTGTAAGTCTAGTTTGTATGGCATAGAGGAAGGCGAAGCACATCAGGCTATGTGATGGGTTGAGGGAATTAAGGGGGTTGAGGACAGGGGAGGGGGGTGGGGTGGTGAAGGGCGAGGGGTGAAGAGGAGTGGAGGTGGGAAGGGGGGTGGTTGGGGTTTGGAGGGAACGGTCATGGGCAGCGTGTGGGTTTCAATGGCATCAGGAGCGCTGAGTCAGTGTATGACTTGATAAGGTGAATATTGTGCCTCCATTCGGACGTGATGGCAACCGTGGCTCATTGTGGTCAAGACTCTGGTCAACCGTTGGTCTTTGTAGTCATGCATTGATGTTCAGACACGACAATCTGGCCCTCCTTGTAATTTTATTCAACCATGCCCTGCCTGCTGCTGCTCGTTGTAGCTTCCTGCCTTTCAAACAAGAATCGTTGTTGGAAGTTAACCTTTGGTGAGATCTACTAGCTTTTGTAATAACCCAGACCGACCCCTTCTGCCGCCTTTACTACTCTGTGCAGGGACCTGGGAGCCAACTACTTATCAGGGTCCATCCCGGCCACCTTTAGCAACCTCCGAGCCTTGAAACACCTGTGAGCTCAAACGGAGGTGGAGGATGTCAGATTTTCTATGGCCAGTGAATGGGAAGAAATGAAGAGCGGGAGAGGGCAACAGAGGTATGTGCTGCGTGAGAAAAACTGGGTGTTTGGAAGAAGGGAATGACTAATTGTCTGCTGTTTGGGGAGCATGTGGGGAGTTGCCTCTGCCACTAGAGTGCAAGCAGTAGCAGCAAGCTTGCAGCTCTTCAAGAGAATTCTCTCACACCCACGCCACACGGTATCTTCATGTATTACAACCCCCCTTCTCTCTCCCCTCCCCACCCCTCCTCCCGCCCCCAAACCGCTCCCTCCTCTCGCACTCTTCTTTGCCCTTTGCCCCCTGTTATCCTCTTGCAATGTGACCGCGCATGCATGGAATAATTCTCTACTCCGAAGATATCTGAACCCCAACCAGCTGAGCGGCACCCTTCCGTCCTCTCTGGGCGCCCTCTCAAACCTCGTTTACCTGTGAGTTACTTCAATTCCGCTTCACCATCTATGTATTCGGTATTGATGTAGGTATGTATGCGTACGGATGGGTTAACAAGGCAAGAATGCATACACGTGTACTGGGATAGTTGTTTGACATTACTACTCGCAGCAGCAGATTGCTGTCAACCACGAGCGCATCCCCATTTCCATAACCGTGTTGAAACATGCTGCATGTACAATTAGGTTGCACTGACATATGTGATATATCTCATTAGATTGTGCAATATTCTTAATCCATGAAGTGAAACGGGCCAAGAATTTCGATTTTTACTTGTCATCAAATTCAGGATACTGCAACACATGTATTACACGTCCAGGAAATGTTTGCCCTGCCCAATTGCAAGAATCAATGCACTTGTCAGACTGCGGGTACTTTATCAATCAGCAGGTCACTCTTTCAATCCATACAAAACAAGGTACACAGAAAGTGACACATTAGTTGAAAGCAATCCTCTCTTCACTATCTTGCTTGAACCTATCTTCAGGTGATCATTTATTGAGCACCCTTCTCCTGCACACAATCCTGCGCAATCGTTTATGTGTTTCACTGAATTGAACCTCACACCTACCATACCATCCACTGCACCACTGCTGCTGTGCCTGCCTCTATCGCGATCACCCACCCACGGGTTTGTTCTTCATCTCCTTCATTCTATTCTATCTTGTTCTTCCCTAATGCCTCAGCGTGCTCATGCTGCCATGGCCATGCCTCAGATTCGTGAACGCCAACCAGCTCACAGGGCAGATCCCGGAGTCACTGAGAAATCTTACCAATCTTCAATCACTGTAAATTGAAACAATAGGAATATGGAAGGATGTATACAGGAGCAACTTGCAAAAAATTGTGCAACAGGTTTGAGGAGGTATATTCGTTGGTACAGAGGGATTGATGAGGGAAATAGTCTTAAAACAAACTTCAACTGTGAGTTCCCATAGTGATATCTGAAGTGTGTGATTGTTTGTCACATTCAGGTTTCTTTACTCCAACCGGCTAAGCGGCCCAATCCCTTCCTTCTTGGGCAACCTCTCATCACTCATTCAACTGTGAGTTCCCTCTTGGGATCTTCACCATGCGGATATGCCATGTGAGGAAACGCCTGTAGTGCATGCGTGTGGATATCTGTGGATATACGCATGTGGGTGTCCATGCCATGTATTCCGTACAGTAGAAGCGAGCCACGTAGTCTGCGGAAGCTACAAGGGAGGAGTGGTTGGCCCTTGTGGTTGATCGCCATGGGGGCCACACCTCAAAAAGTTACCAGATCCATGGTAGGAAACGTGGAAGATCAATTTCATGGACGGTTTAATACGTACACCCAAGACAACGTTGAGACGTATTGTAACGAAGAAAGGAACCTGCTTTTGACTTGGCTGAGCTGCTTCCCTCGGTCGCCTTAGTCCTTGCCTAGACGCCTTGCCAATGCTGTAATCATGGCTCCTCGTATCCATTTTTGCACACAACACATTTCTCCTTCACCTCTCCCACTACTTCCGCCCACCAGAGTTCTGTTTTACCTGCTCGCTCACCTCACATGCGCTTTGTAGGTTCCTAATGTGAATAGAGTTGAACTGCTCAAGCTCCAAGTAAGGCTTGAACCCCACTGAGGTTTGAGCTCTGTCCTTGTGTGTTTCGCCCTCTCCCCACCCCTCTTCTCATCTACGCCATCACTGCCGTGTTTCAGCTACATAGGGCACAATCAGTTCACAGGGCAGATACCCGTTTCCCTAGGAAATCTGACCAACATACAGGCACTGTGAGTCCAGCACACGTGGGAAGGGAGGGCCCAGACCTACCCCTTTTTCAGTTCAAAACGTGTGTTTCTGTTGTCACCCTTTTGTCTTGAACGGATCTCTTGCAGCGTCTCTTTGCACTATAAAACTCTTGTTCTTGATTTGTCTATCCTACCTTCCTAGGTCATTGGAAGACAACTACCTGAACGGTCCTATACCATCTACACTGGGGAACTTAAAGTCTATGATTCTCTTGTATGTTCAGAGACTTATCTCTTGCGCAAGCATTTTGCTCTTTCGACCATATGTTGTTGCCTGCCCCTTGATGTAGCATTCTCAATGTTTTCCTTTAGCTTTCTGCTTCGAGTCTCGATCCTTTCTACTTTATTCAAGAATAAGCATTGTCATTATTGAGTGTTCACGTGTCCTACCAGATTTTCTTCCCTGCAATTGTGCCTAAACACACGAGTATTACCCAGATTCACACCCTCGATGCCCTAACATTGTGCATTTAGTGCCTCTGGCCTCTCTGCAGGGATCTGAGTGCGAACTTCATATCAGGGACTATCCCAGCCATTTTTAGCAACCTCCAGGCCTTAAGTTACCTGTAAGCTTTACCGTCACATAATGTCATCAGTACGGCATGAGAGTGGAGGGAGACAAGGCAAGAGCTGGAGAGAACGAAGAGGATAAGATTCAGGTACTTATTTCTCCGTATTTGGGCTTTCCTCTGCTGCTGTTGGGCAAGCAACAGCAGTGTGCTTGCAGTGCCCTATATAGGTGACTAATTCAACCCCTCCGCACCTTCCACTTCTCCGCAGCCTGAACTTGGACAATTTATGCGTTTTTTTTTCTTCTAACCTCGTACCACTCTCCTTGCATTGTGCCCTCTCATGTTTACTGCTCAATGCCGTTAGAGCGTTGAACTCCAACCAGTTGAGCGGCACCCTCCCTTCCTCCCTGGGTAGCAGCTCTATTCTCGGCCATCTGTGCGTTCCCCCTGTTGGTACAGCATGCACGTCTCTAGGAAGCATAGCCATGCGTGTGCATGTGGGTATGGATGTAGCGGTATACCCATCATGCAATGTGAAGCAACGTGAAGCGATGCGATGCGATGTGATGCAATGCGCAAGGCCATCCAAGTGATGCACAAGTTCGGAAGTTGTGCTGTGTGTTGGCTGTGAGTAGCAATGAGTTGCTCTCAGGTCACTGATGCCGCACTGGCTTGTATAGAATGTGTTGGACATCCTCGTCCTTGTCGATTTCAACCACAGAGTCTTGTGTGCCTCCAGTGATGATCTTCCTACATACAACTGATCAGGTAGTTGTGCACCCCTTCGCCTGCTTCCACCCCTTGATATGCAGGATCCCATTCAGCCAGAATATATTTATGTGTTCCACTGGTCTGATTCACATTCATACAATTGCTTCCATCCCTTCCACCCCTGCCTCCCCCTTGAGATCAATCAGTCTTCAAGCCTTGGCTCTTTCTGTGCTCCTTCATGGCTACCTTGTCCTTCCCTGTGCCTCCCCTCCCCCCTCCCCTCCTCCCCCTCCCTTTCCCCCCCACACCCACCCCCTCCAGTTTCCTCAACAATAACCAGCTCACGGGGTCGATTCCGGAAGCCCTATGGAAATTGTCCAACCTCCAGAAGATGTAAGCTGAAACGATATGAAAGGCCATTGGAGAGGGCTAGAGGACAAGAAACGGGATTGTTTTCAAGGGCAAAGTGCTTGGTGCAAAGGAAATGAGGTCTGGCAAGTAGAGAGTATTTTTCTTGGCGCTGTGGTCTCTAATGCATCTGGAATGTTTGTTGCTGGCAGCTATTGTTACTCCAACCAGCTGGGCGGCACCCTTTCTACCTCCCTGGGCAGCCTCACTGCGCTCACGCACCTGTAAGTTACCTCTTGTACACTTCCCCAGCTCGTTGATACACCATTCAAAAACATATGCGGACATGCATTTGTGGGTGCGTTTCGTTGCGATATGCACATGGGCATACACTCTAGTATGCATGACAGGATACTCCAGTTGTGAAACCCACTGGAATGATCGAGAGGGCTCAGCTCAGAGGCAGGGGGTTTTGAGGGGGGAAGTGGAAAGAAAGAAGTTCATGGTACGGTCACAGTCACCCTCTAACATCATACTCGAATTCCCCTGTAATCTGCTAGTTGAGACTTTGGTGTTTCCAACAATACCGACTTAACATTTACGTGTTAAATCCACATGAGGAAACGTGGATGGCAGGATCTAGAATTCAGGGCCTAGGGCTTACGCATTCTGCAAACCACTGTAGCTTACTTTGAACAAGAGTTTCCAACCACAATGGGGTCGGTCGGTGACTCGATTGTGGTTGCAGCTATTTAAGCATAGATGCGGCTCATCATGCACAATTGGCACAAACTGCTGCCTGGCTTCCCTCGCTCCCGCAGTCAGTGGTTGATCCATGATTGTAGATGTATTATTATGGTGAATTTGCATGCCTGGAATCTGAATGTACATCTCCAGGACTACAACGGAAGACAGTGGTGTACGTTGCCTGTAAACACACTACATCCTTGCATTTGACACCGACCCTATTCTCAATCACCTCCTCCTTTCTTCTCCTCCCCTGCGTCTTTTGTCTCCCATCATGCTATGCTGCCATTGCACGTCCCAGCCTCCTTCACTACAACCAGTTCATAGGACAGATACCTGAGTCACTGGGCAATCTGACCAACCTTCAAGCGCTGTGAGTGTAGACCACAGAATGAGCGAGGCTGTAGGGAATCACGCTGTGGTACCCCAAGTGGGGAAACGGAGCCTGACAAGGGGAACAAAGGCAGGGAAACAGAGTCTCCAGAGGCTGCAGAGAGCCTATGACTTGCAGTGGTGCTATTTATTTTTTATGCTTCCTCCCATCTAACATGGCAGAGTTTTTTTCAGCATCCCTTTATGCCCTGTTGTCACTCTTCTTCTGTGCCGCCTTAAGAATTCTATTCTTCCTCCATAATATCATCCGCCAAATCTTATCGCTTCGGTTGACATCGCTCAAGTATTAACCAGCTCGTGTCCGAACCAATACACCTTCGCAGGTCAATGAGTCACAACTACTTGTCGGGCCCTATGCCATCTACATTGGGCAAATGCACATCGATGAGTTACTTGTACGCATGAAACTCCGCATACATGAGAAGAAGCTTCTTCTGACTATCGTATGCCATGAATGATAGTTTGTTTGCCCTTTATGGCGTGAGTGAACCTCACTGTGTTTTCTGACAGAACATCCTGCTCAAGGCCCAGGCCCAGCATCACCTTTTGTTGTGGAGGCCAGCCCTATGTTGCTCCTAAAGTTTTTGCATCTACTGAGGTAGACCAGCCCTTTTCGAAAATTTGATCCCCTTACACTCCTGTATGCAGGGATCTGAGCTTTAACTACATATCAGGGACCATCCCAGAAACCATTGGCAACCTCCAAGCATTGAAGTACTTGTGAGCACAAATGGAGGATGGATGACTTGGTTGGCTCGGTGATTGACAAGACATTACGATTGGGCAAGAGTGAGTGGGAGTGTCAGAAACGTCCACACAGACACCAATCTGATATCCCTTTGTCACTCAGCAGGCATCAAACTAGTCATTCCATAGCTTGTATGCGTCGCCACTCGTTTGGTAGCATGTGACTCGTCCATGCTCTATGCTGCTTCTCCTTGCATCCTGCCTCGTGGACAGGAACCTCTAATGCCTGAAAGTTACACTCTCTACTGCCTGCAGATATGTGAACTCTAACCAGCTGGGAGGCACCGTCCCTTCCTCTGTGGGAAATTTCTCTTCGTTAATCGATCTGTGAGTTTGCTCCTGAATGTAAAGCATGCACCAATGGTGCCAAAACGTTGAATGGACATGGTATGCATATGTGTACGATGGGAGCATGTCATGTACTAAATTGGTCTTTGATGTCACTACGCCTTGCTTGCACACTCATGCCACGAGGCAATAATCTTAAAATGTTTGTGTAGTATGCCTCGTTTTCCAAAATATGTGAGACTGAACATACTTCAGTCTCACCTCTGGCCCGCCTTAAAATGTTTGTGTAGACCATGTGATGAGGGAGAAGCATCGGATATAAATGTCTGGGGAACAGATTGAAGGGGAAAGTGTGCGTTTAAAAGGAGAGGGTATGCCCCGTACCCTCACAGGATGTCGCTACATTAGTGTCCACTCTATCTATGTATGTTTTGTGTCAACCTTACCTACAGATTCTTGAACTCCAACCAATTGAACGGCACCCTCCCTTCCTCTCTGGGCTGCCTCTCGTCGTTGAATCGATTGTGAGTTCCTACCTGGATGCTTCTCCTGCTCATGGATGGACATGGTGAAGAAAGAGAGAGGCAGGAAAGGGAGTAGGAGGGCGTTACTGAAGACGTTGAGAGTTGGGCGTTGATGTTACAAAGGAATGGAAGACGACGAGTATGGTGATGCAGGATTTGCTGGTACGAGTATGACCCTTGCACTTTCATAACCTGCATGTTTCTTCTTTCCACGTTTCCCCCAATGCTGCCTTGACATTGTCTCAGAGTTCTCCAGTACAATCAACTCACGGGGCAGATACCGGAGTCGCTAGGCAGTCTCACCAACCTCCGTGCACTGTGAGTGAGGATATCCACATCAGACTATGGGGCAGATTCAGGGAGACAGGGGTGGTACAGAGGGACATGGGCTGCAAAAAGCATGGGTACAGCTAGCCATTTTCTTTGTGTTTCTCCTCTCTCATGTATACTCCACGTGACCAAGCCTCGTGCAGCAGCTTCCCTGTGCTCCTCAACCCTTCATGAACCATCACTAAACACCAACTCCATCTGTTTCATTTTTAAGAGAAGGCATCCATCTCAATATTTGCAGTGAGGTCAGGAACGCCGCGATCCGCAAGAACAAGCTTCCAATCGCATTCCATTGTTTGCAGTTATGCGAAATACAACCACTTGACAGGAGTTATACCATCATCATTTGGGAACTGGACGTCTATGACCACCTTGTGAGCATCGATAGGAGCATGCACGAGGCAATCTGTTGTCTTTGATTCCTCTTGTCTTGCCTGGTCACACGTTCTTCAAACCTGCTGCTTCCAGTAATCATTTTTGTGTTCCAACATTCAATCGAAATCGTATGACCTATCTCAATATCGCACCAAACCCTCATCATGTCTATCCATACCAACTTGGCACTCTATTGAAAAATGGCCACTTTTGTGCTGCTGCTCCGCTAGACTTGCCTATCGGTGCCTCCTTACCCCTCGTGTTCCTCTTTCCAGGGATTTCGGTGTGAACAACATTACAGGGTCCATTCCCGACACCTTTGGCAACCTCAAAGCCATGAAGTACCTGTGAGCTCTATCCTTGGATGACAGAAGCTGGCAGATACGGAGCAAGAGTGGATGCGAGGATGCTAGATAGGTGAGTGCAGAGGTTCGTTATGTGAAAGAATAAGTTTGTAATTATCCCTCTTCTAGCTACCTCTAATTGATCCGAATTTATTAAATGGCCGCTCTCTCATATTCACCCAGCTGCCATCAACCTGTCCAGCAAAAAAGGCTTATTCATCCCCTTCTACTGTGACGTAACGTACTGTACCCCTGATCGTGACTTTCACAGATATGCTTACACCAACAAGTTGACAGGCAGCCTCCCATCCTCCCTGGGGAAACTCACTGCTCTCGTCCAACTGTGAGTTCCAGCCAGCCCGCTGATACACGATATGGGGAATACGGAGTTGTTTCGCTGGTATGCATGTGGTGTTATTGACATGACATGAGCCAAGACAAAGATTCATAGCTCCAGCACACGCGGGCCAGAGTGATGCTGAGTTGGCCGGATGAGCCTTGGCCTGATTCGACTCATTCCATCTTCTTTCACCACACTTAAATTGGCTTGTACATTAAGTTGACTTGAAGTCATGTTATGCACCTGTACAATGTACGTCACTTCTTACATTGTATGTGTCGTCCATAGACAATAGTGAATCAACATCCATGGATTATGCATACCTTGAGTAAGGTGTTATGTGAATGAAATCGATATGCTGGTACTATCGTTGCCTCTCGTGATGTGAAGCAAATGGTATGAAACAAGGTAGGTTGCATGCAGCATAATGCCATTTGCGGATCTATCAGTGTCGTCCCCTGCGTCCTCTATCATATCAAGCCCTGCCAATTCCACACAAGTTTTCCTGTCATTTCCTAAGGGAGAATTTTGCTTGTGAATAATATGCCCACAGTCTTTACATTGCCACCATCTCTGCTGACAATGCCTCTCTTAACATCCTGCTTCAAGCCTTGGCTCCTTCAAGGCGATTTTGTTCTTCCCTGTGCCTCTCCACTCCCCTTGTGCTCTCGTGGCCATGCCTCAGGCTCCTAAGCGTCAACCAGCTCTCAGGGCAGATTCCAGAGTCCCTCGGCAATCTGGCCAGCCTTGAAGCTCTGTGAGTGCAAAATCCAAGAGCAAGCATATGACCAAAACTTATCCATTTATTTTTAGAGTTATTTAAGGGAGGTTGTGCTAAACGTATCCAATATTTTTGTCATTCGAAAAACAGCACACATATGTATTCGCAAACATTTATTAGGGAAATAAATGGTTGGCCTACACTCCAGTACCTCAAAAAATCGTACTTCAGCATCTTGTGATTTAAATATGCCAGCCTGCTCCTTCTCTTTTTGATTGACATGTAATCAACTCCCAGTTCGTTCCTCAAATACCCTTGTGGAGGCCCGTTTTGTGCCTCCAATCCCCTTATCATCTCTTCTTCAGGGACTTCAATTTCAACAACCTCGCAGGGACTATTCCTGCCACTTTGAGCAACCTCCAAGCCTTGAAGTATTTGTAAGATCCAATGTGGGGGGGCCTGGTCCCGTGTACCCGTGGGAGCTATCATCCCGAAGGGTCATGGTGAACAGAGGTGTAAAGAGGTGAAGGTGGAGTGGTGAGAGGTGCTGTTTATTGTACTGGACTGATAATGAAGGGAGTTTTGTTGGGAGTATTAAACCTTCACTTGCAGCTCCCTTGAGACCACCTCAGACTACCAACGTTCCCTTAACCCTGTCGGTTTGATGAATAGTGTGGATGCGTTCCTCCAGCTCTCAGTTGTCGGTTTGATGAATAGTGTGGATGCGTTCCTCCAGCTCTCAGTTGTCGGTTTGATGAATAGTGTGGATGCGTTCCTCCAGCTCTCAGTTGTCGGTTTGATGAATAGTGTGGATGCGTTTCTCCAGCTCTCAGTTGTCGGTTTGATGAATAGTGTGGATGCGTTCCTCCAGCTCTCAGTTGTCGGTTGGATGAATAGTAAGGATGCGTTTCTCCAGCTCTTAGTTGTCGGTTTGATGAATAGTGTGGATGCGTTCCTCCAGCTCTCAGTTGTCGGTTTGATGAATAGTGTGGATGCGTTCCTCCAGCTCTCAGTTGTCGGTTTGATGAATAGTGTGGATGCGTTCCTCCAGCTCTCAGTTGTCGGTTTGATGAATAGTGTGGATGCGTTCCTCCAGCTCTCGGTTGTCGGTTTGATGAATAGTGTGGATGCGTTCCTCCAGCTCTCAGTTGTCGGTTTGATGAATAGTGTGGATGCGTTTCTCCAGCTCTCAGTTGTCGGTTTGATGAATAGTGTGGATGCGTTCCTCCAGCTCTCAGTTGTCGGTTTGATGAATAGTGTGGATGCGTTCCTCCAGCTCTCAGTTGTCGGTTTGATGAATAGTGTGGATGCGTTCCTCCAGCTCTCAGTTGTCGGTTTGATGAATAGTGTGGATGCGTTTCTCCAGCTCTCAGTTGTCGGTTCGATGAATAGTGTGGATGCGTTCCTCCAGCTCTCACTTGTCGGTTTGATGAATAGTGTGGATGCGTTCCTCCAGCTCTCAGTTGTCGGTTTGATGAATAGTGTGGATGCGTTCCTCCAGCTCTCAGTTGTCGGTTTGATGAATAGTGCGGATGCGTTCCTCCAGCTCTTAGTTGTCGGTTTGATGAATAGTGTGGATGCGTTCCTCCAGCTCTCAGTTGTCGGTTTGATGAATAGTGTGGATGCGTTTCTCCAGCTCTCAGTTGTCGGTTTGATGAATAGTGTGGATGCGTTCCTCCAGCTCTCAGTTGTCGGTTTGATGACTAGTGTGGATGCGTTCCTCCAGCTCTCAGTTGTCGGTTTGATGAATAGTGTGGATGCGTTCCTCCAGCTCTCAGTTGTCGGTTTGATGAATAGTGTGGATGCGTTCCTCCAGCTCTCAGTTGTCGGTTTGATGAATAGTGTGGATGCGTTCCTCCAGCTCTCAGTTGTCGGTTTGATGAATAGTGTGGATGCGTTCCTCCAGCTCTCAGTTGTCGGTTTGATGAATAGTGTGGATGCGTTCCTCCAGCTCTCAGTTGTCGGTTTGATGAATAGTGTGGATGCGTTCCTCCAGCTCTCAGTTGTCGGTTTGATGAATAGTGTGGATGCGTTCCTCCAGCTCTCAGTTGTCGGTTTGATGAATAGTGCGGATGCGTTCCTCCAGCTCTCAGTTGTCGGTTTGATGAATAGTGTGGATGCGTTCCTCCAGCTCTCAGTTGTCGGTTTGATGAATAGTGTGGATGCGTTTCTCCAGCTCTCAGTTGTCGGTCTGATGAATAGTGTGGATGCGTTCCTCCAGCTCTCAGTTGTCGGTTTGATGAATAGTGTGGATGCGTTCCTCCAGCTCTCAGTTGTCGGTTTGATGAATAGTGTGGATGCGTTCCTCCAGCTCTCAGTTGTCGGTTTGATGAATAGTGTGGATGCGTTCCTCCAGCTCTCAGTTGTCGGTTTGATGAATAGTGTGGATGCGTTCCTCCAGCTCTCAGTTGTCGGTTTGATGAATAGTGTGGATGCGTTTCTCCAGCTCTCAGTTGTCGGTTTGATGAATAGTGTGGATGCGTTCCTCCAGCTCTCAGTTGTCGGTTTGATGAATAGTGTGGATGCGTTCCTCCAGCTCTCAGTTGTCGGTTTGATGAATAGTGTGGATGCGTTCCTCCAGCTCTCAGTTGTCGGTTTGATGAATAGTGTGGATGCGTTCCTCCAGCTCTCAGTTGTCGGTTTGATGAATAGTGTGGATGCGTTTCTCCAGCTCTCAGTTGTCGGTTTGATGAATAGTGTGGATGCGTTCCTCCAGCTCTCAGTTGTCGGTTTGATGAATTGTAAGGATGCGTTTCTCCAGCTCTTAGTTGTCGGTTTGATGAATAGTGTGGATGCGTTCCTCCAGCTCTCAGTTGTCGGTTTGATGAATAGTGTGGATGCGTTCCTCCAGCTCTCAGTTGTCGGTTTGATGAATAGTGTGGATGCGTTCCTCCAGCTCTCAGTTGTCGGTTTGATGAATAGTGTGGATGCGTTCCTCCAGCTCTCAGTTGTCAGTTTGATGAATAGTGTGGATGCGTTCCTCCAGCTCTCAGTTGTCGGTTTGATGAATAGTGTGGATGCGTTCCTCCAGCTCTCAGTTGTCGGTTTGATGAATAGTGTGGATGCGTTCCTCCAGCTCTCAGTTGTCGGTTTGATGAATAGTGTGGATGCGTTCCTCCAGCTCTCGGTTGTCGGTTTGATGAATAGTGTGGATGCGTTCCTCCAGCTCTCAGTTGTCGGTTTGATGAATAGTGTGGATGCGTTCCTCCAGCTCTCAGTTGTCGGTTTGATGAATAGTGTGGATGCGTTCCTCCAGCTCTCAGTTGTCGGTTTGATGAATAGTGTGGATGCGTTCCTCCAGCTCTCAGTTGTCGGTTTGATGAATCGTGTGGATGCGTTCCTCCAGCTCTCAGTTGTCGGTTTGATGAATAGTGTGGATGCGTTCCTCCAGCTCTCAGTTGTCGGTTTGATGAATAGTGTGGATGCGTTCCTCCAGCTCTCGGTTGTCGGTTTGATGAATAGTGTGGATGCGTTTCTCCAGCTCTCAGTTGTCTGTTTGATGAATAGTGTGGATGCGTTCCTCCAGCTCTCAGTTGTCGGTTTGATGAATAGTGTGGATGCGTTTCTCCAGCTCTCAGTTGTCGGTTTGATGAATAGTGTGGATGCGTTTGTCGGTTTGATGAATAGTGTGGATGCGTTCCTCCAGCTCTCAGTTGTCGGTTTGATGAATAGTGTTGATGCGTTCCTCCAGCTCTCAGTTGTCGGTTTGATGAATAGTGTGGATGCGTTCCTCCAGCTCTCAGTTGTCGGTTCATCCAGCACTCCATTCTTTGTTCGCCCACAAACGATGTAGCTTCCAGAAGGATAAATTGTTCACCCTTTTCTCACTTCCACGACTTCACCCTCTTCCCCCCCCCCACACTTTACCTCCGTCCCCACAACTTCTCATTGTGCCTCCTGCAGCATTCTGGGGTACAACCAGCTGGTGGGGATGCTGCCCTCTGTGGAGCTCATGCCATCACTCAAATTCATGATCGCAAGCTACAACTTCCTCACCAGTGTAGCGGTTCCCACTCCAGCATGCCCCGCGTACCAGGCTGTGCTGCAGTTCAACTGCTTTCCCACCAACCTGACCATCTGCGGAAGCCTGCAATACCAGAAGAATGCCACCTGGTGCACGTTATTCTGTGGAAACGGGCCCTCCAGTCCGCCTTGTAGTGGCCATGGAGTGTGCTCCTACTTGCCCCCGAGCACAGACGCCAAGTGCGCTTGTGACTATGGTTATACGGATGGAACCGCTAATGCCACATGTGTGGCACAACAAGGTACGAAAGATCTCTCTGCTACTATGCGGTAAATCTATGTGATCTCTCTCTGAGTGTTTAACTGAAAACGCTGATCCAAAACAAAATCTCGAACTCCTGTTGTGGCCATCCATGTCAATATGAGGCATGTGTTTTTCACACCAGCTTCCCTCATGCCACATAAAACACACTCCAACTTTCATGTCTAACCAAATCCCTCGGTGTGTATTGCCATTTCAACGGTCCAATACAACCATATGTCCCACACATTGTCTTCCGCAGGACCATACCTCCCTCGATACCTCTCCTCCTACTCACAACCGGTGAATCTGTCACAGTTGGCGTCTTCTACCCCCAACGGCTCCATCTCTCTCTCTCCTGCATTGGCCAATGCATCATGGGGAGCAGCTTTCATACAGAGGCCCATCACCCTGTTCTTCTCTACCAGCAAAAAGTCACCCTGCGACCTGCCTGTAGCCTTTTCGGTTTCATTTGCATTTCGAATGACCCCTGCTTCTCCTGTTGGTTCATCCACAGCAGGCGAGGGCCTGGCATTTGTAGTAACTGCGGCAGCACCCCAGGGAGCTGCAGCAGGGGTGGGGCTGGGAGGGGTGGGGAAGCGGAGTGTGGCGGTGGAGTTTGACTCGGTGCTGAGTGTGAAGCAAAGCGACCCCAACGACAACCATGTGGGCGTCAATGTGGGCGGCTCACCTGTGTCCCTCGCCTCTGCCACAGCCCCTCTCATCCTCAACGACGGCCACACCAAGCACGCCTGGATCCACTACGACCCCACCAGCGGCGGCACCCTCCGAGTCTTCCTCTCAGCCTCCAGGCAGCAGCCGTCCAAGGCTGTGGTGACGGCGAGAGTGTCTCTGTGCAGCGCGCTCAAGCCCACCGTTGGCAATGCCTCCTTCCGCTTTGGCTTTGTGGCTGCCTCAAACAACACTCAGAGGCACGACATTCTGTGGTGGAACATTGCGACAGGTGAGCGCAATGAGGTTTTTGCTTATTGAACATCATGTTTTGTCGGTGGGAGCTGTTGAGAATACAACTAACTTCACATAAAACGCTCGCTTTTCCTGATGCTACCTATCAGATCTCTTGCAAAAGCTTGTCATATTGTTTTTGCGTGCGTGTGTGTGTGCGCGCGCACGTACATGCATGTGTGATTGTGTGGGTGTGTGCACGTTCCTTTGTGTGTGTGTGGTGGTGGGGGTGGTGGAAGAGGGGCGGGAGGGAACGGGAGGGGAAGGGATGGGGTGTGTGTGTGTGTGCGTGTACGAGTGCATGCATATGTCTATCGATCTCTATGTGCAGAATCACCAAATGTAATAGTTGAAAGGCCGCCTCAGTCTGGTAAGAGCCTCATCATTGCCTTTCGTTTTGCAATAGGATATTAAGCAACTTCTTATATCCTCAAAAGTAGTCACCTCCTTTTTCATTTTACTTGTGAGCCGTTCAAACATCCGTTTCTAATCTCCTAGCTCCATCCTGGGTGAACCAACAGGTAGTGAATTCGGGCAGGTGGCATCAAATGAAGAGGTTACAGCCAGCAGCGCCGACATTGTGCCCTCTTCGTTCCACTATGCCAGCCTAGCGTTCCTTCCCAGTGCGGATGGGCTGCCTTCCTGGACCCTCCCTTCCTTTGTCTCTTGGATGCGGGATGAGTCAACGTGGCCCGTGAAGAACCAGCATGGATGCGGTATGGAATACATGGGGTATGGCATTGCATCAATGCTGTAGGGTATGGCATGGTTGGTGTTAGGATAGGATGATACGATATGGAAAGGATACAGTATGCTGTGGACGTATGAAGTCACATACTGAGGGTCGTGTTATGCGGTAGCCATGTTCTCTGCTCAAGCTTGAGTGTGGGCCTAGGTTTATGCACACACAACGTGCACAACTAGAAGCATACTCTATCAGTCTTCCAAACTATTTGGTTATCCTCTCACCCCTGCTCATCACAACCCCCAATTATCCCTCTTTACCCTCTTGCATTCTCTCATCCCCCCACCGGGCTGCAGCCGACTCCTCAGCATACGCAGTGGTGGCGGCTGTGGAGGCAGCTTACAGCATTGCAAGCAACTCATATAGTCCCCCAAGGCTGTCGGTGGAGCAGCTGCGACTGGCCCTCTCCGCCAACTGCGACGACATGCCTCCGCGCGATGTGCTGGCCTTCCTGGTGGCTGCCACGCGCAAGAGAGGGGGGCTCGTGGATGACGCAGCAGCAGCGGCCGCCAGTCCCCACAGCATGGCGTCCGCCGGCCAGCGGGAGAGACTGGCCGCGGTGAGTTGCAGCGAGAGGTAGGTTCTGGTGGTGATGAACGATGATGCATGACAAGTGGTGATGATGAATGGTGATACACGCAAGTGGTCTTGATGAATTATGATGCATGCGAGTGGTGTTCATGAATGGTGATACACGCCATGAACAGCTGGAACTGCATGGAGAACAAGGTGAACAGAAAAAGCACTCGCACCACACCCAAAACCACTGGAGAGCACTCACACCTCAACCCCTTCCGCTTTGGTATTGCAGAAGGTGAAGTACTACGGAGTTCAGGGCTTTGAGGAGAGCTCGTTTGGAGGCTGGCTGGGCCTTCTGTTGGCAGTCCAGCGACAGCCAGTGGTTGCACGAATAGAGGCATCTGCACAATCATTCCTCGACTACAATGGGGTAAGACGGCATTGATCTTCACACCATCGTTATATACCAGCGAATGTGGCTGATTCATTGACATTCGCAAGGCCGTGGCTGTATCCAGTGACTAAAACCAGTGCATATGTGCATCCCGGTTTCATTTTCACCATCTTACCTCCCAGACACTGAAGTACTCTGATCCCAGCTGCTTCAAAAATGGAGTGAACCACGCTGTTCTGGTGGTGGGATATGCTGTCAGAGAGGACCTCTCCAGTCCGTTTAGCCTGCCTGCGCCCCTCTGGGTGATCCGCAACTCATGGGGCAGCGGATGGGGCGCTGCAGGGCACATGTTCATGGACATGCGGAGCGGGCCGGGCGTTTGTGGCATCAACACACTGCCAGGCATCTTCCCCATCCTCCGATGTACGCACAGAGCAGTCAGTTCATGGCTCCTCTCATGTACTCTTGTTTATGTCTGCATAGGTGCTCCTTCACTTGTTGCGATGAAAAATGCAGCTTTATTGGATAACATGGCGCCAGTGATAGTTGCGGGAAAACTTCTGGTGAAACATGATTTCTACGTCAATTCACTTGCTCTTGCACTGTACATTCTCTCGTCTGTATGTGGTACTCTTTGCAGTTATTGTGCCTTTTCTTCTGTTGGGCACTATTACCATGTTGCATTACAGACTCTTGGACTATGTACTCCACGTATGCTCTTGCTCTAACTATGCATTGTCGCATCTGGGTGTTATGCGCGTGGTGTGTGTGTGGCAGCTACTGCTGACCCATGTGGCAGCAAGTCAGTGATGCTGGCGGGCCCACCAGGAGTGGCAGGGAGCAACGCGTTCAACCCGTGTGGGCAGTTCAAGTGCTCCAAGGCCGGAGCATCCAACCGCTGTGCCTGTGCTGCTCCCCACTTCGTCCAGGCCTCCCACCCCGACGGCTCCAACACCTGCGCCTATGGTGAGCCCATCGCCCCCCACGCTCCATTGCACTCTATTGCCTTTGTTTTCCTATTTATTGCTCACCCCAACACAACATTTCCCTCTCTGCCCTCTTTGCTGCTGCCAGTGGACGCCTGTGGGCTGGCAGGCAGCAACCCTTGTGTGGTGGGCACGTGTGTGAACGATGGGAAGGGCAGCTACTCCTGTGTGTGTCCCCCGGGGTTCTTTCAAGGCACCACCGCCAAGGGAACCCTCTCTTGTGCTCCTGGTACCATCCATCTTGTCCCATCCTCCGCTGCATCTAATATTCTCCGTCCTGCCTCTCTTTTTGTTCCGGCTGTTGATTTCAAACTCTCACGGTGCAGTTTCAAATCATGATGAAAGAACACATAAACAAATCGTTTTTCTTTTGTTTGGCCGTTATGTTCCATATAAAGGAAGTGTCTCCTAGGGTACCTTACCAACCTTCCAGAAAATGCAAGCTAGGTACAAATCAGGTGAAGCAAAGAGTATGAGCTTTGGGTTCAAATGGAGGTTTCCATGAGCATCATATGGTCTTTGTTCATACGACGAGCATTATCCTAGATAACTAATCAAGCTGATCCTAATCTGTTGTGCTGGTATCTGTGCTGAAACCTGCAGGTGACAGCAAGGGGACCTACACGGTGCGTGGCAGCAACGTGTGGTGCTCTCACTTGCTGCCCATGCTTGGCCTCACTCTGGACGAACTCAAGCAGAAGAACAAGGTTGGTCGCATTGTATGCCTATCTAGTGCTCAACTCAATTGATCACCACTCGAGCTGACACAATAAGTAACGTTTATTATGGAGTGGCTTTCTTCCTCCATGGCTGCAGAAGCTCTCCTGCTCCAAGCCCATCCCAGTGGGGTTCAAGCTGAACATCACGCCGTCTCAGCTTCTTGCCGGCTGCTCGCTCATCTACACCACCCACCTTGTGAGTGCACCAAGCCAGCACTGCATCCATCATCTCTCTCTGCTGATATTCATTGCATTGGACTGCAAGACTGGTTTCGTAGACGCGTTCCATTCTTCACTGTAACTTGATTGAATGGGAAATTGGATGTGGCTGCAGGGCGACAGCTGTGCATCGATAGCCGCGCTGTTTGGTCTGAGCGAGGGGTGCCCTGTGGAGGGCGAGGCATGTGAGGAGGCGTTGGTGGGGCTCAACCCTGGGCTGGACTGTGCAGCACTCACGGGCAGGTTGGCCGTGTGTGTGGAGCGGGAGGAGAGCAAGGCGGGGATGGTGGCAGTGTGTGACCAGCAGTATGAAATGGAGGGCAGTGATGGCTGCGATGCTGCAAGAATAGCCGTGAATCCGCCTTTGAGCCCTCTAGAGTTCTATCGCCTCAACCCAGGCATCAACTGCAACAACCGCCTGCTGACTACGTTTGAGGGCTTCTCACAGCGCAAGGTGCGGCATTTGTGTGCTAAGTTGGATGTGATGCAGCTTCAGATTGCAGACGCTGTAATTTCTTGATCTCTGTAAACCTCCATCCATTGAGTTGATCCCTGCAGGCATGCATTCACAGCAGCGTCAGGTTCAGAATCGGCACATGCCCAGGGGGCACGTACAACATATCAGCCGGGGACACCTGTGACAAGATTGATGTACTGGGATTTGCTAGCATCAAGGGCTGCTACAGGAAGATTAATGGATTTGAGTGCTTGGAGAAGTCACCTGCTGGGACAATTGTCTGCACTCCCAACGCTTCTAATGCTCGTGTGGGAATATGTTCAGCTGGGGTTTAAGTAGACATGACACTTCTAGTGTATTCTCAATAACCTATGCTCCTGTATATAAACCCCTGGAGGACTTTCCTATCGTTCAAAAACAAATGCTTAGGTGGACGGTTTGAAAAGAGACCCCTATTCCTTCCTTAGATCGTAAGAACCAATTTCAAAAACAAATGCTTAGGTGGACGTTTTACTGTACATTGAGTGCCACCAGAAAAACCAATCGCATGTGCTTCTTGTCCTAACATGGTCAACATGTCTGACATCTAGTTTGACAGATTGACCACGTGGAAAGTCCAAATTTTGCCACCTAGAAACCTACGCGCCAAGTCGAAAATGCATGAACCATACACGAATTACACTACAAGAGGGGTCTTCAAATGATAAATATCAATAGGCAGGACCTCACAGAGTGAATCTAAAAAGGTGTTCTACGAGTGTTTATTGTTACATGTGCTAGCTATTACCCTGAACATCAAACACTAGAACCATTTTCTATTAATCTCAGTGAAACGTTTTGCTAACTTAGCTGACCTTGCACTCAGTATGTCTTAGCTTCCCGCATCTGCCCATCGCCGTGCCGTCGTTGCACCTGATCCTTACAGCATTGACACCTGTCTCTGTCCGATGCCAAATGTCTACTCTCTTCTCTTGCCACCCAGTGTTTACTTCTACACAATTCCCGCTTCAACTCACCGATGTTTTCCACACTCCCGTCCCCACACTCTTTCCCCCCCTCCCCCGCCCACCTTTATTGCTGCGCGCTCAGCTCAGCACCCTCGCTTTCCCCATCGTCACCCCCCTCTCTACCCTACACCTCGTTGCATCCTCCCTTGTCCCCTGGTGCGCTTGCAGATCCGGGCAGCCCGAGTGCGTGCACGGTGCATAGAGGTGCTTAAGTGATACGCAAGGGAATGATGAACTATCAAAGGGGAGAGATACAAGTACAAACCCTAAGATGAGTTGTACCCTATAGAAGCTACCCCACTACAGCCTAAACAACAAATATATATAGTTTGACACTCCCCCACAGGCGAAGTTGGGGATAGCAAGAACAACGAATGGTTACAAGACCAGTCAAACGAAGAAGCAAAAACAAAGCACAAGTTGGATCTCAAGATCACCACACAGTCCGAGCACAAGCAAGTTGCCACAAGGCCAGTTCATATGTAGTGTTATAATAGCACAAGCAGTACAGTGATCACAAACTAGCAAGAATAAACATGTAGGTATATATATATATATGTATGAAAGTACAAAACAAGGTCAAGAGATAAGCAAATGAGGCAGAGTAGGCACAATGCCTAGAGTGGCGCAAAAATGCTAATGATCACTAGACCCAAGGGCCTTGGTGAAAATATCAGCAGTTTTGGCCTATGAGGCCACGTAAGATAGGCAAAGCTGACCACGCTGCTGCAGCTCTCGAACGAGAAAGTAATGAAGGGCAATGTACTTTGTTCTGTGCTCCACTCTCTGATCTTGACACAAGGCAATCATGGCTTTGTTGTCAACGTACAGAATCGGAGGAGAACGAGGCCACTCACCCAAGTCTGTGAGTAAGTAGGTCAGCCAATGCAACTCGTGTGTAGCCATAGCCCCAGCAAAGATCTCAGCCTCACAGCTGGAGTCAAGCACAAGACGAGCAAGTGGACCTCCACAAGACAGAGCCAGTGCCAAAATGAAGCCCTGTGAAGACCGGGAAGTCGCCTGGTCATTAACCCACGAAGCGTCTAAGTGTGTTATGAGCACAACCGAGCCCCGTCCTACAAGCATAAGCCCCGTGCTTGATGTACTAGCCAAGTAGCGCAGCACCTTTGAAGCAACATACCAGTGCTCAAAGTAGTGTCTCCCGAGCGCAACGTAGCATGCTAGGATTTTAAGAGGGTATGCGAGGTCAGGCCGAGTGCACGTCATCAGGTACATGAGGGAAACTACAAGCTCTGGATAGACACCAATGGGCTCTACGGACTTGTCTAAAGATGGAGCTGAGAGCGAGAGGCCCATAGGTAGAGGACTGGGATATGGCAAGGAGAACTGAAAGCTGAAGCGCTGAAAGACCTGCTCCACCATGTGTGACTGAGTCTGAGTAATGGTGCGCGCTACTCTGTTTCGGGTGATCTGCAAGCCAAGATACCTCCACAGCTCATCTAGGTCAGTGCATGTGTGTCTCTTCTGCAACTCCGCCTTCACAAGGGCCAGTGCCTCAGTGTCGGCGGTAGTAAAGACCAAGTTGTCGATGTACACGAGGATGTAGAACGGCGGTAGAGAAGTGTCGGTGCCGCAGAAACAGCGACGGGTCAGCAGTCGAAGGAGCAAAACCAAGAGCCGCAAGTGTCGTCCTCAGTGTGTCGTGCCACTCGCGAGGCGTCTAGCGGAGATCGTAGACTGGCCATCGGAGGCTCCACTGGGTACCCCCAGGAAATGACCCAGTGAAGCCAGGGGAGCGGCGCAGCCAGACCTTCTCGTGAAGGCTGCCCTGTAAGAAAGTTGTGCTGAAGTCAAGCGAGTGCAGCTCGTAGTGACGCTGTGCTGCAACGTGCAGTAACACCCGAAGAGTGATCATCTTCGGGGTGGGGGAGAAGGCCTGGAAGGAGTCGACCCCCTGACGTTGACTGAAGCCTCGTGCAAAGTAACGCGCCTTGAAGACAGGCGGGGAACCCGGCGGCTGCTTCACCCTGAATATCCACATGGCATCGACTATGTTCACCCCAGTTGGGGGAACTGCGCTGACATAGGTGCCTGTGGACTTCCAGGATGCCATCTCTGCGTCCATGGCTATCTGCCACTCAGAGGAGGAAGGACCCGTGATTGCCTCTGCGTAAGAGCGCGGGGTCAGGATGTCCACTGCATCTGGGTCTCCCTCAGGGCAAAGCAGCATGGCAGTGAGACAAGGTACAGCAGCCGTGAGGCACTCTAGCGCAAACTGTCATCAAGGATGTCATGGCCAAGGGCAAGCTCACCCCTTACAGATGGAGGACAGGCAGATTCAGAAACTAGACTTGTGAGGTAGGTAAGGCGGCAGATAGCAGGAATGTCAATGAGCTCAGTGACTAAGGCAGACGCAGCAGGAGACAAAAAGGTAGGGTTTATAACTAGTGTGGCGAGACAATGGGTGACATTCAGACTGGAAGCATGAGCAAGGTTCGACAAAGGGTCAGGAACGTTCAGAAGGAAGGACGAAGGAGGTAACGGGAGGAAAACACGCTGTGGAACAGAGGAAGGACGAAGTGGCATGGTGTGAGTGGTGGGGATAGTTGGAGGGCAAAAACGGCGAGCACGAGGAGTAGGAGCAACAGGTGAGGCAGGACGAGACGCAGGCTCTCGATGCTCATTCAGGGAGACCGTCAACGGAGTGTAACAAGAAGGAACAGGAGGTGGGGAGTCAGGCGGTAACTGTGTCTGAGACAGGTCAGGAGGTGGAAACAGTAGAGAAGGAGTAGTACTAGCGGTAGACGGCTCTGCAGAGGCAGACGAAAGTTGGAAGAGCTGGTAAAGCGCTGAGTCAGGTGGTGGCAGCGACGACTGTGGCTGCTCCCAGAACAACAGTCGCCGCTGCAGCTGCTGCACAGCACCTCTAGAATTAGCTCCTCTAGTTACTAGTACTAGGAACACCTTCGGCCCCAAAACGCTCTACACGCTCTGTGGCCGCACCTCCAACTCCCGAACCTCCAGCTCCAAAACCTCCAGAGTCACCAGAACCTCCAACACCTCTAGCTCCAGAACCTCCAGCACCTCTAGCTCCAGTACTTCTAGCACCAGAATCTCCATCACTTTCAGCTCCAGCACCTCCAGCTCCAGTATCTCTAGCTCTGGCATCCCCACAACATCCAGCAACGGACCCAGGAAGTGGCAGCGATGATTGCTTCTGCTCCTAGAATAAGGGCCATTGCAGCAGAGGGTACGACGCACCCACAAAGCCTCCACCACCACTAAGAAGCTCAGCACCCCTTGAGACATCACCCTCAGAGTCAGCACCTACAGAGTCAGCACCCCCAGAACCAACACCCCCAGATCCCGCACCTCCAGAGTCACCACCCCCGACAGCACCAGAGTCCACAGCGACAGGATGCAGAGGCAGAAAAGACGATCGAGGCGAAAAGCCAGGAGGAGTCTTCAAGCGCGGTGGGCGGCGAGAGGCCGCTGTTTCATCAGCAGCAAGGTCACCCCCTTCAGCCGAGCCAGAGGGGTCTGAGGAGACCTCCAAACGCTCAACCAAGGGTGGTGGTGTGACCTGAGACACCCAGGACGCGAGGGAGGGGGGTGGTTTCTACCCAGGGGTAACCAGGAACCAGGAAGAGGGGCGTTGAGGGGGCGGGGAGGGGGGGAAGAAGGGGGAGAAAGGGGGGGGGGGGGAACAGGGGAACCGTGGTGGGGGAAGAGTCGGTAGTAGCAAACCAACTCGTCAAAGGTGACGTCGCGAGAGGATAGGTTGCGGCGCGTGGGTGGGTGGTTAAACTGACAATCAGGCACGTCGGTAGGAAAACCAAGGAAGACACAGCGAACAATGGGAGGAGAGAGCTTGCCCGTGGAAGGATCGCGGACAATGGCGAACGAACCCCAAACCAGAAACGCCAATGCATCTCCAACCTCCCCTGTCCACAACAGGGTAGGGCAGGTCTCTGGCATGGAGACACGGGGCCGGAGGTTGAGCTGATGCGCGGCGTATCGGACCGCAAACGGCCACAGAAATTGGGGGCCAGCCGAATGGATCATGGAGGTGCAAGCAACCTCCATGATCAAGCCAGTGCGGCACTCAACGATCCCATTCTGCTATGGAGAGGCCAGGAGCAAGAATGACTGGGTGATGCACTCCTCACGACAAAATTCCTCGAGGGGACCGGAGGAAAACTCACCTCCACGGTCTTGGTGCAGCCGAAGCACTGGGAGGTCCTACAGGAAGCGTGCTCTCAGCTGGGGACAAACAGCGCGGATCCAAGGGATGAAAACACCACAGGCATCACCCTTGTGCTGCAAGGGAAACACTGTTGTGTAGCGCGTGAAGTTGTCAATGACCAGCAAAAAGTAGCGCTCCTAGCGCGGCCCTGAGACGGGGGTGAGGCCCCACATGTCCATGTTCAATGTTTGCAGAGGAGCAGTGGCTAGAGGAAACGAGGAGGAGTGAGGAGCGGCGCGCTGCCGCCCCTCGACGCAGGGAGTGCACAGCAGCGCAAGCGACAGAGCGGGGGCCGGGAGTGCGGAAGGCCAGAGATGAGGAAAAGCGAGTGCGTGCGGCGCAGACACTGAAGGGAGGAGTGACTAAGACGGTGGTGCCAGAGGAGGGAACGGTGTGCGAGTAACCGACACGAGAAAGATGCAGCTACCCGAACTGATGCAGCCACCTGAGCAGACGCAGTGTGCAGTGTGTATAGTCCAGACACAGGCTTCCGAGTGAACATGGCAAAGTGATCGCTAGTCACTGTGTGCATACAGATGGCCGTTTGGTCGACCCTAGGAGTGGTGGTGGTGATTAGGTGAGCGGTACTCACCAAGTTCGTAGCGAACAAAGGGAGGTGGAGACATGTGAGGGAGCCAGAGGGGGATGCCAGACACGGGGGAACAGTAGAGCCACGTGCAACGACAGGTCCAGTGGAAGGGTTGGCCAAGGTGACAGGGACAGGTGCAGCGAGTGGCGTGACTGTGGTGCAGTCGCAGAAGCACTGAGACAGGCCAGAGTTTAGCGTGAAGGTGTGCAAAGCCTCCGCAGGAACTACACCTGTGTAAGCAATCTCTCAAGCACCTACGCTAGCCGCCTTTACTACCAGATCTAGGCACACGAGAGTAATAGCTACCCTCAGCACTAGCACTAGCAGCATACATAGTATATATGTCAGCAGAGATCTGGTCCCAATCAAGAGAAAATGCATCCACGCCCTTCTTAAGCAATCCTAACCAGTCAGGGAGCTTGGCCTGCTCGCCAAACTCCACGCAAAAAACATTGCGAGGTGGTAGAAGCAGCCAGACTCGGTGTGCCCCAGTTTGCCGCAGACCTCACTGCGGCGGGGACCCGTGCGCCGGACGCACTGGCAACGACCTCTGCCTCAAGGGCCGCCTCTCTAGGTTTTCCACTCACGAAGCTGCTGTGGCATAAGATTCTCCTGCCGACGTGACTCCTGCTGCTGTCCACCCCCAGAGCCTCCGCCTCTACCAGCTGCACCACAGGACGTAGCTCCTCGAGTAGCCGTAGCAGGGCCTCCACCTCCGCCAGATCCACCCCGGCCGCCACCCGCGCCCCCTCCACCGCCCCCACCACCCCCACTGCCACCACCACTCCCGTCACTTCCACCGTCACCGCCCTCCGCCACCCCCACCACCGCCACTGCCACCACCTCCGCCACGGCCACAGCTAGTACCACCTCCACCATCCCCGCCGCCCCCACCCTAAGTATGCGCACCCATGCCGCGGCGCCCCTTGCTAGGGGCGGACGCTACACGGACCTCCTCGGCTCCAAGAGGTCAACAGCAGCAGCAGAGGCAACAGAAGGCACGAGAAGGGAGGGGGAGCACCCCTTAAAGAAGGAGGGGTTGGGAGTGCCAGGAGAGGTAGCTACAGCGCGGGCCTTGGTCTCGGCCTCGAGGAGACGGGTCTCAAACAAGGCAAGGGTGAGCTTGGTGGGGTCTAGGGTGAGGAAGTAGTCTCGAACAGCGCGAAGAGAGTTGAGGTGGCGAGTCGTGAGGAAGTAGAGAGTGAGATACACAGCGGGCTGGTTCTCAGCTAGGAATTCTGGCTTGAGAGCAGCGCGGTAGCGCGCATCAAGGCAGTGCAAGTGAGTCATGAAGTCGGTTACAACGACAAAGTTAGACAGCTCATGCAAGAGAAACGGCAGCACAAGACGGCCTAGGGTGGCAGAAGAGGGGGAGGGGTAGCGCTTTACTACGGTATCATAGAGCTCTTTGGCCGTTTTCAGCTGGCGAAAGAGGGACCTCTGGTCGGGCGGGAGGTGAGAGCAGACTGCAAGCTGGGCAGTGGTGTCGCGTCCTAACCACTGTGCACGAGCAATGCGATCAATCCTAAACTACTACCACAGAGTCTCAGTAGCGCTAGGGCTAGGGTCGCCAGCCTCAGCAGGGGCAGAAAGGGACCCCGACGTGTGCTCAAAGAGTGGGACATCATTCTTGGTACTGCTAAGCAGGTACAAGTGAAGGTCCTCTAGCCATGAGGGCATGGGATAATATATATTTCATGCTTATAATTGTGTGTGAATGTTGAGTCATGATGTCGAGTCAATAGCGAGTTATCGCTAGACGCGTGTTACGCGGTCGTTTATGTCTCGCGCGCGGTTTCTATTTTGTCGTGCGCGGTTTCTATTTTGTCCTGTGTCGAACGTTCGGCGTGTCGCAGGTGTGTGCAGCAGACCCATCAAGAACTCAAGGATGAGTTTGTGATGAAGAGCCCGAGCTTTGGTGTCAAGCCTCAAGTGATTTCGAAGCTCGCCAAAAGGGTACACCTCAAGATATTGAAGATAGTTACATTACTTTGTGTAGTGTAACATTTCACTTGGTGTAGGCCCTAGTGAAGGGTAGTTTCGAGATCCTTCGTGGTTGGGGACAGTGTGGCACTGTTCCACATCACTGTACCTCGGCTCTTGGGGTTTGTAGGAGCTGGGAGTCATTCCCAACTCGTAACTCTTCCTATCTTGTGTTCTAAGACTATAGTGGCTGCCATAGTACCGTTCGTTCAAACCGACGCTGTGTCGTCAATTCTTTATTAAATCGTGCAATCTAAATTTCTAATTGTAGACGACGTGAAGACGCTCCAGATCCAATTTGAATCAAGTCATTTGCAGCTGTGAGCAGAACGCTATCAACGTTTGAAGCCGCTGTGCAGAAATCCGTCTGTGCTCTCTATCTTTCGTTTTAGGCACATTCAAGCCTATTGTGACTATAACAAGTGGTATCAGAGGCCCTTGGAGCAGTTTCGACAATGTCTGGACCTGAGGAAAGGGGTGGCAGAGGTGCTGGTGGCAGTGGAGAAGCTCAAGCTCAAGGCCAACCCCGTGATTCAGCCATGGCGCCCATGCAACCAAGTCTTGGCCCACCTAGGGATGAGCCTAGGGTGTTTGGGCTTGACAAGTTCAACGGTGACAACTTTGCTGAATGGTCCTTCAAGATGGAGAACATCTTTGACCACTATGACCTGCTGGAGGTGATGGAAGGAACGGAGAAGCGCCCCGAGAACGACCCGGAGAAGAGCCCGTGGGTGCGGAAGAGCGCACAAGGCTATCTCTTACTTGGGCAAGCGTTGGGGAGCAGTCAGATCCGTCACATCAAGCCATTCCAGCGTGAACCAGAGAAAGGACCAAAGGCATGGGCTGCTCTCAAGGGTGTACATGCTCCTGCAACAGCGGCGGTAGCGGTGGTGTTGGAACGGCAAATGGCGGCACTACGAATTGAAGAAGACGAAGCGGTTGAAGAAGGGGTGCAGAAATTCTTCGACTTGTTGACGCGGCTTGAGGGAGCTGATTTGAACTACAGTGAGCTCCAAAAGAAGACCAAGTTGCTGGCCTTACTCCCAGAGTCATGGTCCTCGCTCATCATCAACCTTAATCGCGACTTGCCCCGCCTCTCGCTTGAAGACGTGAAGCGAGCTATCCTTCAAGAGGATTTCCGCCGCCGTGAGTTGGCGAGTGCGGATGGCGCTGGGGCAGCGAGCATCGGCCGTGGATATGGTCGAGGAAGAGGCAGAGGACGAGGGGGAGGAAGGTTTGGTGGCAGCAACTTCGGCGGAGGCCGCAGGAGTGGCGGTTACGGCAGCGACGACAAGAGCTACGGACGCGGTCGCGGCCGATTCGACGGCGAGTGTCACTATTGCCACAAGAGCGGACACATGTGGCGCGACTGCTACAAACTCCCTGATGGTTGGACCCCTGCTCAAGGCCAAGAGGGTAGAGGAGCAGGAGGAGGGAGAGGACGAGGCCGTGGAGGCCGTGGCGGTCGCGGTGGCGGAGCTGCAAACATGAAGAGCGAAGACAACGACAAGGACCCGAGCGACGATCGATACCCGGGTCTATTCTACTTCGTGTCGACGCAAGTACCGGCTGGTCCAGAGAAGGATGAAGGCTTTGAGGAGCCAGCAGCTGTGGGGAAGGTGACCCTACACCCCCTGGACTATTGGGTGATTGATAGTGGCGCTACCTATAGCATGACACCTCGCCCGGACTTGCTCACCGAACTCGAGCCGTCACCGGTGAAGCATGTCACATCGGCTTTGGGGCAGCGAGCAGAGGTGAAAGGCATGGGCAAGGCCATGTTCAAGGGTGCTGATGGGAAGATGGTGGGCCTCAAGAACGTGCTTTGGGTGCCCAGCCTTGCTGCAAACCTGATTTCCGTGCGGCGGTTGGCAAAGGCCGGCATGGACACGAACTCGAAGGGAGCCAAGACCTACACCGCAAGGCTTGGCGATCGAATTCTTTGGGACCTTCATGAGGACAGGGATGTCTACAACGAGATGTGGCAGATCCCAGTGGTCCCTATGCCTAAGGAGAGGCAAGTGGCAGCAAGCATCAGCACCAAGGATGGAGCGGTCGGTAGCGACGATGGCGCGAACGGTCGCGCTAAGGAGAATGAGCTCAAGAAGAGCAAACCTGGAGGGACCAGCAAGTTCAGTGAACCTAAGGAGGGTGGTGCAGCAACCAAGGAGCAGCAAAAGGGTGAGGAGAACCCAGAGGCAGCAGCGGAGGAGGACTACGGAGAGAGTATGTGGGGCGCTATTGCGAGCGCGGCATTCTCCAATCCAACTTCGGCTACGGGGGAGTGTGATTGGCTCACCTTGCATCGGCGCATGGGGCATGTGGCCCTGCCCATCTTGCAGCAGCTAGTGAAGAATGAGATGGTTGCTGGCATACGTGTGAAGGGGGAGCCCGATGAGGTGCTTGGCTGCCCGACGTGCATTCAAGCCAAGTTCACCCGGTTTCCGTTCCCTAGTTCGGAGGCAACGGCAAAGGCACCGCTTGATGAGGTGGTGATGGACGTGGTGGGCCCCCTGAAGCTTGGAGCTGCTGGAGCTGAGTATTTTCTCACCATTGTCGACGTCTACACCCGCATGACTTGGGTGTACGTGCTGGCCAAGAAGAGCGACGTGGCTGAAACGTTGAAGACGGATTGGTTCCCGATGGTGGAGCGGCAACAAGACCGTCTAGTCAAGTCAATCCGCACCGATCGAGGGGGAGAGTTCCTGAGCAAGGAGTTTGGGTTGTGGCTGAAGAAGAATGGTATTCAGCACTCCCTCACCATGCCATACTCCCCTGCAATGAACGGCATCGCCGAGCGAGCGAACCGCACAATCACGGAGGCGGCACGCGGGTTGCTCATTGAAGCCGGGCTACCCGACTATTTCTGGCCTGATGCGGTGCGGAGCGCGTGTGTGGCCAAGAACAGAGCCTTGACTCATGTGGGAGCAGACAAATGGGTGCCCTATGTGGAGTGGCTAGGAAGGAAGCCAAAGGTGGATATGCTTCGGGTGTTCGGGTGCATGTGCATGGCGCTCGTGCCTAAGCATCTTCGGCACAACAAGCTTGGTGCCAAGGCGGTGTGGGCCGTGCACTTGGGCATGGCTCAAAACAGCAAGGGATGGCTTCTTTGGGACCCATTCACCAAGAAGTTCCTGGTGAGCAGGGACTGCAAGTTCATGGAGAACTTCATGTACAAGGATTGGAAGGCGGAGAATGAGGCGAAGATAGGCGTGCGGTTTGGGGAGGTGAAGAGTTCCGGTTTGGAGCATGTGGAGCTGCCTTTGGAGCTGAGCAGCGGCAGCACAACCACAAGGCAATCCTCCCTTGTGAATGGGGGAGAGGAGGCCAATGATGCAGAGGAAGAAGAGGAGGAGGTGCAGCAAGTGAGCGAGCGTGCACCGTCACTCCCTTCCCGTACTACGAGTGCTCCACGGATTCGAGCCACACCGCAGCAACGCCAAGGCCTTCAAGTCCCTGCAGCTGAGGAGGAAGGAAGGGGGAAGAGGAGAGTTCAACCCCCTAATAGGCTGACCTATGATGCGCCGGGAAAGCAGGGCAAGACAGCCCTGGCCGGAGCGGCAATGATGGTCGGAGATGACGAGGAGAGTGACTACGAGGAGTGTGCCTTCGCGTTCTTCTCTCCGGTGGAGATGCCGGGAGAACCAGCAACTCTCAAGGAGGCTTTGGAGAGTAGTGATGCTGAGGAGTGGAAGAAGGCCATGGAGAGTGAGCTGAAGAGCATCGAGGAGAATGACACGTTTGAATTGGTGGAGCTACCGGAGGGGCGTACGGCGATAATGTCCAAGTGGCTCTTCAAAATCAAGTCGGATGCCGACGGCAAGATCGAGCGCTACAAGTCTAGGCTTGTAGCCAAGGGGTACCAGCAGAAGGAGAAGGTGGACTTCAAGGAGCTGTTTGCCCCTGTGGTGAAGCCGACGACGCTGCGAACCCTATTCGCGGGAGCCGCCATCAAAGGATGGGTAGTAAAGCAAATGGACATCGTAACGGCATTCCTTAACGGCATCCTTGAGGAGGAGATTTTTATGGCGCAGCCAGAGGGGTTTGATGATGGTAGTGGCAGAGTGTGGAAGCTGAAGAAGGCCCTCTATGGGCTGAAGCAGGCCCCTAGGCAATGGTACATGAAGCTGCGCGAAGTGTTGGAGGGGATCGGCTTCACTCCCTCAACGGCCGATCACTCCTTGTTCATGCTTGGCGAGGGGGAGCAGAGGAGTTTCATGGTGGTTTATGTGGATGACATCCTCATTTTCTCACCCTCTTCTGACCTTGTGAAGGAGGTGATGCTGAAGCTTCAAGACAAGTTCAAGTGCAAGGCCCTTGGTGACGTGAGCTTCTACCTTGGGCTCCACATCGAACGAGATGTGGAGAAGCGGTGCATGCGGGTGCATCAACGAAAGTACCTGGAGGCATTGGCTGCCAACTTTGGGCAGAGTGAAGGCCATGTGGCTACACCCTTTCCCTCTGGGTTCAAGTGTGTGAAGGGACCAGAGGAGGAGAGCGTTGGTGAAGAGGAGAGGCGCCGATTTCACTCGTTGGTGGGCAGCCTCATGTATGCGGCGGTAAACACCCGACCGGACGTCGCGTTTGCTACCGGGCAGCTGGCTAGGGTTGTGCAATGCCCTAATGATGAGCAGGTAGCAGCTGGAATGAGGGTGGCGAAGTATCTTGGCCAAACACCGACCGTTGGGCTGCAATACTCGGCGGCGGCACAAAGGCGCCAAAAGGGCGCGGATGGTGTTGAACCCGGGCGTTTGTTCCTCACCGCCTACTCGGATGCTTCATATGCATCAGAACCAGAGGACATGACAAGTGTGGGAGGCTTCATATGCTGTGTTGGTGGAGGCCCAACTGCTTGGGAGAGCAAGAAGCAGGTTGACCAAGCTTTGAGCTCGGTGGAGTCCGAGTACATGGCACTCTTCCGTGCCGTACGGGAGATTGTGTGGCAGCGGCGTTTGTTGGCTGAATTGGGGGAGGAGCAGCAAGGACCTACCCCACTGTACTGTGACAGCCAGGATGCCATTGCTCTTGCTAAGAACCCTGTGTTGCATGGACTCACGAAGCACATGAGGGTGAAGTGGCATTGGACGAGGAGCATGGTAACCGCGGGTGAAGTTGAGTTGCGCTACGTGAAGACCACGGGGCAGCCGGCTGACATGATGACCAAGAGGCTGGTGGAGCAGCAGCATTGGAAGTGTTGCAAGCTGGCTGGGATGGCTCTGAACTGAGAGAGCAACATATCCTAAGGCCAACAATCCGAGGGGGAGTTTGTTGGTGCAACCCTACGGTTTGCACTCGGCTTGTTGTCCGTGTGCGTGAATGTGTGTGTATATGGAATGGTATGAGGGCATGGGATAATATATATTTCATGCTTATAATTGTGTGTGAATGTTGAGTCATGATGTCGAGTGTGTGTGTCGAGTCAATAGCGAGTTATCGCTAGACGCGTGTTACGCGGTCGTTTATGTCTCGCGCGCGGTTTCTATTTTGTCGTGCGCGGTTTCTATTTTGTCCTGTGTCGAACGTTCGGCGTGTCGCAGGTGTGTGCAGCAGACCCATCAAGAACTCAAGGATGAGTTTGTGATGAAGAGCCCGAGCCTTGGTGTCAAGCCTCAAGTGATTTCGAAGCTCGCCAAAAGGGTACACCTCAAGATATTGAAGATAGTTACATTACTTTGTGTAGTGTAACATTTCACTTGGTGTAGGCCCTAGTGAAGGGTAGTTTCGAGATCCTTCATGGTTGGGGACAGTGTGGCACTGTTCCACATCACTATACCTCGGCTCTTGGGGTTTGTAGGAGCTAGGAGTCATTCCCAACTCGTAACTCTTCCTATCTTGTGTTCTAAGACTATAGTGGCTGCCATAGTACCGTTCGTTCAAACCGACGCTGTGTCGTCAATTCTTTATCAAATCGTGCAATCTAAATTGCTAATTGTAGACGACGTGAAGACGCTCCAGATCCAATTTGAATCAAGTCATTTGCAGCTGTGAGCAGAACGCTATCAACGTTTGAAGCCGCTGTGCAGAAATCCGTCTGTGCTCTCTATCTTTCGTTTTAGGCACATTCAAGCCTATTGTGACTATAACATATCCTAGCCTCGGATACCATGTTAAAGTGATACGCAACGGAATGATGAAATATCAAATAGGAGAGAAAGTACAAACCCTAAGATGAGTTCTATCCTTTATAGGCTACCCCAGTATATCCTAAACAACAAATATACATAGTTTGCTAAGAGGGGAGGCAACATCGAGTGTATTGCTATAAACGGTCGTGTCTGTCACCCTGCATAGAAGCACAGCAAGTAGGGGGGTGGGAGAGAGGGGATGGGGGGAGAGAGGGGGGGAGAGGGGGGAGAGTGGAGGGGAGTGCATTGGGGGTGCAGTGGCCCCGCTTGGTTTGGCAAGATTGCAGCAGCAGAGCAGCTGCAAAAACCGCCACATTAGCAGCTTCAGCAGCCGTTGTCCCCTCCGGTTATAGGTCTTCAGCTTCTTTGGTCTTCCCTTTTCTTTGACTTACGGTCCTCCCACTGCCCCATTTCCTCTCTCAGACCCGTGTCGGGCTCGTTTTCCTCCTCATTCCCGGTCTCCTCCTCTTCTCCCTGACCAGTCTCATCTCACATCTTCCTGTACTACTCGCGACCCTCGTGCTCGTCCATCGTCCCCTGTACCTGGCTTTCATTATGTGGCCTTCATGTTTCAACTCCTAACCTCCCCTCTCCTCCTCAATCATCTCTCACTGTCTTCCCTCCTCCGTTCTCTGATTTTATCCATGTGCTCGTCCTACGGCTTCACGTATCCTTTCCTCCTATGTCACTGACCTTACTGCTCTTCCTTCGTTTGTCTCGGCTCTTGTCGCCACTGTTACTGACCTTTCCTCCAGTCACCGGTCTAACCAAGGTGCGCCTGCATTTGCTAGTAACATCCTAGAGGACAGGCAGTTTGAGATATCTTTTCTTGCGGTAGTTGCTCCTCATCTCTATGCCATGTTGCTAGCCCCTGAGGGTGACCCAAACGTTTTTGACATACCGACTCTTAGCACCTACACTAAGGCAAACTCAAGTGAGTAAGCCTCTTAGTGGATAACAGCTATGGAATCATAGATGGCATCTTGGAGGTCCAAAAGCACCTACATCAATGCAATTCCCGGTCTTGGGGTGAACGTAGTCGATGGCATGTACATCTTCAAGGTGAAGCGGCCACCTATTTCGCCGCATATCTTCAAGGCGCGTAGCGAGAGGCTTCAATCAGCAAGAGGGGTTAGACTACTTTCAGACCTTCTCCCCCACCACGAAGATGACCACTCATTGGGTGTCGCTGCACATCGCATGATAGCGTGACTATGAGCCCCACTCACTGGACTTCTCCATTGCGTTCCTTCAAAGCTGTCTTCACGAGTAGACTAGGGTGCGCCGCCCTCCTGGTTTCACTAGATCGTTCCCTCCTTGCATGTTTACGGTCTGCTTCAGGCTCTACGTGAGTGGCACAAGACATTACGGACTACACTTGCTGCTCTTGGCTTCTCACCGTCCTCAGCTGGCCCTTCTCTGTTCGTCCGCTCTGGCTCGACGTCGTTATTCATCCTTGTCTACGTCGTTGACCCCATGGCTTTTGTTTTAGCCTTGGTTTTGGAGATGTCTCGTGGAGGTCAACTCGTTTGTCGTTTGTTGCTCTATAGCTACACAGGAGCTCTGCTGGCTAATCTTCCTACTCACTGACGTAGGTGAGCCACCTCGCTCTGCCCCGGTCCTGTTCGCTGATAATAGTAGGGCCCTGAATCTGTTCAGCTAGTCTTGACTAGTGGGCAAGGCGAAGCATGTTCAGCTGCTGTACTTCTTACTGCGCAAGTTGCAGCAGCATGGCCATGCACGTATGGTACCAATAGCCTCAGAGGCCAACACTGCTGATATCTTCACCAATGCGCATCAGCCTCGTGATCATCAGCAATTCTGCACGGAGCGTGGTTTAGTTATACGAGGTCATCACCTACTAGTTTTGTGCTATTTGCTAATTGCTCTGTCCATGACTCTACATAGTCTCAAAGTAACTTAGCGAAAAGGTTGAGTAGTAGGAGGGAAAGGGTACAAGACAAGTGTCAAGAGAATCGTATAACCCCTACATTGAACCCCACTGCAGGCTAGGAATCTAACAAACATATATGCATCATTTGACAAAAGATATATTGTGTGAACTTATTGGCTGGCCTTGTTGCCTCTTGGTCTCATAGGTTTGAACTAGTAGTGCTACCCTGAGTTTGCTTGTTGTTGTTCAGGGCTGATTTTATTAGGGTAATTACCCTGATTTCAGGGTGATTACAGGCTTCTCACCTGGTGGTCCCTGCAATTTCAGAATTTCTGACTTGTGAACACTGATCCATTCATAATAGTCCTTTAGCGTACCCTGAAATATTGTATCTAGGCTCAGAGAAGTGTTCTTACTGACTCTGTCAATGTAGAGTACGCGTTCTGTGGACTCTGAATTTGACCTTATCGGGAGGAAGTTTCTCGGAAATTTTCTTCCGATAACCCCGCCTTCGGGTTGGTCGTAGTACAGCCAGAGCGTGAGCAGCGCGCGGCAACATGTCTGACAGATGAATACACTCTACGTATGTTAGTTTCACATAATTCGAAGATGTCGGATGGATTGTCACAATTACGGTACGTGTGCATGAAGTTACCAACACATTTTTTGCGTTTCGCACAATGAAGTTGGCGAATCGCGGGTAATCAGCGAATAGGAAATCTTGGCACATCTATGGTACCGAACTGTTTGGTGGACCGAAATTGCTCGTTTCTTCCCCGCGCTAAAACGTGTGGAGAAATACTAATTTCACAAAGTAAAGGGTCAGAAAGTAACGCGCACGAGGTGTGCACGAAATGATGTCGCGTTGTGTTGGAATCATGCGGGGTGAAACATTTTTCCCCGTTAATCACACTGCGCGTTACTACATTGATGTTCAGTTCTCGACCCTGAGCAATCAGAGTTAACTACTTTTCAACACTGAGCAATCAGAGTAGCCTATTTGTGGAAAATATGCACCCATAATACAAGGGGGAAATTTTCCCCGGAATCAGGGAGGCTTAAAATGAAACGTCAGCCCTGTTGTTGTTCCGTTATCGCCTCTTACCTAGGCTAGGGTGTGTGTCAAACTACATTTGACGTATATTTTGTTCGGCTAGGTTGCTTAGTCTGAGGTACTATTTATTGATTACAACATTGTTCATATGAATTCAGTATGCCCTTATGTTGCCATTCTGCCGTCTCACACTTGTGACAATATCATGGCTTCAAGGTTACAGATGTATGAAGAGGCAGAGAAGAAGAAAAAAAACAGAAAGCTAGAATTCATGCTCGGTGACGCCAATGGTTCTTATAGCACTCTGACACATTGGGGTAAAACTATACAAATAGATTATGGACAAAGACAAACACTGTACATTCTATGAAGATGAATCACTCGAAAAGGCCCTCTATTTACAGCCCAGCTGAGCATATACCCACACGGGCACTCGAAACAATAGGAGTACAGACAATTGTTCCAATAGGCATTTTCTCTAAGCACTCAAATCCATTCATCTTTCTGTAACAGCCTCTGATGCTAGCGAATCCCACCACTTTAATATTGTTGCAACTGTCTCCGGCTGAAATGTTGTACGTGCCCCCTGGGCATGTGCCAATTCTGAACCTGATGCTGCTGTGAATGCACGCCTGCAGTATGGGATTCAAGGGGTATTTAGAAGGATGAAACGAAAACAGCGTTCGCAATCTGAAGCTGCATCATGTCCAAATGGCGACACAAAATGGCCAACCTTGCGCTGTGAGAAGCCCTCAAAGGTAGCAGTCGGCAGGCGGTTGTTGCAGTTGATGCCTGGGTTGAGGCGATAAAACTCTAGAGGGCTCAAAGGCGGATTCACGGCTATTCTTGCAGCATCGCAGCCATCACTGCCCTCCATTTCATACTGCTGGTCACACACTGCCACCATCCCCGCCTTGCTCTCCTCCCGCTCCACACACACGGCCACCCTGCCCGTGAGTGCTGCACAGTCCAGCCCAGGGTTGAGCCCCACCAACGCCTCCTCACATGCCTCGCCCTCCACAGGGCACCCCTCGCTCAGACCAAACAGCGCGGCTATCGATGCACAGCTGTCGCCCTGCAGGCACATCCAGTGTCACATATAATCAAGTTACAAAATTCTTAATTTTAGACATGAGAGCATTAAGTGTCATAGCCTATGAAAAAACATTTGCAGATTGATGAAGTGAAGCAGCAGCAGGGTGAGATGGTAGATGCACTGTTGCCTTGGTGCACTCACAAGGTGGGTGGTGTAGACGAGCGAGCACTTGGGAAGAAGTTGAGGCGGCGCAATATTCAGCTTGAAGCCCACTGGGATGGGCTTGGAGCAGGAGAGCTTCTGCAGGCATGGAGAAAGAAAGGCACTCCAGGGATAAACGTTACATATTGTGGTGATCAGTTGAGTTGAGCACTAAATATGCATATGAAGCAACCGACCTTGTTCTTCTGCTTGAGTTCGTCCAGAGTGAGGCCAAGCACGGGCAGCAAGTGAGAGCACCACACACTGCTACCACGCACTGTGTAGCTCCCTTTGTTGTCACCTGCAAGTCTCAGCACAGGATGTGCATCAGGACAAAACAACTACCGCATAGCATGCAAGATTAATATTTGCTATCCAGCTCCAATCGTTCTGGTAAAAAAGAAGGAAACCATAAGGCAGGCGTGAAAGAGAATGTTCCATGCAGCAGAGCATGGAAGGATGAGGATGAATGGCACCTGGAGCACAGGAGAGGGTTCCCTTGGCGGTGGTGCCTTGAACGAATCCTGAAGGACACACACAGGAGTAGCTGCCCTTGCCATCGTTCACACACGTGCCCACCACACACGGGTTGCTGCCTGCCAGACCACAGGCGTCCACTGGCAGCAGCAGGCAGGGAAGAGGAGGGGAGGAGGTGTTTGGGTAAGCAATACGTTGAAAATGGTGGTCAGAAGTGCACGAGGGAGTGTGAGTGTAGGCTGGGCTCACCATAGGCGCAGGTGTTGGAGCCGTCGGGGTGGGAGGCCTGGACGAAGTGGGGAGCAGCACAGGCACAGCGGTTGGATGCTCCGGCCTTGGAGCACTTGAACTGCCCACACGGGTTGAACGCGTTGCTCCCTGCCACTCCCTGTGAGCCCGCCAGCATCACTGACTTGCTGCCGCATGGGTCAGCAGTAGCTGCCACACAGACACCACGCATAGCACCCAGATGGGACAATCTGCGTAGCTAGAGCAAGAGCATACGTGGATTGCATAGTCCAAGAGCCTGTAATGCAACATGGTAATAGTGCCGAACAGAAGCTGAGGGCACAATAACTGCAAAGCGTACCACTGACTTGCTGCCATACAGGTCAGCAGTAGCTGCCACGCACACACCACGCACCATATACACATTTCAGAAGTTGTGTAGCTAGAGGAGGGGCACTCATGGAACGTAGAGTCAAAAATAAAACTGCGAGACGTTCAACCAAACATTTCATGGTCACCTATCCAGGCAAGTACGTACATCGGAGGATGGGGAAGATGCCTGGCAGTGTGTTGATGCCACAAACGCCCGGCCCGCTCCGCATGTCCATGAACATGTGCCCTGCAGCGCCCCATCCGCTGCCCCATGAGTTGCGGATCACCCAGAGGGGCGCAGGCATTCGAAAAGGGCTAGCGTTGCTTGTCTCGACACCGTAGCCCACCACCAGGACAGCATGGTTCACTCCGTTCTGGAAGCAACTGCCATTTTCGTACTTGGATTTCTGATAAGATTGCAGCACAGAACAGGAGTGAGTGGAAACTGGTTTGAACGGGAAACATCTGATCTGAAATTGCTGCTTGGTGATAGGGATATCGTTGTCTAAGGTAGAGGGTGAAGCAGTAGAATCTATCATCCGCCACTCTCTCAGAAAATGCCGTTGTTCAGTAGAAAAAAAGGCAGGCCGCGCCCATCTGTGCACGAACCAAAACAGGCATCCGAACCCACCTCCTGTCCCCCTTTGACCCGCACTATGTCTGGGCTCAAAATCATGCGCATGTCTACAATTGGCTGGGTTTGACAGCTTGTGAAAGTTCGAGCAGGATATCAACGAGATCGCATTCCATCTTTAACCACAACGTCAATGGTATCGGAAGTAAGCAATAGCAAAGCAGCAGTTCGAACTTCGAACCAGAAATCTCTTATGTGCATCTGGGGAACAATCTATCTGGGATTTCTGGTCGACAAACTGTGCATCACTCCATACAGCTGAAACATCCAGAAAGTCTCTGCTCACCATAACCTCAAACCTATGGCACCTGCCTCAAGCACAGATCCATATCATCTCACCCCATCGTAGTCGAGGAATGATGGTGCAGACGCCTCTATTCGCACAATCACTGGCTGCCGTTGCACTGCCAGCAGCAAACCCAGCCAGCCTCCAAACGAACTCTCCTCGAAACCCTGAATTCCGTAGTACTTCGGCTTCTGCAATTTTCAAAACGCAGGTGGGTAGGTGTGCGTGACGAGAAATAGGAGAGACCAGCCTAGTAGGTATTGAAAGGGCTGTGTGAATGATGTGTGTGCATTGTATGCATGGAAATAAGCACGTGAAAACGACACAAGCAACATCTGGGCAACAAGCTATCATCACAAGGCCTCGATGCACACCCTTCTTTCTGGTTACACAAGGGAGGGTTTGGGGGGAGAGGGGGGGAGGGAGAGGGAGAGGAGGAGGAAATCCGGGGGGATGGACACAGGAATGATGAGAATACTGAACCAGAAAATGAGCAGGTGTTTGCACATTTAAGTGGAAAGGCAAGGATCTGGAGGCGAAGAGCAACAGGAAGAGCAACAGCAATGGTCTATGGGGGACGTACAACTAGCATGAGTAGTGACAGTTGATCCGTGCGGGACACGGATGCCTGCATGTCTTCAAGAAGATGAGAAGGCAAAGAGTGAATGCCAAAAAGCATGTCCAAGTTGTGACTCAGTTGAGTCGACTAGACCTCTACCCCCTGGAATGACCGGGCCTGGCCAGCTCATCTTGTGTCTGGAGAGTTCATCAAAGTTTGTACGAAGCTTTGATCGGCTTAAAATGAGCCTGTGTATATATGTGCAACACGCCAAGGCTCCCTATCATTTCACCCAGCCTAGTGTGAAACCTCATATGCCCTCCCTCTGAATTCTCCTTTTTGTCCACATAATTCTTCCATCATCATTCATCATCACCAGCACCCACAACTAGCTGCAACTCACCGCGGCCTGTCTCTCGCGCCGGCCGGCAGACGCCATGCTGTGGGGACTGGCGGCCGCTGCTGCTGCGTCATCCACGAGCCCCCCTCCCTTGCGCGTGGCAGCCACCAGGAAGGCCAGCACATCGCGCGGAGGCATGTCGTCGCAGTTGGCCGACAGGGCCACCCGCAGCTGCTCCACCGACAGCCTTGGGGGCTGATATAAGCTTTCCATGATGCTGTAGGCTGCCTCCACTGCTGCCACCACTGCGTATGCTGAGGAGTCGGCTGCAGGCCAAAGATGGGCGACGTTGGGGGAAGTAGATGGGGGGCCGGGGGGTAAGGGAGGAGGGGAGGGGGAAGGGGGTTGGAAGGCCAAGAGGTAGCCGCACAGGGATGGGTAAGGAAACCCACTCCCATTCCATACCCCAGCCATGCCACACCCAACCCATGCTACACCCCACCCCTGCCATGCCCCGTCCATGCCACAACACCCCCATGCCACACTCCAACATTGCCACACCTCGTACATGCCATCCCATGCCATACCACATCCATGCTGGTTCTTCACAGGCCATGTTGCCATGTTTCGCATCCACGTGACAAATGCAGGAGGCTTCCACATGGGCAGACCGTCCGCAGTGGGGAGGAAGGAGAGGCTGGCATAGTGGAACGATGTGGGCACACTCTCGCCCTCACCACCTGCTTCCACCTCCTCTGCTGATGCTACTCTTCCAAATGCAGTGCCTGGGAGTTCAGGGGTACAATGAGGAAAGCATAGAACTAGGTGCTTATCTGGACATCTGGAAACATATCTCAGATTCAAAACTGAAGGTACAAGTTCCTTCAAACTGGGAAATACTGACCTGAATTCTATCTATGTACGTAATCTACTTGTTGCCAGTCTGATAATCAGAGATTTTCTTCAGATCAAGGTGTGCCCTTACCGGCGCTCTGAGATTGCCACTCCACTGCTGGTGGTACATCTGCAAATATCAACGTGACAGCATACACACACACACAACCCGCCCACACGAAGTGCCGCATGCACACATTCATACGCAAAAACACACAATAACATTTTTTATCCCTCATGGAAACTGCAGAGAATGAGACAACATCCACATACATTTTTCCATGTGAAACCATAATCATCTAGCAACGAACCAACATAGGCTGTCAAGCTCACCGGTGTCAATTTTCCACGAGAGGATGTCATGCCTCTGAGTGTTGTTTGCAGAGGCGGCCACAAAGCCGAAGAGGAAGAAGGCACTGCCTACGGTAGGCTTGAGCGCACTGCACAGAGACACTCTTGCTGTCACCACAGCCTTGGACGGATGCTGCCTGGAGGCTGAGAGGAAGACTCGTAGGGTGCCACCGCTGGAGGGGTCGTAGTGGATCCAGGCATGCTTGGTGTGACCGTCGTTGAGGATGAGAGGGGCCGTGGCAGAGGCGAGGGACACAGGTGAGCCGCCCACATTGACGCCCACATGGTTGTCGTTGGGGTCGCTTTGCTTCACACTCAGCACCGAGTCAAACTCCACCGCCACACTCCGCTTCCCCACCCCTCCCAGCCCCACCCCTGCTGCAGCCCCTTGGGGTGCCGTAGCAGTAACCACAAACGCCAGGCCCTCGCCGGATGTGGAGGAACCAGCAGAAGCAGGAGTCATTCGAAATGCAAATGAAACCAAAAATGATATCGGCTGGTCACAGGGAGTCTTTTGGCTGGTCGAGAGGAAGAGAGTGATGGGCTGCTTTATGAAGGCTGCTCCCCATGATGCACTGGCTGATGGCGGGGCGAGGAAGATGGAGCCATTGGGGGCAGAGGAGGCCGACTGGAACAAATTCACCGGTTGTGAGTAGGAGGAGAGGCGAGAGGGGATGTAGGGCCCTGCCAAGGAGGAGAGAAGGCAAGTGAGGAGAACTCAGATGAAAATGGATGTTTGGAATGACATTGAGCTTTGAAGTGAAGGTGTGTGCTATGGGATGGAGGGAAGTTTGAGTGGATGGGTACATTGGTGGTACAGTTCAGGTCAGTGATGACCATCAGTTATTAAATCATGAACACGAAAGGCAATCGCAGATACAGCAGCAATTGGAGCACTCATCGAATCAAGGAGCGCAAAAGGTAGATCATACTCTTGCCATACCTTGTGCAACACATGTCCCGGCAGTGCTCCCATCAATGTATCCGGACTCGCAAGCAGACTTTTGAGTCGACTCAAAAGTCAACTCTTGCCATACCTTGTGCAACACATGTCCCGGCAGTGCTCCCATCAATGTATCCGGACTCGCAAGCACATGCAAGATCGGTACTCCGAGCAGCGTAATAGCATACGCCATGGCCGCTACAAGGCGGATTGAAGGGCTCGTTTCCACAGAACCATTTGCACCAGTCAGAACTCTTCTGTGTTTGCTCTTTGCCGCAGATGTTCAGATTGGCTGCAAAGCAGTTGAAATCTAGAACTAGTCGGTATGTGGGACATGCAGGAGGGGCTTCTGCTGCGCCCGTGAGGTAGTTGAAGTTTGCAGCGAGCAACTTGAGTGACCGCATGAGCTTCAGAGAGGGCAGATTTCCCACGAGCTGGTTGTATCCCAGGAAACTGTTGCGGATTGAAAACCACAGTGGTGTTCGATAAAAGAGAGGGGGGGGAGCGGCACTTGAGAATGGCATCAATTGATGTGACAGGATGAGAGCAAGCAGGTAATGTGAGGGGGCACAATGAGAGCAAGCATGCATCGTGTGACTGTCAATCAGCGAGTGACAAACGCGAGTATGGGGCACACCCGAGGGAAAGAAAGCACAGGCTTAGACGGGACCTAGTAAGGACATGTTTAGCAAGAAGAAGCATGCACGCTTTGCATGGAATGATTCCAACAGTCGGGATTCCGTGGTAGCACTGGCCGTACAAGCTTCTAAAGCTGTATGAAGAATGTGCACATACTTACAGGTACTGCAGGGCGGTGAGGGTGCTGAATACTGCAGGTATTGTTCCCGCAAGATAGTTTTCAGACAAGGCCCTGAAGATGGGTTGTAATCACAAACAAAGAGAGTAGCGGACGAGCTGCACATTGTGAGAGAAACATCCAATCCTGAACAAATACACATGGAGTGTCCCCAGAGATATGCATCCAATCCCAACGAATGCCCGGGCTGGTATTCTCCAGATGGTAACTGGATGCTGAACATGCCAATGTAAAACAATCTGAAAACAATGTGCTCCTCAAAAATCTACTCCGTCACTGGAATTTCACGCGTCCACCTCAAGTTCAATCTCTTTCATGCAACAAACACCATCTCAATTCGTCATCCTGGTTTCTATGGAGGATATGAACTTTGCCCCCAAGGATCCGAACGAGTCACCTGCAGTTTGATTAGAATCTGCAAGAAATTGGCCAACAAGAATATCTGGAAGCTTGCCTTGAATGACCTTAAGATGTCCACCGACTACATGGGCATGGAGGTCACATGTAGCACAACAGCTTGCAGCACCACCCTTTCACATGGAGTCTGAAATCAGTTATGCCTCGGAAACAAACCCAGTCATATAGCCCACTCCAGGCGCACAACCAGTTTGCTCTACCAGGGAGCCTTCGGTGTTGAACACTCTATCCACGCATCATTTTCAACGATGACGGTTGAACTCAGAGCTCGTGCCTTACCTTAATCCATACTGCAAAATAACAAAACGAAAACAACAACAAAAAAACAGGGGGAGGCGGCGCACATGGCCGTAAGCCGGTCCAGGTTGACCAAGGAGGCGGGAATGGTGCCACTCAGCGAGTTGTAGTGCAGGAACCTGCCTTGGGTTGGGATGTCATACAGGACATACTGTGTTGTTGAAGTTGTTCCCTTGACAGCATACAAAGAACAAGTTTGATGAGAATTGCATCACTTAAATATGTGGGATATGTGACAATTGTGGAAGGACATCCCCATGAATTCTTGCATCATAATGCCTGCTCTTTCTCATGCTCTTATTGTCTGGAGATCCTGAAGACGCTTGGCCTATTGTGAAGCATAGAAAACGCTTCCATAAGCGTATAGGCTTCGGTAAGGTTTGGCTGTTTATCCTGTGTGCATGTTCCTGTTAGATTTGAACTGTGACAAACTTTGCAATCTTCAATAAGACTGCCCAGCGCAGCAGCGTTCTTACAGTGCTCGCAGGCCTGTGAGGTCACCGATTGACTCTGGAATTGATCCCGTAAAAGAGTTGTGATCGAGGAGGCTGATGGGTGAATGTGGGGAGGGGAGTGAAGAAGGAACCCTATGCATTGAGGGGAGCATACTGAGTGAAGGGAGCACAAGGAAAGACGAGCATTGGAGGGACGGCTTGAGAGGAGGGAAGTGATAGGAGTATACCAAAATTGAAAATTACAATAATTTTGCAGTAGGGTAGTCAATGGGATAGCACTGGAATGATTCCTTCAAAAGGATTGCATTGCATTGAAGGAACAGAGATGTGGGTGGAAGATTCACATATTAAGGGAGAGGAGAATATGTGGAAACAGAAACGGGGGTGGGAGTGAAGGGGGCGAGCGGAGGCGGAGGACTAAGGTAGGGAGGGGAGGAGGGTGGAGTGCCATGCAATAGTGTTGCAGTTCGAAAACCCTTTGTTCTCGTCCGCATATCTCTATAGCAAATTGCACCACACACTCGGTACCACTACCACCAAAACCACATGAACATTTTGCCATAGACATGCTTCCATCACACTCAATCACTCTCATTCTGCTGCCTCCATTTGTTGCTACATCACAGTGTGCATCCCTACCCCAGGCTGACTCACACGCGTGTCAACTTCTGCAGGGTGCTGAGGGTGTCTGGGATGGAGCTGTTGAACTGATTCAAGTCAAGACTCCTGAGGCTCCAAGCGGAGGGGAGAGGGAGTTGGGTGCAGAGGTGGGGGGAGAGAAAGGGGAGCGCATTCGTTAGGGAGGGCGCGACCTTATGGAAATTTCTGGTTGGAGTAGGCTAGTTTCTGCTCTGTATTTGGTACTGATCGGACATCATTATCTTGCTACTGACTCAGGTCCAAATGAGGATTATTTCATTCCTTGTTTTCTCAACCGAATATGCAATAAGTCTGATTGGGGTTTCATACCCAACTCCCTGTACATGTGTTTTTGGTGGTTGTGGTACGGAGGGGTTGCACTTCAACCTACTCTATAACCTTGCCTCGTCAATTTTGGCTTGAAGGCTAGACTCTTTAACATGGTGTCAGAGTGGTCTGGGCTGGGGTTCAGTCCTCTAGGCTTGCACCCTCTCGCTTGGCCATCTCCCGTTGTGAGCTCCTAGGGCAACTAGAATGACCCATAGATCTTGGGAGGGCTACAGGTACAGTCCTGGGTGCTCCCCCTCGCCAAGCATGAACAAGGAGTGATCGGCCGTTGAGGGAGTGAAGCTGATCTCCTCCAAAACTTCTCGCAGCTTCAAGTACCATTGCCTTGGGGCCTGCTTGAGCCCATACAGGACCACCTTCAGCTTCAAAACTCTGCCACTATCATCATCACACCCCTCTGCCTGCGCCAAGAAAATCTCTTCTTCGAGAATGCCGTAGACGAAAGCGGTTGTTACGTCCATTTGTTTCACCACCCATCTTTTGATGGCAGCCCTCGCAAGCACGGTCCGCAGCATCGTCAGCTTCACTACGGGAGCAAACAACTCCTTGAAGTCCACCTTCTCCTTTTGCTGGTACCCCTTGGCCACAAGCCTAAACTTGCAGCGCTCGATCTTGCCGTCGGCGTCCGACTTGATCTTGAAGAGGCACTTGGACGTTATCGCTTTACGTCCCTCGGGTAGCTCCATCAATTCCCACATATCATTCTCCTCAATGCTTTCAGCTCGCTCTCCATGGCCTTCTTCCAAACCTCAGCATCACTACTCTCCAAGGCCTCCTTGAGAGTTGCTGGTTTCCCCGGCATCTCCACCGGAGAGAAGAACATGAACGCACAATCCTCGTAGTCACTTTCCTCGTCATCTCCGACCATCATTGCCGCTCCGGCCAGGGCTGACTTGCCCTGCTTTCCTGATCCATCATAGGTTAACCTAATAGGGGCCGAAACCCTAGAACAAATGTAAGTCGAGGGGATTTTTTCCTCGTCGATCTCATTTCGACAAGCCAGCAGCTAGTGGACTTAGAGTAGTAGTTAGCATGCCTTAAACTACCTCATAACCTAGGATTCCCCACACGAATGCTAATACTTGAAGTTACTTGCCTAGATGTACGATTCTGGCTGCAAATAGTCCGATTCGCGCTTGTCACTAGAGTAGTTTTTCTGCCACCTTGATTCTAGCGCAACCTCTAGTTTGCTTCCACCACGCTACACCCGTGGCACGCGCGCTGTAATAGACGCATTTAGCCGCAACCGCAGCTCGATTTCACATACGCTGCTTGCAGTGTGACGGGAAGTCCGCGAGCACACGTCGAGGTGCGTTCCGTGGGGGAGCGGTGAAAGGGCGCGAACCATGTCAGGCACCGACGGTGATCCTGCCAGCTCCACGCAGATTCTAGGGTTTTCTCTTGCGAGCGTCGGAATCACATCCTTCGGTGGGGAGGGTTTCCAGTTGGGCCAGCTCTCCCTAGGTGCTGACCGTGTGGCCCATGAAGAGGGCGTTGCGGCGCGGCGGGCTTCGGAGGAGCAGCGATGGCAGGAGGCAATGGACGACCTGCAAGCTTCTGGTCAGCAGTCGCCAGAAGAACGTCGTGACCTGACTTGGGTCCCGGGTAATGAGGATGCTGGCGCTGCGAGTGACGGTGAAAGCAGTGGTGAAGGTGGGGGGAGCCGTGTGGGACCGAAGAGAGCACGTGTGGGTGTCTTGATTGCTACTGGAGGTGTTGTACCTACTGCCGTGTCTGCTCCAGCTGCTGGTGCGCCTGCTGCTACCGCTACTGCTGCTGCTACCGCTGCTGCAACGGCTCCTCCTGCTGTTGGGCGTCCGCCCTCTATGTGAGAGTACGACATGTTTCTCATTTCCATATTTTTACTCCATCTTATTCTCTTTATTTTCCTCTTTCAATTGCACTTTATTTCACCTCAATCGGACTTCTATTCTATTTTCTAGAGCTTTCTGATTATTTCACTTATTTGGTATTTTCGGCACCGACATTTACATTATACGGCACTGACAGCACCGACAGTGGTGTACAAGGCGTAATCTTGCCATAATCCAATGTACCAATGGGCTTGCGTGCTTATGCGCACTTGTGATTATCTATTCTAGAAGAGCGTGTTCCCGAAGGTTCGGATTATCTGTTGTTTCTATGTATTTCTGAGTATAAATACGCCTTGTACTCACCTTTAGTGCAACATTCTCGAGTGGAAATTCGATCCTGTGACACTTGGTAATCAGAGCCGTTTTCACTCGCGGAGTTTCAGCTAAGCAGCGCGCTCAAGAAATTCCTGCTTCGAAAAATTGCCTGGGGCGACGAATTTGGAGCTGACGCTGGTAAGCACCAGATTCCGCGTTTTTTTAATAACCCCCCTCGCGCGTTTTTTGAACAGGTTCATGAGTTGATTTGTTGGCGAAATCGTTTGCGATATAGCGACGACAATTGCGAATTGTCGGGACCTATATCGAGCGGTGCAGGAGTAGCAAGACCGACGCGCGACGGATCTAACGATATCGGGTGAAAGCGCGCGTCATGGCGAAAATTGCGACAGAAGCAGAATCGGTCGTGACTTCGCAGCAGTCGCGAAATTTTCCCAAGGCCCAAGAAATTCGAGCCCCCAACACCTTTGATGGGGAAAACGACGCTCAGCGCTGGCTTTTGGCGATCGAAATTTATTTCGCCGCCATTGGATGACAGCACCAGCACTCGACAGAAACAGAATTATTTTTGCAGCAACACTACCGCGCGGACCAGCAATTGAATGGATAAGCGGAAGCGGTTTATTAAACCAAGGTGAAGCGACGTGGCAGCAGTTCCGTGAAGGATTACTACAACGTTTTGAGCCGATTAATGCCGCGTTAATCGCCCGCGACAAAATGCATCGTCATCGACAAGTCGGGAGCGTCACAAACTACACGCAACAAATGGAGGAGTTGTTCAATCGCATCCCCGACGTCACGGAAGGCGAAAAAACTAGAGCATTCATCGCGGGGCTGAAAAACGAAATACGACAACATGTGGCGGCCGCAAATTGGAGCAGCTACAACGACGCCGTTTCGGCAGCGGAACGTTTCGACGTAACCACGATCGGAACACGACGACTTCATGGACGAGCTAGACGACATGGAGGACGCTTGGCTACCCCCACGTACGCCAACACGATGGAACTCGATCGAATCGACGCGAAGGCAAGACCAAAGAAGAACAAATCTAAGTATTCTTTCTGCGGCAAAGCCAGGACATCGACTCATCGATTGTAACAAAATGAAAACCGCACGTGCAGCGCTTCGGGATCGCAGTAGTGTAGCAGATTTAATGCGAATATTGGAGGATCGTGGAGTGAATTCTTCAACCCACGAATGGACTCTACAAGGGAAAATCGCCGAGGGAAATAAAATCTCCGCGACACAAGACCCTGCTGGACCCGGACAACTCCAAAAAGGCCCTGTAAAAAGTAAGCACCCCTTAAATTTTTCATACAAGGATGCTTTATTTGGGAAAAACTCCCCTGGGTCTACGGCCTTGGTGAAATCACGAGAGAGGCTCCAGAAGAAAAAAAATGTACCGGTATGACAACTACAGCAGCTGCGCATGGGGAACCAACAACGGAGCGTGGAAGATCGACCTTCCAACGACGACATCGTCCTCTCTCAGAAAAACCAGCCCATGTCGACCAACCGGTCCCCACGGAAGAAGTCGGTGGCGCTGAAGCAGGTCAAGAGGGAGCTGGAGCTCAATATGAAGCTGCGACGACCTCAAACCTCCTCTACAGATGCATCTGCAACATCTGAAACATCTACGGTATCTAACCCATCTATGAATTCTACTACGAGCTCGAGAACCACGTCGTCGACGACAACAAAAAATCATGGCAATAGGGAACGGCAGGACCGGCCATCTGCCAGCCCAGGAGAAAACACAGAGCTATGGGAAATGCCCTATGATCCAATCAACGAGACAATCAACGGGTAAAACGAGCAACGCCAACCACTTTTGCTCGAGGTGATCTGCAACGGACGACGCCTCCAAGCACTCGTGGACAGCGGAGCATCCCATTCAGTATGTGACAAGACAGCTCTCAAACGCATCTATGAGAAGTACACGCCTTCAAGCTTCACAGCTACGATGGTTGACGGAAGCAAATTACAAGTCTACGGCGAAGCAGCGTTACACCTGCAGATGGGTCCTCTTCGTTGGAAACCGACCCTACCCGTCACCAACATCAAAGGGCTAGACCTGATCCTTGGAAGAGACTTTCTGAAGAAGTTCAACCCTGAGATCAACTGGGTCACCCGCACGGAGAGTATTTACAATTAAGAGAGAAGAGTTCCACTTCCGCGTTGGAGCAACACGGGAGATATTCCGGAGGAGACTCTCGCACGCTTCGAGAAGGACGTGAAGCGAACCATGGCAGGGTTTGTTGCACTGGTTACCAACGAGGACGAAGGAGAGAGGAAGATGCTTGAGCTTCCACCAGCAATCCCGAAACTTCTAGAGGAGTTCGAAGACGTTCTCCATGACGACCTTCCAGACCAGTTGCCGCCATACCGAACCCACCAGCACGAGATCATTGAAGAACCTGATTCGAAACCGACTTTCCGAGCACCATATCGACTCAGCCCAACCGAGTTGGCCGACATGATGAAACAGATCGAGTACCTTCTGGATAAAGGACTCATTCGACCATCAACATCACCATATAGTGCACCAGTGCTTTTCACGCCAAAACCTGACGAAAGCTTACGCATGTGCATCGACTACCGAGCCCTCAACAAGCAGACGATCAAGAACAAGTATCCGATTCCACGGATTGACGATCTACTTGACCAGCTTCGTGGAGCCACGGTATTCTCAAAACTCGATTTGAGATCGGGATATTGGCAGATCCGGATGGCGGATAACTCCATCCATAAGACGACGTTTGGGACACGATACGGGTCCTACCAGTACCTCGTCATGCCGTTCGGACTCACCAACGCACCCGCTACATTCCAGGCCGAAATGAACCATATTCTCAGGCCTCTACTCGACGAATGCGTGGTGGTGTACCTGGACGACATCCTGATCTACTCGAGGGACATGAAGCAGCACATCGAACACCTATGACGCGTCTTCAACATACTTCGATAGGAGAAGTTGTACGTCAAGCTATCCAAGAGCGAGTTTGCCTTGAAGAAAGTTCAGTTCCTTGGACACATGGTGAGCGCTCAAGGAGTCTATGTCGACCCAAAGAAGATCGAAGCCGTACGTACGTGGAAGACACCGGAGAACGTGAAGAAACTTCAGCAATTCCTTGGCTTTGCGAACTACTACAATCGGTTCGTACCACAGTATGCGAAGATTGCAACACCTCTCACCAATCTACTGAAGAAGAATACACCATTAAAGTGGGAGGATGTGCACCAGCAAGCCATGGAGCAGTTGAAGACCGCACTCACGTCCGCACCTGTCCTGATCCTGCCAGATCCAAAAAAAGACTACGTCATCGAAGCTGACGCTAGCGACCAAGCAGTTGGGCAGTCTTGATGCAAGACCAAGGGAAAGGACTACAACCAATCGCTTACCTCAGCAAGAAAATGCACGGGGCAGAACTCAACTACCCGATTCACGACAAAGAGGCCTTAGCGATCATCGCCGCATTCAAAACATGGCGATGCTACCTCGAAGGGAGAAAGACCACGGTCTACACTGACCATTGCAGCGTGAAGTACTTAAAGACGCAGCCGACCCTCTCCAGGCGACAAGTCAGGTGGATCGACTTCCTTGAGATGCACTTCGACTACGACATCGTGTACAAGTCGGGACACAAGAATAAGCCAGATGCACTGAGCCGACCTGGACACGTTGCCGCCATACAGATTGAGGGGATGAATCCGCTACTCAAGAGACTCTTCACGCACGGGTATACCATCGACCCCGAGATTCCCTTGGTAGAGAAAAAGAAATTGTTGCAGTGGGACCACGACGTCACACTACGCAAAGGATCAGAAAAGATATGGGTACCCAACTACCCGCCTTTTCGGCAGTTGCTTTTCGAAGAATTCCATGACGTGCTCTACACTGGACACTTCGGGAGTAACAAGACTCTTGCCGGGATTGCGAAAGTCTACTACTGGCCTCACATGGCAAACGACGTACAAAAGTTTGTCACTTCGTGCGACACGTGCCAGCGGATGAAAAGCAGTAAGCAGAAGAAAGCAGGACTTCTTCAGCCTTTACCCGTCCCGGAACAGCCTTGGCAAGTGGTCAGCTTAGATTTCATCACCGGTTTACCACCTACCAACGCGGGGCATGACGCCATCCTGGTCGTCATCGACAAATTCTCAAAGATGGGACACTTCATTCCGACACATACAACCGCTCGCACGGAGGAAACGGCACAGCTATTCCTCAAACACATCATCTCACACCACGGGATCCCAACAACCCTCATATCCGACAAGGACCCCAAGTTTACTAGCAAGTTCTAGAAAGAGCTCATGTCGCTTATGGGGACACGCCTAGCGATGTCATCTGCATATCATCCCCAGACCGATGGGCAGACAGAGTGCTTGAACCAAATTGTGGAACAACTCTTGCGCGCAACGTGCAAGGACGACATTAAACAAGTGGGACTTGCACTTGCCGGTGTTGGAGTTCGCCTACAATAATGCGAAGCATGCCGCAACAAGAGAGACCCCATTTTTCCTCTGATACGGATGACATCGACTAACTCCACAACAACCGACAGTACCTGCAACTGTCCAACCCGCGCACGACTTCGTTACCACAATGCAGCAACTTTGGGATCGGACACACAAGCGTCTACACGACATACAGTCTTCGCAGAAACGCTTGGCCGATCGCCATCGACGTGATCATACCATTGCGGTTGGTGACCATGTGCATCGACTACCATGCAACCTCAACCTCGGTCACCTTCCATCCAAGTTACGACCTCGCTTCTACGGACCTTTCCTCGTAGAAGAGCAGGTCACTCCAGTCACATTCCGCTTGCGCCTACCAGCTACTTGGAAGATTCATAACGCCTTCCACGTGCAGCTTCTTAAACCTTATCGGGATCCAAATAAGCTGTACACGGGACGCCAACCTCCGCCGCCGCCTCCAGTCCTCGTCAATGATGAACCTGAGTACGAGGTTGACTCTGTGGTTGCACATCGTCGTCGTCGGCATGGCACCCTGGAGTTTCTCATACGCTGGAAAGGCTATGATCCTTCTGAGGACAGCTGGGTCTCTCAAGAAGACATGAGTAACGCCCGACGTTCTCTCCGCGACTAACTTGTCAAGTAGGGTGTTACATCTACCACCCAGCTTTGAGGGGGGGAAGGGAAGTGTGAGAGTACGCCGACGTTCGACATATTTCTCATTTCCATATTTTTACTCCATCTTATTCTCCTTATTTTCCTCTCTCATTTGCACTTTATTTCACCTCAATCGGACTACTATTCTATTTTCTAGAGCTTTCCGATTATTTCACTTATTTGGTATTTTCGGCACCGACATTTACATTATACGGCACCGACAGCACCGACAGAGGTGTACAAGGCGTAATCTTGCCATAATCCAATGTGCCAATGGGCTTGCGTGCTTATGCGCACTTGTGATTATCTATTCTAGAAGAGCGTGTTCCCGAAGGTTCGGATTATCTGTTGTTTCTGTGTATTTTTTAGTATAAATACGCCTTGTTCTCACCTTTAGTGCAACATTCTCGAGTTCAATCCTATGACACTCTACTACTGCTGCTGCACGTCCTCGCGCTGCTGCTGCCGGACGCCCTCGCGCTGCTGCTGTTGCTGTGACCACTGTTGTTCCGCGAAGAGTTGGTTTTTCTTGGGCTTCTAACAATGCAATGCGGGAGGCCAAGAAGTATCCAACCGATAAGGACCTAGATCCTGTTGTGGAGAGCGCTCTGAGTAGAGGAGAGCCGGGTTTGGTGAAAGGCATGTTCGGGGCGCTGAAGAACGATGCCCGGCGATGCCTTACGTGCAATACAGAGATTGGGTGGCGCCTAGGAAACACGACTTCGGGGGCTCGGCATTTGAAGAGGGCGCACTATCCTAGCCTTCAGATTTGGATCCGTCGCTTTCTGGCCCCAAACAAGTTCGATGGGCTTGTTTTCCCAAATGGGGGTTGGGGACGTACGGTACCTGATAAGACTAAGTGGCCTTGGGAGCACGCAGACACATGGCCTAACATTCCAGCAGCCGATGCGAGGACCAGGCCGAGTGGGTTGACCAGAGGAGCCGCCAATTGGGGGGGTAGGCAGGGCACCATCGATGCATATGTCACGGCTCGGATTGGAGAGCGGCAGCTGCGCGAGGCCCTGGTGATGTTGTTTGCCGGCCTCGACATGTCTTTCCGATCTGTCGACGGGCCCGCGGTAAGATATGTGCGCGGTCTCTTCTGTACACACGCACGATCGGGAATACATTGACAAACTGTGCTTAATGTCCTGTCACTAATCTCTTCTTCCACTCCCAACAATGTCTGTGACCCTCCAAATGGCAGTTTCGAGACTTCGTCACCTTGCTGAACCCCGACGCGGCACAGCATCTCAACACACGTTTCCGCCTTGCTCGGCACAGCTGTTGACAGGCGACGGTTTGGCGGGGCGGGTGACACTCACCACGGACATATGGACTAGTGAGAACAACGTCGCCTTCATGGTGGTGACTGCTCACCGTGTCACCTCGGACTTCAAGCTGCAGTAGATGGTGATCGACTTCAGGCCGCTGGAGGGCCGTCACGCGGGGGACAAGATAGCCGATGAGCTGGAGCAGGTCATAGGGGAGTGGGCATTGGGTGGTGGTGAGTTCTTCGGCGTGACCACGAACAACGTCGAGAACAACAACCGGGCGGTTCGTCTACTGGCCGGCGTCTCTGACCACACACCCGGGTCACGTCCGCGTGACCCCCCCGTGATGTCCCTGCCTCGGCACTTCAAGTAAGTGCCGTCCTCTATTGCTATGAGTGTCTGTAGCATAGCGTGCAATGCCAAGTACCCCAGTGATCCTATACCACATTGGATCATACCCCTCTCTGCATGACATTGCTTGCCCTCTAGGTGCGTGGCCCATGTCCTGAACCTCGCACTGCAGTACGCAATGGAGGTTGAGCCGGTTGCCCAAGCGCTCCGCAGGCTGCGAGCTGTGGCTAGCCACATTGGGTGGTCGGTGTAGCGGTCGGAGCGTTTTTTTTACATCCAGAGACAGTATGCTGCGACCCGTGCGGCGACACAGGCAGAGAGGGACACCGAAGAGGGGGGGGAAAGGCACGCAGAGGGGGGCACTGCAGAGGGGGGGAGCGAGGCAGGCAGAGGAGGGTAGCAGTGCGCGGAAGGTACCTGCTGATTTGCGCCTGATCGTTGACTCAGATACGGGCTGGGGTTCCACGCTGGAGATGGTGGTGAGGGGGTGTGATCTGCACTGCGCATTCCTCTCACGATGTACTTCGATGAGTCCACCGTACGTATGGGGTTACTGTTAGTGTTAGCCTTCAATCTCACACTTTGTACTTTGTATTTTCTATATCCTAGAGTAGTGTAGTTTGCACATTGTGTTTGGTTGGGTGTACACCTACATCCCAACCAAACCCAAATGTAATCTCCAAGCAATCTCCAACCCACCAATTGGAGATTACCTTGGGATTACCCCCAATCCCTAGGGATTGCCCCCGATTCCCTTCCCCATCCATTCCCTCCCCTTCTTGGATGTACTTAAAGAGCTTCAAGCTCATTACTAATGCATCCCTTCTAAGCCTAAGTTCTTTCATGGTATCAGAGCTCTACATCCGCACATGCGGATCGTGATCCTCCTATCTATGCGGATGTTCTTCCCGCAAACCTCGGCGTAGCCTCCGTCAATCTCGTCGCCGTCGATTCGCGACATTCGTGGGCGGAAATTCCCCCGCACCACTTTCCCGTCAACTTCGACGACGTCCTCAATTTCTATGGTACACTCATCGACGTCGCTCTAACGTATCGTTCATCTTCTCGCCATCCCTCAATTTCGTCGTCGCGTCACCTCTTCTCGTCGGGCCGCCGCCCGTCGCCCCGCAGCTTCTCGTCGGGCCGCCGCCTGTCGCCCCGCAACTTCTCGTCGGGCCGCCGCCCGTCGCCCTGCAGCTTCACCTTCGGGCTGCCGCCCGTCGCTCCGCATCTGCACTCCTACCCCCATCCCCCCCCCCACCTTTCCCGCAGCTGAACAGGTGCAGCAGCGCAGCCGAGCAGCAGCGTAGCCGCGAAGCCGAGCAGCCGTGTAGCCGCGAAGCCGAGCAGCAGCGTAGCCGCGAAGCTGAGGGTGGTGTGTGGGAATAGGATTAGTAGGTAGTTGACACTAAATTGGCGTCTCAGTCAAATTCTCTTTCGTAAACCCTAAACCTCCGGTTCTTCAAAATCTCCTTCGGAAACCCCAAACCATATCCATATCCCATATCCCATCCTATCATTATGTATTTCCCCCATGTCACCTCGCCCTCTACCGATTCCCTCTCCATCCCTTTCCTCTCTCCCCCTCTCAGCCTAACATCACCAAGGCCACATGCGAGGCATGGGCAGGAATCAGGCTGTCCGATGCTCACTGGTCATCCCTCAGCGAGCTGCGTGCTTTCCTCGAGCCGTTTGACCACATCAGCCTGTTCGTGGAGGGGTCTTTGTACCCCACCATGGGATCGGTTGTGCCGCAGCACAATATGCTCCTGGATATTCTTGATGAGAACTTGCATTCGCCAAACGTCTCGCAGCTGTGCAGGGACCTGTCCAGCCGGGCTTTGAGCAAGCTGGAGCGCCACATGGGGGGGGTAAGCGATGAGGCGGCGATTGCCACCTTCCTCGATCCTCGGCTCAAGACGGCGACCTTCAGGCTCAGGGCCCGAGGGGCGAGGACTAGCGCGCCCATTGTGGTGGAGGCGGGCGGCCATGCCAGGGGGGCCCGGGCACTCGACCTGAACGAGGAGAGGGTGAAGGCGCTCGTACGCAAGTGCCTTCCACCGTACCAGACAGCGGCCCGTGCAGCGGCAGAGGCACGCGTTGGGGGTGAGGTCACGAGCGCAGTGGGAGTGACGGGGGCGGGCGCGGCCGAGGGCGGGTCTGCAGGGCGTAGGGGGGCCAGGTCGCGAGCCGTGCTCGACTTTCAGGCTAGGCTGTTTGCTGACTTGGCAGAGATGGAGGCAGAGGAGGGGGTGGGGGCACAGGACGAGGTGGACCAGTATTTAGCTGAGGCGAGGCAGAAGGGAGGGTGCTCCTTAGCGTACTGGCGCGGGAGGGAGCAACAGCTGCCCGGGCTTAGGGCCATGGCACGCGTTTATCTGGGTATCCCCGCCACGTCTGCAGCGAGTGAGAGAGCCTTCAGTCAGAGCAGGAACATCATCTGGTGGCAGCGGCACCGTTTGAGCCCACAGCAGATGCGTGTGGCCATGATGATCAAGACTTGGCAGGATCACCACCGTGGACAGAGGCTTGAGATTCGTGGTGGCACTAGGACCACGCTGGCGCAGCTCTGTCTGGAGGCAAAGCAGCTGGGGTTGTGAGAGACAGTTGCACGGGGTTAGTTGATGCGTGCATTTGTCATTGTGTCTGTCCAGGTATTGCACTGTTGTATTTATTAACGACCTTCTTGTTTGTGAGGTAACATGCATTGGCAATAGCAGCATTGGGTTTTAATTAGCAGACAGTTTTATAGTGTGCTTGACTTTCATGTAATTGTTGTAGCGGACCCAATGAACAAACCCCCCCAAACCATTGTTTGGTGACGCTTCGTACGTCTGTCAACCAGAAGTTCATTGTACATGTCAAGAAAAGTGTTATACAGACGATGCTAACATCACGGGTGGTGGTGGTAGTCGTAAAATGTAGTACACAAATATATTAAAAACAAGTACAACAGAGAAATGACACATTGTGAAGAACACCCCCAGCCCCCCCTAAAGAGGCGGATCTAGCTGGCTCGACCCAACCCGACCCAAACCCGGGTCCCCTTTGACCCGTGTGAGTAGGCCCGGGTCGGGCCGGCTGTTTCAAGAATCTGGCCCGAGGCCGGCCCGACCCGACCCGACCCGACTCGAAAGCCCGTGTGGCCCGGCCAAGTCGGGTCGGGTCGGGCCGGGTCGGGCCGGATACTCAACTCTACTCACAGGTACTGGAGGTTCTGCAGATTGCTAAGAGACTCTGGAATGGAGCCCGATAAAAAGTTGTCGTTGAGAATGCTGCAACAGGGCAAAGAGAGGGCTGAGAGTGAGGAGGGCTAAGAGTTCATAAGATTTTCCCCGACATTCTTTCCGACACGTTTTGCAGCGTGTATACTCACGGGCCTGCCTACATGCCCACCCACAGGCATGCTCTTGTCTCGTTGATCGTATGGTGTACCAAAGAGATGGTGGCGCAAGAGGGGGGGGGGGGGGGGGGGGGGGGGGGGGGGGGGGGTGAGAGGGGGGGGGCTCACTCACAGGTTGACGAGCGCAGAGAGGTTCCCCAAACTGGAAGGGAGGGTGCCATTTAAAAAGTTGTCAGAAAGGCATCTGTCAGGTTACAGGCATCAGAGACATCAATGCAAAGGGGAGCAGGCAACTGAGAGTCACAGGAATAAGCGCATAGAGGCTCAATGGACGCCAAGAGGTGGCTGAGCAATGGAACGGGGAAAAGGGTTTCGAACAAGCAAAGCTGACAAACGTGGAAAACACGTGGAAAGGGGGCAGATCGAGGTGGTGAAACTGACAGAGTTTCCAAGCTTTTGGCGTTTCCCACAGCGTACGGAATACTGCCTGAGAGGCTATTCTCTGTGAGAAAACTGCACACAAGCACCGCACATGGATGGGCAGTTAGCATGCATGCGTACGTGTGTGCTTGGGTCAAACCTCTGTGGCCCGTGCCTGTGCTGCAGGGAGAGGGTGGATGTAACGAGATGGTGGTGCACGCAGAAGCGACATGTCCGGGTAACTCGGCCATAATTGGGTAAACGGGGAGAAGAGCATGGGTAACTCGGCCTTCATATTCCTTGGGCAACTTCACCAGCCCACATCACATGGAGCACCGCAGGACGTTGTGGTGAATGCATTGCAGTGAGAAGAGCACATGGAGCCTTACAGTTGGATGAGATTGGGCAGAGAGAAGAGAGCAGCGGGAAGGGAGCCTTTCAGTTGACTGGACTCGATGCTCCTGGGTGAGGAAGGCAGAGGCGGAAACATAGAGAGGAGAAACGGACTTGAGCAGAGCGAGGAAGGCAAGTGGTGCAAAGTAGCATGGGGAGCGAAACTTCGTGGTCATGTACTCAGCTAAGTGGAGCGAATCGAAACGAGGTGTCTGCTCCTTGCAAGGAGCTCCCTTGAACCATCAACTCCGCCAAAGTGGCGGTTATACAGCCACAACTCCTTCACCACTCACAGAACCGACAGGTGCTTCAAGCCGGTGATGCCCTCTGGAATAGAGGCCGCTATCGTGCTGCCGTATGTGTCACTGCGGAGAAGAGGAAGCACGAGGCAGGTGGGAATGGTAGTGCCCGCGTGAGGAGACCAACTCTTAGCGCACGAGGTTGGCGAGATGCAGCCAAATGAAGAGGCGTAGTGTCTCGCTTGGGGCAATTGCTCAACTAGATGCTGTGCCGGGAAATGTCCCTTTCACAAGCTATGCTATAATGCGTACATCCTGGTGACGTGGCCGTAGACGTCGCATGAGACTGCAACCATGGTGTCGCAATCACCGCCTCTAGTCCACGTGTCTCTGCCTTCTACACCGCTCCATGCAGATGCCAGCATCTCCAACACGCCCACTGCCACCACCATGCCATGCCGACCATCCCATGCCATGCCATGGCCATGCCATGCGATGCCAGGTACCACCGCCATACCACCAAACGGCGATATGCTTCCTCAGGACCACAGGGCTCCCACGTTCAAGACACGCCCAAACACAACCGCCAGTCCATTCACACCATGCCACACCATCACAAACAAAAGGATGCTGGGTGGGTCGCAATTTCACCTCCTTACAAAACAAAATAAATTTGAATGGGTGGGTGTATATGCGGTGCATAGCAAAGCACGCTGGTCCACGCTCTCTCATGATCGCCCCGTGGCTTACTGTCGGGGTCCAGCACGGGTGCAGCTGCGGCGAGAGGAACGCAGCGCGTCAGCATCAGTGCGATTACTACTACTAATGCTACTACCGCCGTTCTCGCTATGCCGCCACCGCACCACCCTGCCGTCGGCCCCGTCATCCTACAGTATCCCGTCGCCCGTGATAGTAATGTCGCCTGTGGCTAAGTGCCGCTATTTCTGGCGTCGGGAATTTATTATGCATTGGCGACCCCTCGGGCGACGCTCTTTATCATAATAAGGTTACTACCATCATCTACATGTAGAGACCTGGCTTGTAACACTAAAAACCACAACAAGAACGGCTGAAAAGGAACCATTCTACAGACAACAGTTGTGATTCTACTGGTGGCTCTCTGAATATCCGTTGTGGCAGGCCATCACCATAATTGGTTGGTGGGATGAAGGACTTCACCGGATTTTATTAGCGATTTTAAAGGGAACTTGGGAAACCCACTCGGCTAGCACTGTATAATCCTTCTGTACCGCACTGCACTCAGGTGCACAAGGAAGATACCTGTGTGGGTGTGGAAGGTACTGTATCAGTCTGACAAGGCGAGGTTACCCATGCGAGGCCAGCACAGCGTTGAGCATTGTGCAAACGACACCAGAAGTGCTCAAATCCCGTTGCTGGATTGGCTGTGCGACACGCAATTTGGGCCTGGCTGGCACATCGAACTCAGTGGAAACAGGGCCCGTCTACCTAGATTGTTTGAGGCAGTGGCGGGTGTGCTGACCCGAGAGACCTTCCTGGGCTAGCTGTCTGCGGAGAACCAAACCGAACCTAGGGCAAGACTTGTGTTGCGAAGTGCGAACGCACCTGCCTGGTAACTATACACAAGAAAGCTCGTGATGATGCGATACGTGCAAATTCAATTGACCCCTGTCGCGTCATTTCGTCCAAGTGAATTCTCTCACCAGTACCCCGTTGGCTGTGTGATCCAAAAAGCAACTTCAATGTTTGCTAACGTATGTATGTTTTGCTATAATTTTTTTTTAATAGAAGGCTTTTCACTATATCAGGGATACAGCAAAAGGGCCACAGTCGTAACTGTTGCAAGGAGGGGGGCAATAACACACAGTGAGGGAGCCGCCCCTCAAGAGCATCTACGGCGGCTTGAATCTGGCCCTCCGGTCCGTCCAGATGGAAAGGAACTCATCGCGCCACGTAAGCCTGCTGGCCATCTTCGTGCTGACGTTTTCCAGCGCTGCAACCTCATCTTTGTCCAGAAGCTGCTTAGCCACGCGTCTCTTTTTTATCCACGCCTTCCTTCTCTTGATGCCCTCATACGTCCGTGCATGAAGACAGAAAGCTGTCACGATCCTCCTCATCACTTTCCGGCACTGGAACTTTCGCCCCTTGAAGACCGCGTTGCATCGTTCCACCCAAATCTGGTGGAATGTGATTGCCGACACCGTCAGCTCCGGGAAACCGGAAGCTGTCCCCCCTCGTTGGAATAACAGATCGCCAAGTGTCCTTGCCCTCCGAGCTGGATTGAACCAGTGAATCGCATCTGTCAGGGCCCCCACCACAGGTTGGATGACGCGGCAGGAGAACAGTGCGTGATCCACTGACTCCGCCTCCCCGCAGTGCGGACATCTTGCCCGCTCCCCCAAAAACTTCAGTCGGTCCCCCACTTGAAGATTGAAGCAGTGGGCACGCAGCAGGACGTCCCGCCCCCTTGCAGGAACTACATGTGAGTCCCTGCGCGCAATCACCCGCTTCCAGTCGACCTTCCTCCCCCACAATCGCTCCCACTCTGCTCGGCGAGGGAGCTTGTCTGGCTGTTTGTGTCTCACCCCCAAACCCTCTCTCAGTTGCTTTAGCGGGGCTGCAAGCCTATCCACGCAGAGTTCTGAACTTAGAAGCCTTACACGCGGCTCGCCCAGCTCCCCAACTACCTCGTCCCCTACTGCTGCCATCGGCGTGACCTCCGACACGGATAGCACTTTAACTCTCGCCCCTTCCAGCACAAGCCAAGTCTTCCCATCTTCGCGCTGGCGCATCCTCATGTAGTGGAGCAGACTGCCAGAGGTTTTATGAATCCACCACAACTGCACTCCTCTCCCCGTCGTCCTCACGACCTTCGTAGCAATCGCAATTTCCTCCGCTGTGAGCGGCTTCAGGACCCGCTCCTTCCAGTCCTCACTCAGCGCCTCCATTATGTCCGCGGCCACCTCTGCCGCTTGCTTGCTGCCCAGGTCCCGCGTCAGACGCTCCGGTGATTTCCAGCTCCTTGTGCCATCCGCCCATTTTAATAGCAGGTCCCCCACCGTAATTTCGTGTAGTCCTTCGTTGCCCTTCCGTCTCCCGAAAGGGTAGCTCCCGTCTCGCAGGATGCGCCTATTAAACAGCACTCGCTCTTTCTCGACATCCCATCTGTTTCCGGCTTCCAGGTTCCTGATGACCGGCGACGACATTGCTGCGGCTGTAACCGCTTTCCACCTCTCACTCCCCGTACCCCATGCCTTAAGCAGTGCCTCATGCGCAAGGAAGGAGGCGTAACCCAGCGGGAAGTTCGCCGCTTGCTCCGCCAGCAGCCTCCGCTGCGGCATCTCCTCCGTGAGCAGCACCGCCAGCGAATGGAGTGCCTCCGCGTCAAGCCGGTCTTTGAGATTGATTACTCCCAGGCCCCCCTCCTCCCTTCTGAGCTGCATGAGGTCTCCATTCCAGAGAATGAAGCCCGGTTCCGAGCTCGCCCTTCCTCCAGAAACGAAGGCGTGGCACAGCCTCTTCAGCTCCTCCCAGATCGTGTCCGGCGGCGGGTAGATCTGCGCCTGGAACAGCGCGATGGGCATGACGTACGCATTAACTACCGTCACCCTCGCCGTGGTGGTGAGAAACTTCGCTTCCCATTTTTTCAGCTCCGCTTCCATTCTGTTTAGCGCCTTCTTCCATAACGGCTTTGCTTCTCCTCCCGGCGTGATCCAGACCCCCAGCAGGCGCTCTGGCTCATCTCTCAACGCCCACTTGAAGGCCCCGGTCGCAGGCGGCGGTTCGTCCCGCTGCCTCCCCAGCGGCAGCACCACCGACTTGTCCCAGTTGACCGCCAGTCCTGACCTCAGCTTGAAGTCTTTGAGCAGAATCTCGGCTTCTCCAAGCTGCGAGCGGTCCCTCAGCAGCAGGGTGGTGTCGTCGGCATACCCCAGGTAGGTTAGCTTCCCAGCGCCTTTGATATTAATGCCTAAACACCTCCTCCTTGCTTCTTGGAAGAAGGGCTCCACCGCGCAGAGGAACAAGTATGGCGCGAGCGGACAGCCCTGCCTCACACCAGTCTGAACCGGGACCTCCTCTCCCAGCCACCCGTCGTTACAAATGCGTGTCGCTGCACCTTTGTGTAGACCCTCCACCCACGTCACGTAAGCCTCCGGGAAGCCCATTTTCCGCAGCACGTCGAACATATATCCACGCGCCACGAAGTCGAAGGCCTTGCGGAAGTCTACCAAGAGCATGAGCCAGTCCTCCTGCCTGGCATTAGCGGCGTCAATCACATCTGCCGCAGCCGATACTGCTCCAGCGATGCTCCTACCAGGCAAGAAACCAAACTGCCCAGCCGACACCATTCGCTCCAGCTTGCCTTTCACCCGATTCGCCAACACCTTCGCGATAAGCTTGTACACTGTGCTCTGAAGAGTGATTGGGCGGTAGTTTTGGAGGTCGTCTTTTGCGCCCTTCTTGTGAAAAAGTATCGTCACTGCCGTTGAAAATTCGCTCGAGAGCGACCCTGTCCGCTCAAACTCTTTCAGGAACTGCATCATCTGCCCCCCCAGCAGGTCCCACTGTGATTCCCAGAGCTCCTTTGGAAGACCGTCTCTCCCTGGAGTTTTGCCCGGCGCCATCTCCGCCAGCGCACGCTTGACCTCCGCTTCCTGCCACGGCGCACTCCTCTGCATCCTCCTGTGAGAAGCTCCTGTCCACCGACCAGTCCAGATGCGCATCCGCGCCAGCCGCAAACAGTCTCTTGTAAAACTCCAACGCTGCCTTAAGTGACTCCTTAGCCCCCTCGTGCCGGGCACCCTGGTAATTCACCTCCACCAGCCGCGTCCTCGCTTTCTGCGCTTTAATCTTGGCCGAGAAAAAGCCCGTGGGGGCCTCACCATTCATCTCTACTTTAATTCCCGCCTGCTCCTGCAGCTTACGGCGCCTCCCGTCCAGGTACACTTTGAGTTTGGCTTCGCACTTCGCCAACCGCGCCTTCGCCCGCAAGCACCGAGGCTTGCTCATCACACGCTGCCTCAGCTCCCCAACTTCCCGCTCGAGGTGCGCCACACGCTTCCGCTCCTCTACGGTATAGGCCTTAAGACCTACTGCTAGTGAGGCTGTTAATGACTCCAGACCTCCTCCTCTCTCTGCATTCCTCCTTACTATCTGCTCCATCCGTCTCTGTATGCCAGGGCGTAGAACCTGCGACGCCGGAAGCCTCCAGAGCCCTGGACCGGATTCCCCGTCCCCCCCGGCGCTGAGCTGCAGGTGCACCGCGGACCAATGGTCCGTGAACCGCTTGACCAAGCCCACATGCCGCACCTCATGGACTTGGTGAAGCAACGCCTGCGAAAGAAGAATCCTGTCAATCCTGGTGCTCTCCTGTACCGCCGCTGCGTAGAAGGTGTATTCCCGCAGGCAGGGATGGAGCGCCCTAAAAGCATCACGGACGTCAAAACTGCTGCATATGGTCATTAACCTGTCGTTCTCTCCCCTCGAGCCCAGGCCTGACGTCTTGTCCAGCGCTGGGTCCTCAATGATGTTCAGATCCCCCGCCAACAGGAGTTGGTTCCCAGCAGGTATCGCGGTGAGAAACGGCTGGAGCACGTCGCGGAAGAAAGGGGCTCGCGCCGTTGGACTCGCCGGAAAGTAAGCTGCTATAACTGTTACCATTACCCCACGCCATGACATGGTCACTCGGGCTAGGCGGCCTGAGGCATCTCTGACCGCGTCCGTGCAGGACACCTCATTGTTGCGTAAGACAATCGCAACTCCCCCGGCCCTTGCCGTAGGCGTCGTTGCTATACTGTATCAGCTTGAAGATGGTTCCAGAATCTGTGATTCTCAGCAATCCTCGTGTCTGCTAGAATGGCTACGTGTGTTGCGTCTCTTATCCAGTCCTGAGCGTCTTGCTGCTTCTGCGGACAGCCAAGACCGTTGACGTTCAGGACGCTGAAGGTGAGGGTGGGGTGTTTACCCATTGGGAACTTGTGTTAGGCCCCTTAGCATCCACGGGCCGGATGTGAGTGTGCTGCTGCGGTTGTTAAGTTATGCTTTTATACTCCAGACAGGTACAGACACATCGTTAGCGCATACAGTCCTACACCACGCTGCAGAATCTCTTCTCTTAACTCCATGCTCCTGATTCACTTCCCCTTCGCCTTCTCCGCTCGAATCCCATACAGCTTCTTCGCCGCCTGCAAGGCCTGCTTCGCCTTGGTCGCACGGGTCGCAACACCCGCCGTACCCAGCGCCGCGCCATGGCTGAAGGAGCTGATGTGAGCCGCAGCCTGAGCGAAGGTATCCCCGTGCGCACGTTCGCAGCACTCCTGGACACACAGCCATTCCTCCACGTTGGCACCAGTCGAGATAAGGACCAGCGCCGGGTCCCGGAGAAGCTTCCTCACCACCCCTGCCGACAGAAGGGAGGCCGCTGCAGAAGACACCCATCACACCACCATCAGTCAGTAAGGAATGAAGAACCATGCACTGGTAAGAGCTCCACAGTACGACCCCCCCCCTATTACCGTTAATCGAATGGACCCTGCCTAAGGACAAGTTCCAGTTGCTGATGTTGTTGCGACGCTCATGCACATACTCGTCATGCAACTTATCCATATGCGGTCCCTGACAGAAGCAGCAGGACAGCGATGGATAATGCACGAGGTATGACGCATCACTGAGCGGGTCCTCCACCACATGGCGCCAGCGGTACTTGTCCCCTGGATGCGGGACCACCAAGCCACGGATCTTATCCGTGTCCAAGCCCGAAACATGGTCAACCACACGGTGGAAACCCGCGCCTTGCTGGAACGCCGGACGACCGCGCTTCTGCAGCTTCGCCACCGCCAGCGATTCGTAAACAATGAGCGGCGTAATCTCCGCCAGAACTCCTTTGAGCAAAACTTCCACCCCTTCCGGCAGGTCAGTCTTCGCTTTCACAAAGGCGCGGTTGACTGGGTGCAGCCAGCCGAAATGGTGCTTCGTGGTCCCCACAACATGCTCCACCCGATGCTGACGCACCACCTCCGCATCTGCAGCTGTCGCGAGCGTGACCTGCAGACGGCTGAAGTGAACCTTGGACAGGTAAGTCGGAAGCAACTCTTGAAACGCGATCTCGTCCAGAGCATTGTCCGACAGCTTCTTTCGCAGGAAAACCAGAAGAGCCTTCACCGAAGGCTTCACCGCAGGCATCTCCTTCGCCAGGGCGAACGGGATCAGGAGCGTCAGCGTGATGCGCGCCTTAGCCGCCAGCACACCCTTAGCGTGCACATCAATGCCTTCATCCGAATCATCGCTCAGGTAACCGTCGTCGTCATCTTCGTCATCCTCATCCCCCCCTGCAGAAGCGTACGCGGACGGAACTGCAGGCGAAGGCGCAACCGGTTCTGGGACGGCCGATGCAGGAGCCGGCGGAACCACCGGAGCGACCTGGCCTTCAGCGGTTGGTGGAGAAGTGGAGGTCCCGACACCCGCCTCCACGCCAGCAGACTGCTCCAGCGATGGGACATTCTGACCTTCCGGCGTCGTCATAGTAGCAGCAGCTTTCGTCGCCCTGGTCAAGATCGTCATGCTTGGACTTAAAGAGAGGAGAGCAAGGTGATCGCTGACTGCTGAACCATGGCAGGCAGGCATTATATAGATTTCCAGCTTCTTCCTTGTCTTCCATTCCCATGGTATTGCCTGGACCTGATGGCACCAAGGGACTCCTTGATCTTGAACACGAGCTCGACATCTGTCGAGGTAGGATTGTTGCTGGCTAGGATTAGGCAGCCACTTCAGCACAGACCCGCTCGGTAGTTGGCAGCGCACACAATGGAGACCCCAAGACTGAAGGAAAACCGTAGGAAACAGTTGTAATCCGTGTGGAGAACTCCTAAGCGACTGCCTGGCAGAACCTAGATATGACCATGACCATTTGCCTGGAACTCGATAAGCATGAAGAATACCCGCCTGATGGGTACAATTTCTATGTCTGCTTATAGAAGAACACAAGCTGCATCGGATGGAGTAGTCTATGGTAAAAATAGGAACTGTTTGCCTAGACATTGCTCGCCTCGAAGCGCGCGACAGGATCCATGGCGACCTTATCATCATGTCAGCTAGTTGTCCTAAGGTCCGACTGGGGAAACTGTATGTTTTGCTATAATAAATAATGTTGACATTTTAGTTTCCCATGTCCAATCTGCCCTCGAATTTTAGTTTCCCATGTCCAATCCAAGTGCACAATCTGCCCTCAAGGCAAAATCCCAGGTCCCGTATTTCTTCCTTCCAACCAAGAATATACGCTCGAAATTGGGTAACCACTCAAAATAGTCGCGACTTTGTTGGGTTCGGTTGGGAGCAACTGTGATTGGTTGCAGCCCCGTCAGGTTGGGCAAGGCAGACGCATGACTACCCAGCCATATTTGCGAGAAACACACAACCTTGTGCGACGAAGGTAGAGAACACAGAGAACCAAGCATATTACCACTGCTGAAAAATATGAGACTCTAGGAGAGGATAATGACTTACATACAACCACTACTTAGTCCAGGCCTTTTTTTTTTGGTTTCCATATTAACAGTATACAATTGTTTCCACTTTCCGCTTGAATGATAAGAGTAGTGATTTCCTAAAAAAAAAAATGGAAAAAAAAAATATTGTTCACATAAGTTCGCCTTGCCCTTCCAGCTCGCCAACGCCTCCTTCACCATCATCGTTGCGATGTCCCAGCGGTGCTCGGGGTCCGCGTGCATGTCAGGGTCGAGCTCTGGCAGGTCGATGTCATCCTCGGCGTAGTCGTAGAGCAGATCATCATCTGCGTCGTCGTATCGAAGGGTGAAGGCAGCCGGCTGGAGGCCGACGTGGTAGGGCAGCCGCTCAGGCGCCCCCTGGATTCGGCCTGAGCACCGTGGTCCAGGCTGGTCGACCTTGTCCTCCACCACGTCGCTGTCGGTGGGCTCCTTGTCCTGACTGCTCCCCTTCCTTGTCGCCGGCTTCAATGCATTCATCAGCTTGCTGCACCCAAGTCGGCGTCCCTGCCGTCTTCTCCCCTTTTATCGGCTCCTCTGCCAACTGCTCGGTCGCCGATGGCTCCTTGGTCGGCGTCCCTGCTGGCTGCTCCCATGTCGGCAGCTTCTCTGCCGCACCCTTCATTACCGACTTCAACAAATTTGGCTGCTTCCCATGCACCCAGTGCTCCCCTGTCGTCGGCGGTGCCACTTTCACGTCGACTGGCTTGACATCACATCGGCCACCGGCAATAATCTTGGCCGGCAGCACAGGCGACGCCCCATTACTTCCCCCATCGCCGGAGGCTGACGCCGGTGTTACTACAGGAAGCTTGGCTACGAGGGGTGGGAAATGGAGAGCAGAGGAGGGGAGGGGGGGGGGGGGGGGGGGGGAAGGGGGGTAGGAGAACATCCTCGGCATCCTCATCAGGAGGCTCACCGACCTCGATGAGCAGAGGAAGGGTTACAGTCGAGGTGACCGTCGGGGGGTTGGCCTGCGTCCGCTCCGGCACCGGCCCGTGCTCTGACGTCCTCTAGTGACATCGTTTCATAGAGCATCACGTCCGACGTGGTGACAACCCTGTTGTTGGTGAGGTCGAGGAGCTCCCAGCCCTTGCTCTCCTCCAACACACCGAGGTGAAGGCCCCACCCTGCCTTCGGCTTTAGCTTGCCACCGCGCTGCTGGTCGGGGACCAGGAACTGCACCATGCAGCCCCGACATGGGTCAGCGTCAAGTTTGGTTTCTTGCCGCTCAGCAGCTGAAACGACGTCGTCCCCAGCGGCAGCGTCAACCTCTCAAGACAGTTGTGCACCTAGATGGCCTGCTGCAGGGTGAGGTGCCACCATTGGTGCTGCACGCCCATGTGCAACAGCATCGTCCGCACTGACTCCACAGCCTTTCGCATCTCCCGCTCTGCCATGCTGTTCTACTGCGGTGCGTAAGGGCGGGTCAAGTTGTGAATGATTCCCTTGCCGCCCACAAAGTTGGTGAACTCCTTCCCGAGGAACTCCCCTCCCCAATTAGCACGTAGCATTAGCACCGACTTCTTCGTCTGCCGCTCAGTCACCACAAGCCACTTCTTGAACTCCCGCAGCAGATTGGATTTCTTGGCAACCGGCCTCACCCATACGTAGTGGGTCTTGCGGTCCTTCAGAAGAAAGAAGTACAAGCTCCCGTCCTTAACATCCACCCGAAACAGCCTGCACAGGTCGATGTGCAAGACAGCCAGGGCGTCGTCAGCGTCCGCGCCCTTGTCGGGGAAGGTGTGCCGCGCGAGCTTCCCATTGACGCACAAGACACACGGTGCATTGGTGCCGGCCGACCGCATGATGTCTAGGCCGGTGGCGACCTCGTGCTTCACCAAGCTCGTGATGGTGAGTAAGCCTCGCGTGCCACCTGGCCGGCATCGATGTCGCCGCTGAGACGTGTCAAACTCATATGCTATAGTCTATCTAGGCTGTAGTGGGGTAGACACCATAGGGTACAACACTTCTAGGTTTCCTACTTGTACCCACATGTTTCATTGTCAATCCATTCCTGTTTCTTCACATGGTATAGAGCGGGTTCCCTAGTGGGACCGTTTCTTCCTAAGAGCCCACCACCATTAATTTTTTTTTTCCTAAACTGCCCGAAGCGCGCTTCGCGCTGTGCCCTGCCCTACCCCTTCGCGGCCCCTTAGCGGCCTCTTCGCGGCCACTTAGCGGCCTCTTCGCGGCCACCTAGCGGCCCCTTCGCGGCCCCTTAGCGGCCCCTTAGCGGCCCCTTCGCGGCCCCTTAGCGGCCCCTTCGCGGCCCCTTCGCGGCCCCCCCTTAGCGGCCCCTTCGCGGCCCCTACGCGGCCCCTTCGTGGTCCCTTCGCGGCCCCTTCGCAGCCCTTTCGCGGCCCCTTCGCGGCCCCTTAGTGGCCCCTTCGAGGCCCCTTAGCGGCCCCTTCGCGGCCACTTAGCGGCCCCTTCGCGGCCCCTTCACGGCCCCTTCGCGGCCCCTTCGCGGCCCCTTAGTGGCCCCTTCGAGGCCCCTTAGCGGCCCCTTTCGCGGCCCCTTCGCGGCCCCGCCCCGTTGCCCGTAGCGGCCCCGCCCCGTCGCCAGTCGCGGCCCCGCCCCGTCGCCACCCGGGTGTCGCCCCTGCCTCGTCGCGCACCCCTGCGGGACCCGCGCGTCGCCCCCGCCTCGTCGCGACGCCCCTGCGGGACCCGCGAGGTGCGGCTCCTGCGCGTCGCGACGCCTCGACGGGACCTGGGCGTCGCCCGCGCTTGTCGCGACGCCCCTGCGGGACCCGCGCGGTGTCGCCCCTGCCCGCCGCGGCGCCCTGCCCTACCCCGCGCCCGACCTTCGGACGTCCGCCCCTCCCCCGCACTGCAGCAGCTAACGTCGCGGCCCTGCCACGCCCTGCAGCAACTGTCGTCGCGGCCCTGCCCCGCCCTGCAGCAGCGGCCGTCGCGGCCTGGCCCCGCCCTGCAGCAGCTGCCGCGGAGCTCCCTCCCGTGGTCGCGGCCCCGCCCTTCAGCAGCTGCCGCGGAGCCCTCGCCCTGCAGTGGTAGCGGCCCCGCCGTTGCCGCCGTCGTACGCCTGCCCTTCTCGCCACTGGTGAGCACTGCCCTGCCCGCGCTGCTATTGCTACTACTGCTGTTACTGCTGCTCCTGCTGCTACTGCTCTTTCTCCTACTACTGCTGCTCCTGGCGTGGCCAGATGCAGATCCAGCGCCTTCCGCGTGAGTCCCTCACGCCCCAGCAGCTTCGTGCGTGGTACGCTAGTTGGGGTTGTAGGGGTGGCCGCGCTACTACTACTGCCACTGCTGCTACTGCTACTGCTGCGGCTACTACTGCTACTGCTGCTACTGCGGCTACTACTGCTACTCCTGCTCCTGGCGGTGGCCGGATGCAGCTGCAGCGTCGTCCGCGCGAGTCCCTCACGCCCCAGCAGCTTCGTGAGTGGTACGCTAGTTGGGGTTGTAGGGGTGGCCGCGCTACTACTACTGCTACTGCTGCTACTGCTGCTACTGCTACTGCTGCGACTACTACTGCTACTGCTGCTACTGCTGCTACTGCGGCTACTACTGCTACTCGTGCTCCTGGCGGTGGCCGGATGCAGCTGCAGCGTCGTCCGCGCGAGTCCCTCACGCCCCAGCAGCTTTGTGAGTGGTACGCTAGTTGGGGTTGACGGGGTGGCCGTAGTGGGAGTAGCCCTGGAGTGGGTAGTACGGGAGCTTCTGGTAGTGGCCGGGTGCAGCTGCAGCGCCGTCCCCGCGAGGCTCTTTCGCCCCAGCAGCTTCGTGAGTGGTACGCTCAGAGTAGAGGGTCACTGAGTCTTGCTCGCTGCCCGTACGTCATTCGCACGGGTGTCCGGACTGGTCAGCCTTGCGGGACACCTGGTCACACAGAGTCCCGCTGCTTCGCCCGTCTGAGTGACGCTTGGCGTACAGAGTTTAGCGACGAGGCTGAGCTCCCCTCCTGGCTGGAGCTGCTTAGGCAGAGGGTAGATATCTTTGCTCTTGACTATGATGCTATCCTCACTGCCATGTATGCATTGTCTACTAGTGCTGAGGGTGTCTGTCATCTGTGTGTGCCGCCTGACCCCGGTACCCAGTCTGCTGCTGTAGGTGCTAGTGAGGCTGCTGCTCTAGGTGCTCGTGCGTCTCCTGCTCCAAGTGTTGGTGAGGCTGCTGCTCTAGGCGCTGGTGAGTGGTGCTGACCTACAGGATGGGGGGGTTGACCAGTTCACTCCTGCGAGTCAGCGAGTGACCCACTGCACGTGTGCTCGGACGAGCCGACACTTGGCCACGTTTACCCGTCAGCCGTGGTCGAGCCTCTACACACTGACCACTGAGTCTCCTCCGGTTACTGCGTCTGGTCAGGCAGCTGCGTCGGGTCAGGTGTTTGCTGCAGCGTCCAGGTCTGGTCCTGAGTCTGCCCCCTGCTCATGACGTCTCCTGTCTCACCAGACTCTCCTCTGGCACCACCGCCTTGGTCACCCCTCCCTGCCTCATCTCCGAGGCATGGCCTCCCGTGTCCTTGTCTCTGGTCTCCCCCGGTCCCTCCCTCCCCTTCCCCCGGGGCCTGCCCCTACCTGCGTTCCCTGCGTCGAGGGGCGGCAGCGCGCCGCTCCTCACTCCTCCGAGTTTCCTCCGACAGAGGCTCCGCTGCAGACTCTCCACATGGACGTGTGGGGCCCAGCCCGCGTCCGTGGACAGGGTCACGAGCGTTACTTCCTGCTGGTGGTTGACGACTACTCGCGTTACACCACAGTCTTCCCCTTGCGCCGCAAGGGTGAGGTCACTGAGGTGTTGATCGACTGGATCCGCGCTGCCCGTCTCCAGCTCAGAGAGAGTTTCGGCTCGGACTTTCCTGTTCTGCGTCTGCACTCCGACAGAGGTGGAGAGTTTTCCTCCGCCCTTCTGCGAGCCTTCTGTTATACGGAGGGCATCCGCCAGACGTTCACGCTTCCGGCCTCTCCACAGCAAAATGGGATTGCTGAGCGCCGCATTGGCATGGTCATGGACGTCGCTCGTACGTCCATGATCCATGTGGCTGCTCCCCATCTTCTGTGGCCATTCGCGGTTCAGTACGCGGTGCATCAGATCAACCTTCAGCCCCGGGTCTCCATGCTGGAGACCTCCCCTACTCTGCGGTGGACGGGGAAGGTTGGCAATGCGTCTGCGTCGTGGTCGACATCAACTTTGTCGAGCAGGGACGAAGGTCGGTACGGAGGATCTGGCCGGTGTACGTTGCTTGACCGAGAACGTCCCCTGCCGCCGAGACGATGAGCATCCTGTCACCGTCGTCCTGCAGCTTCACGCCGCTCTCCTTCCATTGGCTGGTGGATAGCAAGTTCGCCTGCGCGCCCGGAATGTAGAGCACGTATGGGATGAGCACCTGCTTCCCAGCTTCTCCGTGCAGGGTGACAGTGCCTCGACCTTGGACGTCCTGCAGGGCACCATTGAAGCCGCGCACGTGCCTGACGTCCCCACTCAGCTTCAAGTCGACGAAGGCCGCCTTAGGTGGTGCGAGGACCCGCTGAGCATGACCACTGCCGGGTTTGCCTGCACGGCTGCCGCCACCGCCTGGAAGTTATTGCCGGCCTCTGGCGCCAGCGAGACGGTAGGCTCCACAACGCCGACCACATCACAAAAAACCTGGGTTTTTGATGGGGGTTCGAAGGGGTGTATGTCAGAATATGTTATATTTGTCTAGTCTGCAGTGGGGTACTCAATAGTGAGTACAGCCCAATCTAGGGTTTCCTATATGTACTCAACTGCTTGCTAGTCAAAGCCACACTTTCCTGTTTCTAACTTTCTACTACTATCTTAACATGGTGTCAGAGCAGGTCGACCCTCACGGGTCGATCCTGTGCATGGGCCCACCCTATACTTCCGCTGCTGCTATTATGCCTGTCGCGCGCCTCGAGCGCGCGCCTGCCTGCCGCGCGCCCATGGCGCGCGACCCTTTTTTCTTCCCACCGCGCGCTCGTGGCGCGCGGCGGTTTTCTGACCGTCGGGCGCCCCGTGGCGCGCAGCGGTGCCTCGCCCCGGCCCTGCCGCGTCGCCTGTCGCGGCCCCATCGTGGCCCCACGTCGCGGCCCCCCGTCGCGACCCCCCGTCGCGGCCCCCCGTCGCGGCCCCCCCGTCGCGGCCCCCCGTCACGCCCCCCCCGTCGCGGCCCCCCGTCGCGCCCCCCCGTCGCGTCCCTGCCCCGTCGCCCGACGCCGCCCCATCGCGGCCCTGTCGCGGCGCTGCCCCGGCCCTGCCCCGTCGCCCGCCGCGGCTCTGTCGCGGCCCCGTCGCGGCCCCGTCGCGGCCCCACCCCGGCCCTGCCCCGTCCCCCGTCGCGGCCCCGTCGCGGCCCCGCCCCGGCTCTGCCCCGACGCCTGTCGCGGCCTCGTCGCGGCCCCGTCGCCCAGGCCCTTTTCCCGTCGCCTGTCGTGGCGACCTGGGGGGGGCCCGCGCGTCGCCCCTTCTGCCGCCCGTTGTGGTGCCCTGGGGGGCCGCGAGTCGGCCCCTCCCGTCTTCGTCATCGCCCTGCCCCCCCGTGACCTCCCTACCCGCCATCCTGCCCTGCCCTGTGTTAGGGTTTGGGGGTGGCGAGTAGGGGGTGGCGGGTGTGTGGTCTCCCCTGCTCCTCCTCCTCCTCTGTCTCCCACTGCAGCAGCTGCCGCTGAGGGGGGTGGGTGTGTGGGGGTCGACGGAGTGGTGCTAGGGGGTGGAGTGTGAGTGAACCTAGGGGTGCAGCAGGGGGTGTGTGAAAGGGGGGTGGGATAGTTTGGGGAGGTTGAAGGGGGGTGGCCGCCGTGAAGCCCGCAGCTTCAGTCGCCCGTGAGACCGTTGCGCCAGTCGCCCGTGAGCCCGTTGCGCCAGTCGCTCGTGAGCCAGTTGCTCCAGTCGCCCGTGAGTCCGTTGCTCCTGCCGCTGAGAGTTAGCTGCGGAGCCAGTTACTCCAGTAGGCCGTGTGCCAGTTGCTCCAGTTGCCAGTGTGCCAGTTGCTCCAGTTGCCCGTGTGCCAGTTGCTCCAGTTGCACCGTGTGCCAGCAGCTTCAGCTGCCGCCCACTACCTCCTCTCCTCTCATAGTCCCTCCTCCACACTTGCCCTCTGCGATAACCTCTAGCTTTGCTTATATTTGTGAATTATAAAGTGTTGCTTCTTGTACTTGTGCTCAGAATTGTCAGAATATTATGCTCTAGCCTGCAGTGGGGTGCTCTATAGCGAGTACAACCCTTCTAGGGTTTGCTATTTGTATCCCCATTCTTGCTAGTGCAACCCCTCTTCTTCTTCTCTTCTTTTTTCTAAACTTTAACAAGAATGTGTGGTGACATTGTGATCCACCCTGAGCTTGTTTTGCTTTGCTTGTTGTTCTGATTACACCCCACTTTGGCTATGGGGGTGTGTCAGAATATGTTATATTTGTCTAGCCTGCAGTGGGGTACTCAATAGTGAGTACAACCCAATCTAGGGTTTCCTATATGCACTCAACTGCTTGCTAGTCAAAGCCACTCTTTCTTGTTTCTAACTTTCTACTACTATCTTAACAGTGTACATTTTAGGTGTTTTGGTTGGCGAAGCTCCGAAACGAAATCGCGACCAATCACGGAACGAAATCGGACCGCGTTTGTTTTTTGGAGTTGGAATTCAATTTCGTGATGTCGTACATTGTTGGTGTTTTGTTGTTTGCCAGAATAGTTATCATTTTGGAATAGATTTAGTTAGCTATGACTTCAATAAAGTTTGAGAGTGCATATATAAGCTGGCTATTTTATTACTTGATTAATGCATTACATATGATACTTATTTAGAATTTAGGTACTGTTCAGATGGAACGCCTTCACCACATGGACGTGGCGAAGCAGCGCTTTAAGGGGAATCACGGAGTACGCATACACTCCAGTCGTCCACTTGAGGCGAGTGCATCCAGTTGCAGCATCCTCCCTGTATGCATTCCAATATCTAATGTAAGCCAGCTCCTCCCTCTCTCCACGGATTTCTGTGTGGAAAAGCAGCAGCAACCTTGCATACCACTCCTCTCTCTGACCGTACCTTACACCCTCTACTGCAACATCCGAGTACCACGGCCGCTCAAAATAGGCAGTTGTTGACCGAACAAAGTGAGAAACCCTTGAGAAGCTGGCATCGTCTGCCGCTGGGATGGCCAATGATGCATGGGCATGCATAACAATGGCGGTTTGTAATCAATTGGAATAGGGGCAAAACAATATTGATTGGGTGATCCACGAAATACTTACTCTGATCTTGGGCACGCATCCAGCATAACGTACTAGCGCATCTTTGAGGGGAGTGTCAGAATCAGTCAGTCAGAAACAAGAATGAAGAAAGGAGAGTTTGCACTAGCAGCAGTTGAGATACATATAGGACACCCTAATTGGGTTGTACTCGCTATAGAGTACCCCACTGCAGGCTAGACAAGCATGATATTTTGACATGCCCCCATAGTCAAAGTGGGGTATAATCAGCACAGCAAGCAATCATAAAGCAAGTTCACCAATTACAAGCAAAGCTAGAGGTAATCACAGAGGGCAAGTGAGGAGGAGGAGGGACTGTGAGGGGAGAGAAGATTGGAGACGACGGCTGAAGCTGCAGACACACGGGCAACAGGAACGCGCACACAGTGGCTACCGGGACAGCGCCCCGGACTACTGGAGTAACTGGCTCGGCGGCTACGAGGAGCGGCAAGAGCAACAGACCCACGGGCGACAGGCACAGCAGGCTCGCTGGGCTACCGAGAGCACGACGGCTCCGGACTACTGGCGCTGCAGGCGACACGACGGCAGCCTCCATGCAACCTCCCCCGACCGTTCCACACCCCTCTCACACACCCCCTGCTGAAACCCTAGCTCCACTCCCACGGCACCCCCCTTAAACCCTAAACCCTCGGCTCCCACACACCCACCCCCCTCAGCGGCAGCTGCAGCAGTGGGAGACGGAGGAGGAGGAGGAGCTGCAGGTTACCCACACCGGTTACCCCCATGCCCGCCACCCCCAAACCCGAACGCAGGCAGGAGCGCGGGAAGCAGCAGGGGCGGTTCACGGAGGGAAAGGGAGGCGGCGGGGGGGTCTCCTGGGTGCCACGAAGGAGCAGGGCGCGGGCTCCCCGAGGGCGCCACGGCGGGTGACGGGAGGGGGATCGCGCACGGGTCCCCGAGGGCGGCTCGACGGGCGACGCGAGGTGCCGCGCGCGGGCCCCCAAGGCGCCGCGACGAGGCGACGGGAGGGGGTGGTGCGCGGGCCCCCAAGGCGCCGCGACGAGGCGACGGGAGGGGGCGACGCGTGGGCCCCCAAGGCGCCGCGACGAGGCGACGGGAGGGGCCGGCGCGCGGGCCCCCAGGGCGCCGCGACGAGGCGACGGGAGGAGGGCGACGCGCGGACCCCCAGGGCGCTGCGACGGGCGACCGGGGGGGGGGGGGGGGGGGGGGGGCAGCGCGCAGGTCCCCGGGGGCGAAACGACGGGCAGAAAACCGCCGCGCGAAGCAGGAAACCGCCGCGCGCCTCGGGGCGCACGGCGGGCAGAAAACCGCCGCACGCCCCGAGCGCACGGCGGGATGAAAAACGCCGCGCGCTCCAAGTGCGCGGCAGGAAGAAAGGGTCGCGCGACAGCAGTAGAGCCGCGGAAGCATTGGGTGGGGCGCACCCACAGGATCGACCCAGGAGGATCGACCTGCTCTGATAGCATGTCAAAATCAGTCAGTCAGAAACAAGAATGAAGAAAGGAGAGTTTGCACCAGCAGCAGTTGAGATACATATAGGACACCCTAATTGGGTTGTACTCGCTATAGAGTACCCCACTGCATGCTAGACAAGCATGATATTCTGACAGGGAGCTTGTGCAACTGGGTGTTGCTTGGCCCACTTCCTTGCAAACCAGTTGGTGGAGGTGGGTCCTTCTCGTAACTCCATAGGGAGAAAGTAGGACTCTTTGATAAGAGTCCGTGTGCCAGTCTCAATGGCCTGCCAACAAACAGTAGCGACTTTATTACATTATGCATGCATATCCTTGCAATTCAATCACTAGATAGGTTTACCTGCCGCATGGCAGTGTCCCGGCCAGTGTGATCGTCCACCGGCACAATGTCCGTAATGCGCCTTGCATGGAACTTGATGATCTGCCCATCTACATTGCGCTTGTTGGACCACCGGTAGATCCTCTTTACCAACGGTCCGTGCAAGTGCTCGAACATGTTGGTGCTGAATTCTGTGGCATGACCCGCGCGGCGAATGGAGTCGATGTAGTGCAACATGAGATGGGTTTTCACAAGGCACCAGGAGGATGGCTGCTTTGGAAAAGCAGCCTGCAACTGCTCAACCAGCCTGATGGGTATGGGAGTTGACAGCATATGCAAGGATATCAAAGTATACTACAGCATACTGCAGCCTACTTTATTGGTTTACTATAATGGTTTATCAGCAACATCCTGTGAAGATAGGTTACTGCAACAGCTTAGGTGCCGTGGCCAGGCATTCACGCAATGCCCAGGGATGTACATGCATGTTAATAGTACCGGGAGGTCTTCTTCTTGAGATCCCGTAGGGACCGCTCGGTGTGCCCCGTTGGCTGGCAACACAAGGGGTACCAGCCAAGATAGGCACGAACGGCATCCATCTGGGGCTGGCAAAGTAGGCCAGCAAAGACAAACACCATGACCTGCAATTTTCACAGAGAATAGAGTGGCGTGTGGGCATGAGTAGTTGGGACATGCGTGAGAAGATGAGCAATGTTTATGACTGGCTAACAATGGTCGGGCCGTGTGGTCGTGAGAAGGCACAATACAGACCGCACAGAGCACGGGCCGTCTTCCCTACAAGGCGTGTCGCCCCCGTTAAGGGCGACCACGACGTGAGCAGAGGAGAATGCACTGGATCTTAAGACGGTTGGTCGTGTGTGTGCGTCGCGAGCACGGTGAGAAGGACGTGCCTATTGCTTCAAGAACTTGTTTTTATGAACTGTGCGTGAGAGTCGAGGGGGATGAGAAGAGCGGGAAGAGATCCGTTTGGATCTGTGATTGTGTCGCGAATCGATATAGGGGGGAAATCGCAATCACGTAGGAGAGCACAAAGAGGTACGCACCTCTAGAGGCTACATACAAACCAGGAAATGATTATGTACAGTTACATTTTAACTAGACACTCAAGTCATTGATAACTATTAAACAATCATATCCTATGGCCTGCTCAAGAACAGCCCCGATTTGAGAACGATAGAGTTTAAAAACCCTCCAAGATCTCTACTCTGGCCAGGAAACATACGGGAAGTACCCAAGAACTCCGTGCCATAACGTATGATTGTTGCATGTACCGAATATGTATAACGTGTGTTCTCACGAGGTTTAGTGTACCTCCACGGACCGTGCTGAATGAATATGCAAGAATGGATGACAATCCAACACCATATCACAACGGATTCACCATGTCGCGCAACACACAGGCCGGAACTGTTGGTGCAACCCTACGGTTTGCACTCGGCTTGTTGTCCGTGTGCGTGCATGCGTGTGTGCATGGAATGGAATGAGTGCATGAAATAAATATATATTTCATGCTTATAATAGTGTGTGAATGATGGGTCATGATGTCAAGTGTGTGTGTCAAGTCAATAGCGAATTATCGCTAGTCGCATGTAACGTGGTCGTTTTGTGTGTCCCGCGTGGTTTCTATTTTGTCGTGCGCGGTTTCTATTTTGTCGCTTGTCGAACGTTCGGCGTATCGCAGGTGTGTGCAGCAGACCCATCAAGAACTCAAGGATGAGTTTGTGATGAAGAACCCGAGCCCTGGTGTCAACATTCAAGTAATCGCGAAGCCCGCGAAAAAAGGGTACACCCCAAGATATTGAAGATAGTTACATTACTTTGTGTAGTGTAACATTTCACTTGGTGTAGGCCCTAGTGAAGGGTAGTTTCGAGACCCTTCATGGTTGGGGACAGTGTGGAACTGTTCCACATCACTGTACCTCGGCTCTTGGGGTTTGTAGGAGCTGGGAGTCATTCCCAACTCGTAACTCTCCCTAACTCTTCCTATCTTGTGTTCTAAGACTATAGTGGCTGCCATAGTGCCGTTCGTTCAAACCGACGCTGTGTCATCAATACTTAGTCAAATCGTGCGATCTAAATTGCCTAGACGCTCCAGATCCAAGTTGAATCAAGTCATTTGAAGCTGTGACCAGAACGCTATGAACGTTTGAAGCCGCTGTGCAGAAATCCGACTGTGCACTCTATCTTTCGTTTTAGGCACATTGGAGCCTACTGTGACTACAACAAGTGGTATCAGAGCCCCTTGGAGCAGTTTCGACAATGGCTGGACCTGAGGAAAGGGGTGGCAGAGGTGCTGGTGGCAGAGGAGAAGCCCAAGCTCAAGGCCAACCCCGTGATTCAGCCATGGCGTCCGCGCAACCAAGTGTTGGCCCATCTAGGGAGGAGCCTAGAGTGTTTGGCCTAGACAAGTTCAATGGTGACAACTTTGCTGAGTGGTCCTTCAGAATGGAGAACATATTTGACCACTATGACCTGCTGGAGGTAATGGAAGGAACGAAGAAGCGTCCCGAGAACGACCCGGAGAAGAGCCCGTGGGTGCGGAAGAGCGCACAAGGCTACCTCCTACTTGGGCAAGCGTTGGGGAGCAGCCAAATCCGTCACATCAAGCCTTTCCAGCGTGAACCAGAGAAAGGACCAAAGGCATGGGCTGCTCTCAAGGGTGTACACGCTCCTGCAACAGCGGCGGTAGCTGTGGTGTTGGAACGGCAAATGGCGACGTTACGAATTGAAGAGGATGAAGCGGTTGAAGAAGGGGTGCAGAAATTCTTCGACTTGTTGACGCGGCTTGAGGGAGCGGATTTGAACTATAGTGAGCTCCAAAAGAAGACCAAGTTGCTGGCCCAACTCCCTGAATCATGGTCCTCGCTCATCATCAACCTGAATCGCGACTTGCCCCGCCTCTCGCTCGAAGACGTGAAGCGAGCTATCCTTCAAGAGGATTTCCGCCGCCGTGAGTTGGCGAGTGCGGATGGCGCTTGGGCAGCGAGCATCGGCCGTGGATATGGTCGAGGAAGAGGCAGAGGACGAGGGGGAGGAAGGTTTGGTGGCAGCAACTTCGGCGGAGGCCGCGGGAGTGGCGGTTACGGCAGCGACGACAAGAGCTACGGGCGCGGTCGCGGCCGATTCGACGGCGAATGCCATTATTGCCACAAGAGCGGACATATGTGGCGCGATTGCTACAAGCTCCCTGATGGTTGGACCCCTGCTCAAGGCCAGGAGGGTAGAGGAGCAGGAGGAGGGAGAGGAAGAGGCCGTGGAGGCCGTGGCGGTCGCGGTGGCGGAGCTGCAAACATGAAGAGCGGAGACAATGACAAGGACCCGAGCAACGATCGGTACCCGGGTCTATTCTACTTCGTGTCGACGCAAGTACCGACTGGTCCAGAGAAGGATGAAGGCTTTGAGGAGCCAGCAGCTGTGGGGAAGGTGACCCTACACCCTCTGGACTATTGGGTGATCGATAATGGCGCTACCTATAGCATGACACCTCGCTCGGACTTGCTCACCGAACTCGAACCGTCACCGGTGAAGCATGTCACATCGGCTTTGGGGCAGCGAGCGGAGGTGAAAGGCATGGGCAAGGCCATGTTTAAGGGTGCTGATGGGAAGATGGTGGGCCTCAAGAATGTGCTTTGGGTGCCCAGCCTTGCTGCCAACCTGATTTCCGTGCGGCGGTTGGCAAAGGCCGGCATGGACACGAACTCGAAGGGAGCCAAGACCTACACCGCAAGGCTTGGCGAACGGATTCTTTGGGACCTTCATGAGGACAGAGATGTCTACAATGAGATGTGGCAGATCCGTGTGGTCCCAATGCCTAAGGAGAGGCAAGTGGCAGCAAGCGTCAGCACCAAAAGTGGAGCGGTTGGTAGCGGCGATTGCGCGGACGGTCGCGCTAAGGAGAAGGAGTCCAAGAAGTGCAATCTTGGAGGGACCAGCAAGCTTGGTGAACCTATGGAGAGAGGTGCAGCAGCCAAGGAGCAGCAAAAGGGTGAGGAGAACCCCGAGGCAGCAGCGGAGGAGGACTACGGAGAGACTGTGTGGGGCGCTATTGCGAGCGCGGCATTCTCCAATCCAACTTCGGCTAAGGGGGAGTGTGATTGGCTCACCTTGCATCGGCGCATGGGGCATGTGGCCCTGCCCATCTTGCAGCAGCTAGTAAAGAATGAGATGGTTGCTGGCATACGTGTGAAGGGGGAGCCCGATGAGGTACTTGGCTGCCCGACGTGCATGCAAGCCAAGTTCACCCGTTTCCCATTCTCTAGTTCGGAGGCAACGGCTAAGGCACCACTTGATGAGGTGGTGATGGACGTGGTGGGCCCCCTGAAGCTTGGAGCTGCTGGAGCTGAGTACTTCCTCACTATTGTGGACGTCTACACCCGTATGACTTGGGTGTACGTGCTGGCCAAGAAGAGCGACGTGGCTGAAACGTTGAAGGCGGATTGGTTCCCGATGGTGGAGCGGCAACAAGACCGTCTAGTCAAGTCAATCCGCACCGATCGAGGGGGAGAGTTCCTGAGCAAGGAGTTTGGGTTGTGGCTGAAGAAGAATGGTATTCAGCACTCCCTCACCATGCCATACTCCCCTGCAATGAACGGCATCGCCGAGCGAGCGAACCGCACAATCACGGAGGCGGCACGCGGGTTGCTTATTGAAGCTGGGCTACCCGACTATTTATGGCCTGATGCAGTGCGGAGCACGTGTGTGGCCAAGAACTGAGCCTTGACTCATGTGGGAGCAGACAAATGGGTGCCCTATGTGAAGTGGCTAGGAAGGAAGCCAAAGGTGGATATGCTTCGGGTGTTCGGGTGGATGTGCATGGCGCTCGTGCCTAAGTATCTTCGGCACAACAAGCTTGGTGCCAAGGCGGTGTGGGCCGTGCACTTGGGCATGGCTCAAAACAGCAAGGGATGACTACTTTGGGACCCATTCACCAAGAAGTTCTTGGTAAGCAGGGACTGCAAGTTCATGGAGAACTTCATGTACAAAGATTGGAAGGCGAAGAATGAGGCGAAGATAGGCGTGCGGTTTGGGGAGGTGAAGAGTTCCGGTTTGGAGCATGTGGAGCTGCCTTTGGAGCTGAGCAGCGGCAGCACAACCACGAGGCAATCCTCCCTTGTGAATAGGGGAGAGGAGGCCAATGATGCAGAAGAAGAAGAGGAGGAGGTGCAGCAAGTGAGCGAGCGTGCACCGTCACTCCCTTCCCGCACTACAAGTGCTCCACGGATTCGAGCCACACCGCAGCAACGCCAAGGCCTTCAAGTCCCTGCAGCTGAGGAGGAAGGAAGGGGGAAGAGGAGAGTTCAACCCCCTCATAGCCTGACCTATGATGCGCCGGGAAAGCAGGGCAAGACAGCCCTGGCCGGAGCAGCAATGATGATCGGAGACGACGAGGAGAGTGACTACGAGGAGTGTGCCTTCGCGTTCTTCTCTCCGGTGGAGATGCCAGGAGAACCAGCAACTCTCAAGGAGGCTTTGGAGAGTAGTGATGCTGAGGAGTGGAAAAAGGCCATGGAGAGTGAGCTGAAGAGCATCGAGGAGAACGACACGTTTGAATTGGTGGAGCTGCCGGAGGGGCGTACGGCGATAACGTCCAAGTGGCTCTTCAAAATCAAGTCGGATGCCGACGGCAAGATCGAGCGCTACAAGTCTAGGCTTGTAGCCAAGGGGTACCAGCAGAAGGAGAAGGTGGACTTCAAGGAGCTGTTTGCCCCTGTGGTGAAGCCGACGACGCTGCGAACCCTATTCGCGGGAGCCGCCATCAAAGGATGGGTAGTAAAACAAATGGACATCGTAACGGCATTCCTTAACGGCATCCTTGAGGAGGAGATTTTTATGGCGCAGCCAGAGGGGTTTGATGATGGTAGTGGCAGAGTGTGGAAGCTGAAGAAGGCCCTCTATGGGCTGAAGCAGGCCCTTAGGCAATGGTACATGAAGCTGCGCGAAGTGTTGGAGGAGATCGGCTTCACTCCCTCAACGGCCGATCACTCCTTGTTCATGCTTGGCGAGGGGGAGCAGAGGAGCTTCATGGTGGTTTATGTGGATGACATTCTCATATTCTCACCCTCCTCTGACCTTGTGAAGGAGGTGATGCTGAAGCTGCATGACAAGTTCAAGTGCAAGTCCCTTGGTGACGTGAACTTCTACCTTGGGCTCCACATCGAACGAGACGTGGAGAAGCGGAGCATGCGAGTGCACCAACGGAAGTACCTGGAGGCGTTGGCTGGCAACTTTGGCCAGAGTGAAGGTCATGTGGCTACTCCCTTTCCTTCTGGGTTTGTGAAGAGGAGAGGCGCCGTTTTCACTCGTTGGTGGGCAGCCTCATGTATGCGGCGGTAAACACCCGACCGGACGTCGCGTTTGCTACCGGGCAGCTAGCTAGGGTAGTGCAGTGCCCTAATGAAGAGCAGGTAGTAGCTGGAATGAGGGTGGCCAAGTATCTTGGCCAAACACCGACCGTTGGGCTGCAATACTCGGCGGCGGCACAAAGGCGCCAAAAGGGTGCGGATGGTGTTGAACCCGGGCGTTTGTTCCTCACCGCCTACTCGGATGCTTCATATGCATCAGAACCAGAGGACATGACAAGTGTGGGAGGCTTCATATGCTGTGTTGGTGGAGGCCCAACTGCTTGGGAGAGCAAGAAGCAGGTTGACCAAGCTTTGAGCTCGGTGGAGTCCGAGTACATGGCACTCTTCCGTGCGGTACGGGAGATTGTGTGGCAGCGGCGTTTGTTGGCTGAATTGGGGGAGGAGCAGCAAGGACCTACCCCACTGTACTATGACAGCCAGGGTACCATTGCTCTTGCTAAGAACCCTGTGTTGCATGGACTCACGAAGCACATGAGGTTGAAGTGGCATTGGACGAGGAGCATGGTGGCCGCGGGTGAAGTTGAATTGCGCTACGTGAAGACCACGGGGCAGCCGGCTGACATGATGACCAAGAGGCTGGTGGAGCAGCAGCATTGGAAGTGTTGCAAGCTGCCTGGGATGGCTCTGAACTAAGAGAGCAAGATCCTAAGGCCAACAATCCGAGGGGGAGTTTGTTGGTGCAACCCTACGGTTTGCACTCGGCTTGTTGTCCGTGTGCGTGCATGCGTGTGTGCATGGAATGGAATGAGTGCATGAAATAAATATATATTTCATGCTTATAATAGTGTGTGAATGATGGGTCATGATGTCAATGTCAGAATCCTAGCGTGAGTTTGGCGTAGGAGCCATAGTTTAGGAGCCTTGGTAGTTGAGTTCGAGTTGAGGAAAAGTATCGAGAGGTTTGGAAGGAGAGGAATGGGGTTTCACTAGCAAGAGTTGGGATACAAGTACAACACCATAAATTGGGTTGTACTCATTACAGAGTACCCCACTGCAGGCTAGACAGCAAATACATTCTGACACACCCCCATAGCCAAAGTGGGGTGTAATCAGCACAATGAGCAAGCATAGAGCAAGAGTTCACAATAGGTAAGTAAGGCTAGAGCTAATCACAGAGGGCAAGTGAGGAGGAGGAGAGACTGTGGGGGAGAGAAGATGGGAGGCGAATGCTGACGCTGCAGACACACAGACGAGCTGCTGGCTCAGTGGCTACCGGAACAGCGCTCCGGACTACTGGGGTAACTGGCCCCGCGGCTAAAAGTAGCGGCAGACGAGCAACGGACCCACGGGCGACTGGCGACTACCGGAGATTGTAGCCTCCGGACTGCTGCTGCTGCTGACGACAAGACTGCTGCCTCCACTCGACCTCCCCAGCTGCCTAACGCCCTTCTCACACACCCCCTGCTCAAACCCTAGCCCTACACCCACAGCACCCCCTTAAACCCTAAACCCCAGACTCCCACACATCCACCCCCCTCAGCGAGAGCTGCAGCAGTGGGAGACGAAGGAGGAGGAGGAGGAGGGAACGGCACGCACAACCGACACCCCCACAACCATCACCCCCACACCCACCCCCCCACGGCTGCACCGGGTCCAGGAGCGGCTGCTGCAGGGGCCAGGGGCGGCTGCTGCTGGGGCGGCTGCTCCAGGGGCTGCTGCTGCTGGGGCGGCTGCTCCAGGGGCTGCTGCTGCTGAGGCGGCTGCTCCAGGGGCTGCTGCTGCTGGGGCTGATGCTGCTGGGGCGGCTGCTCCAGGTGCTGCTGCTGCTGGGGCGGCTGCTCCAGGGGCTGCTGCTGCTGGGGCGGCTGCTGCTGGGGCGGCTGCTCCAGGGGCTGCTGCTGCTGGGGCGGCTGCTCCAGGGGCTGCTGCTGCTGGGGCGGCTGCTCCAGAGGCTGCTGCTGCTGGGGCGGCTGCTCCAGGGGCTGCTACTGCTGGGGCGGCTGCTTCAGGGGCTGCGGCTGCTGGGGCGGCCGCTGCAGTGGCGGCGGCTCCAGGGGTTGCTGCTGCTGGGGCGGCTGCTCCAGGGGCTGCTGCTGTTGCAAGGCAGGCCGCTCCAGGGGCGGCTGCTTCAGGGGCGGCGGCTCCAGGGGCGGCTGCTGCAGCGGAAAGTAGGAGGGAGGGGAGGGGAAGGGCGCGGCCCCCATTGTGCCCTGACGGGTACCTGCATACAGTCAGAGTACCGCACACCCGGTCTACGCTTTCGTACACCTGGTGTTCGCTGTTGGTTACAACCGCGTGTTTACCGCACACTTGGTGGACGGTTTTGTCAAGTTCATGGCGCACTTCGATGGCGAAGTGGATCCTGGATATGCGGCTTTTGAAGAAGCCATCATGGCTCAGCATGAGCACCTGGAAAGCATGATTGCAAGGGCACCACCAACACTCCAAGCTTCGTTAAGGGACAAGTTTGGAATGACAATCCAGCCAAGGACAACGTTCTCTTATGAGTCCAGCAATCCGTCCACCCGTGGACACTCTCATTCAAGCACTCTACGTACTAACCAAACTCGTGCAAATGTTCATGCAGGAATTGATGGTGAAGGGGAAATGGGCATACCTCAAGGAGGAGAGTCATCCCAAGGGAGGGATGCATCCGTCCAGAGAGAGGAGAGCGCCAATCCCACACCTCAATCATCTATGCAAAGGGAAGCACGGGGGAGGAATGATGAGTATGGGAGTGCAGTGCATGGTGGAATGAGAAGTGGACAGATTGGGCAGCAGGGTGACGGAAATGGTCAAGTGGGCGGGAAGATGTGGGTTTTGCCTCCTACACTATTGGTGCTCCCCCACTACGACGACTTACGACTAACTCCCATCCCATTGGAGTTCCTCCCATGGCCAGGTCTCACCTTCATGGCAGCTATGACATAGCTCCGCGTGCACCATGTCCACCGATTGGCGCACACTATGTGGACAGCATGGGGCGGATGGGATACGGAATGCAGTCAAGCGGCATCATGCGACGTGATCAAGTGGAAGTGCTGGAACGTCATCTTGGCGGACAGAATGGGGATATGCAGCGCACGGTTCAGCTACCTCGACTGTCAACCGTGCCTACTCTCTTCGACCCCGCTCCACGTGAATACACAGAAGAAGACAAGGAACGGTTGTCACGAAAAATGGTGGGAGCAACGGTGGACAAAGCATTCACCACTACTCCGTTTGATGGCTCGAACTTCCGGGAGTGGGCACTACGGTTTCGTATGAATGCTCGCGTCACGAATCTGTGGGAGTTCTTTGTGACCCTGCAGTATCCGGTTACCGTGGGAAATGGTGACATTGACGACGCTATGGGGCGGCTGGAAATGCTACAGGCGGATTACTCACAGCGTGCGGCGCTCGCTTTTTGGGTCCTACTGCACAGCGTGAGCACCACGATTCAGCTACAACTGGACATGTTTCAGGAATCCTACAGCCCAGCATATGAAGCGTGGGATTACTTAATGGATACTTACCAGGCCAAAGATTCGGTGGCGAAGGTCTCTCTCTTGAAGCAGTTGGACAACCTGAAAATGGGGAGTCAAGAGAGGGTGGAGGAGTATGTGAACTGCTCAACGGCAATCCGGGACAAGTTAGCACTCGCGGGGAAGATGGTGGATGAGGACACATTCACCTTAAATCTGCTCACCGGACTACCGGCACATTGGGAGGAGATGAGGCACTCGGCAATGCTACACAACATTCGCGTCCATGGCTCGACCCAAGGTGGCTCAGCGTTGTTGCTCCGTCACCTCCGGGTGTGCCGTAGCTCCCCACAGGTGCCCCATGGCTGCTTCCCGCTCATTCGCCGTCGGTTGCTCCCATACTCCCTTCCGCACATCATAGATCATCCCTGGTCCCGGCAACTCTCCCTCCATACAGAATCCGCGGGCGTCATCGTAGGACACCAGCGTCGGCAACGCTTGCCGCGGCTTGCCCGGCTCGTTACACTGGTACTGTGACGGGTGATCGGGGCACGTCACCGGCGCTGGCAGGCGGTTTGGCTCCAGGATGTCACTCACTAAGCGTGGTTCTGGGCGCTGCATCAACGCCAGCGAGTGCCGCAGCGCCGCTGTGGACATCACGTTCTGCCAGTACCGCCTCGGCCGGTGTGCTCGCGACCCCAGCTGCGCCGCGTCGACTGGTACTCCTCTCCCCAGAACTCCTACTATTTCCTCGAACGCTCTCTTCACCGGCTCTCGCTTATCTTCGGCCAGGTCTACGTTCTCCAGGATGTAAGCGACTTCTCCCTGTCGCTGCTGCACCATCTCTAGCACCCGCCGCAAGTCCCGGAACGAGGCTCCCCGAATGTCTTCCATTCCCAAGCCTTCCCCGGCTCGAGAGTATCCCTGACATTCCCACCCTGCAATGATCAGGTCTATCTGCCCCCAGCTCTCCAGTACTTGCTCCGATATATCTCTGACGTCGTGAACCTCTGATTCGGACTCGCCTGGAAGCGCGTCTTCCCACATTTGGTCCGGATATTCTTCCCGAAGCAGCTCTGCGTGGTGGCGCGCCATCTGTCGCACAGCTGGATCGCGCTCGACGTGAATCCACTTCTTGACCGTACATCCCGCTCGTAGCGCCGCTGCCAGGCCGGTCCCGATCCCCCCGTACAACTCCAGGATGCGGATGGGCACGTCCAAGGCCTGCACCCTACTGACCCGTTCCTTCAAATCCGGCGGGCCCCGTCCCAAAGTCCATCTCTCGATCCGCCGTTCGTATTCCTCCTCGTATCTCTCCCAAGGCCAATCCTCTAGTTCCTCTGTCAGATCCTGCCTTTGCGCCTGGTACGCCTCTCTCGGCTCCTGCCGCACGAACCGGACGGGCAGCGTGCCTACGGGGCTCTCTGGGTCCCAGTATTGCACGCGGAAGAGCACCTTCTCTTGCCACGTGCAGATGGTAGCTCCTACTCGATAGATGAGTTCCATCCCGACGAGGACGTCGTAGTCCTCTGATTCCGAGACACCGCACTGTAACCTGATACAACACTCCTTCTCGGTCCCTGGTAAGAGCACCACTTCTACAGGCCGTCTGGTTTTCGGCATCCACTTCGGCTTGCCTCCTTCGGCAGTCATGAGTAGAATTCCCCGCTCAATGGTGCGCCCGGATACGTCCAATTTCAGTTGGTTGGCAAGCCCCTTGCCGATGAGCACATGATGTGCTCCGGTATCAATGATGGCTTGCCTCACGGGCAGGCCTCCCACGGTCAGACTCCCCTTCTCTGCGATCAGCACCGACGCCTGGCACACCAGCCTTTCGTTAGGGTGTCGTCTCATCTCCGAGGGCCGCGCTCCTTCAGCTCGGCTACTCCGGGGGCGAGTTCCACTCGACGCTTCGCTACTCTGGGACGGTTCGGCCCTTGGTCGGAGTCAGATATCCTCTCGAGCCCGAGGGTAGGCGATGACAGCGTACTCCCTCGTGTAGTCCCCTTCGCCTTCTTCCTCGGCTTCATCCACTTCTTCGTACGCCAACAGCGCCCGCGTCTTTTCCTCCGTCGGATTAGGCATCTGCTCGAGTCTCCGCTGCAGCCGCCGGACCTCGACTTGGAGCTCTTCCCGAGTTGCCCCCAGCGCGTCTCGCGGACGGCTGTAACAGTCCTCCTTCCGGTGCCCGCGTTTCCCGCACTGCTCACATGTCGGCACGTTGGGGCATTCACGCTTCAGGTGCCCGTGCTCTCCACAGGTATGACAAAGCCGCGGGTCGGCTCGCCTGCTGCCCCCAGATGCGGGATCGGGTACCGCCGCCGCAGCCCAGCTCGTCTTCGCCCGACTCTTCCCTTCCGAATCTTCCAGATCCAGCAGTCGTTGCGCTTGTTCCGTTTTCTTTGTCAGCGAATAGACTTCCTTGAGAGTGACATCAGCGCCGATGCTGTAGACGGTGCTCCGCACCACTCCTTTCAGCTCTTCGTCTAGCCCCCGCACGAACTTCCGCACCAGCAGGCGTTCGTCAGTGCTTTTGAGATCTTCGGCTAATTCGCGGAGTCTGCAGTAATACGCCAACAGCGACTCTTCTTTCTTACGGCGGAAGTCTCGAAACTCATCAACGCGCGCTTTAGTCTGCCCAGAGAACTCCTTCCTCAGCAGCTGCAGAAATCTGGCCGTTGGATTGACTATCTCCCCTTCCACCAACTCTTCTAAAACTTCATCTCGGGTCAGACGGTAGAAAGTCTCAGCCTCGCCCGCCAACGTCCCTACCATCTTCCGAAAGAATTCAGCCGGATCGTAATCGTCGCGCTCCCAACAATACTGCACGGTCTCGAGCTGCATAAGGTAATTCTTCAGACTGGGGCCCACACCCGTAATGCCCGTATATCGCTCGGCCACCTCCACTTTGGGCAAGTTAGTCGTCTTCCAGCGCGCTCCACCAGAGCTAAGTCCCTCCTGCAGCCCGTCTGGTGCACTCGCAACCCCGCTGGGTATTATCGATCTTCCTTGCATCGTCTCCTGTACGTAGCTTTCCGTCGGCCTCCAGCGCGTGTCAGGCCGATCCTTCTTCGGAGGCATCCCTGGCATGCCGGTTTGCGGAGTCATCGCTTCTCGGTTTTTCCAACGTTCACGTATCTCCTCAGTCCAGCGCACGTCGAGTGGAGTATCTCCCGGGTCTGAGACAACAATGCGCGGTCGTTCCATGCTGTCTCTCCTTGCGCGAGCTCGTTGGTGGGGCGTCCGATACTTAAGTGAATCGGTTTCGGCGCGTGACACGCCGGCGTATCCTTGAACGGCTATAGCTTCTGCACGCCACCCTGCCGTGGGCTTCGACTCGCCAGTGTCGTTCCACAAACGCGTCCTTAAAAGATCTCGTCGATTCATTGACAGCTCCTTGCGTGATTGTTAAAAAGCTCCCTGTCCTCAGTCAGGGCATAGTTCTGCAAACCCTAGCTCGACTGACTGAAGGAGGGGAAGCCCGAATATGAGTGCTTGCGCAGTTGGTTTCTCGTGCTCAGTTTTGCTAATGAAAAAGGAAAATTGTAAGCATAGTGTGAAAACAATCACGCAAGCGATCCTACCTCTGCTTGCCTCATTCTTAAGTACCAACGGTGGGTTACCGTTATGCCAACGGTTCTCGCTCGCCCGCCAAGTCGCTGTTTTTCGGTTGCATCGCTTCGGCCGCAGCTGTTTCTCTTGTCATCCTCCCTACTGTATTGTTTTATATCCTATTAGTCACGATGATATATCTACTGCTCTACGCTCAGATTAGAATCGTGACATAACGCACTACAGGCAGGGGACTATTCGGTGGGCCCTAAAAAAAAACGGTCCTGGAACAGGACCTACTTTGATACCATGTCAGAAGACTAAGCGAGAATGAATGCATTGATCAGAAAAGTGGTACAAGTACTAACCCTAATTGGGTTGTACCCCATATAGGCTACCCCACTACAGTCAGAGTACCGCACACCCGGTCTACGCTTTCGTACACCTGGTGTTCGCTGTTGGTTACAACCGCGTGTTTACCGCACACTTGGTGGACGGTTTTGTCAAGTTCATGGCGCACTTCGATGGCGAAGTGGATCCTGGATATGCGGCTTTTGAAGAAGCCATCATGGCTCAGCATGAGCACCTGGAAAGCATGATTGCAAGGGCACCACCAACACTCCAAGCTTCGTTAAGGGACAAGTTTGGAATGACAATCCAGCCAAGGACAACGTTCTCTTATGAGTCCAGCAATCCGTCCACCCGTGGACACTCTCATTCAAGCACTCTACGTACTAACCAAACTCGTGCAAATGTTCATGCAGGAATTGATGGTGAAGGGGAAATGGGCATACCTCAAGGAGGAGAGTCATCCCAAGGGAGGGATGCATCCGTCCAGAGAGAGGAGAGCGCCAATCCCACACCTCAATCATCTATGCAAAGGGAAGCACGGGGGAGGAATGATGAGTATGGGAGTGCAGTGCATGGTGGAATGAGAAGTGGACAGATTGGGCAGCAGGGTGACGGAAATGGTCAAGTGGGCGGGAAGATGTGGGTTTTGCCTCCTACACTATTGGTGCTCCCCCACTACGACGACTTACGACTAACTCCCATCCCATTGGAGTTCCTCCCATGGCCAGGTCTCACCTTCATGGCAGCTATGACATAGCTCCGCGTGCACCATGTCCACCGATTGGCGCACACTATGTGGACAGCATGGGGCGGATGGGATACGGAATGCAGTCAAGCGGCATCATGCGACGTGATCAAGTGGAAGTGCTGGAACGTCATCTTGGCGGACAGAATGGGGATATGCAGCGCACGGTTCAGCTACCTCGACTGTCAACCGTGCCTACTCTCTTCGACCCCGCTCCACGTGAATACACAGAAGAAGACAAGGAACGGTTGTCACGAAAAATGGTGGGAGCAACGGTGGACAAAGCATTCACCACTACTCCGTTTGATGGCTCGAACTTCCGGGAGTGGGCACTACGGTTTCGTATGAATGCTCGCGTCACGAATCTGTGGGAGTTCTTTGTGACCCTGCAGTATCCGGTTACCGTGGGAAATGGTGACATTGACGACGCTATGGGGCGGCTGGAAATGCTACAGGCGGATTACTCACAGCGTGCGGCGCTCGCTTTTTGGGTCCTACTGCACAGCGTGAGCACCACGATTCAGCTACAACTGGACATGTTTCAGGAATCCTACAGCCCAGCATATGAAGCGTGGGATTACTTAATGGATACTTACCAGGCCAAAGATTCGGTGGCGAAGGTCTCTCTCTTGAAGCAGTTGGACAACCTGAAAATGGGGAGTCAAGAGAGGGTGGAGGAGTATGTGAACTGCTCAACGGCAATCCGGGACAAGTTAGCACTCGCGGGGAAGATGGTGGATGAGGACACATTCACCTTAAATCTGCTCACCGGACTACCGGCACATTGGGAGGAGATGAGGCACTCGGCAATGCTACACAACATTCGCGTCCATGGCTCGACCCAAGGTGGCTCAGCGTTGTTGCTCCGTCACCTCCGGGTGTGCCGTAGCTCCCCACAGGTGCCCCATGGCTGCTTCCCGCTCATTCGCCGTCGGTTGCTCCCATACTCCCTTCCGCACATCATAGATCATCCCTGGTCCCGGCAACTCTCCCTCCATACAGAATCCGCGGGCGTCATCGTAGGACACCAGCGTCGGCAGCGCTTGCCGCGGCTTGCCCGGCTCGTTACACTGGTACTGTGACGGGTGATCGGGGCACGTCACCGGCGCTGGCAGGCGGTTTGGCTCCAGGATGTCACTCACTAAGCGTGGTTCTGGGCGCTGCATCAACGCCAGCGAGTGCCGCAGCGCCGCTGTGGACATCACGTTCTGCCAGTACCGCCTCGGCCGGTGTGCTCGCGACCCCAGCTGCGCCGCGTCGACTGGTACTCCTCTCCCCAGAACTCCTACTATTTCCTCGAACGCTCTCTTCACCGGCTCTCGCTTATCTTCGGCCAGGTCTACGTTCTCCAGGATGTAAGCGACTTCTCCCTGTCGCTGCTGCACCATCTCTAGCACCCGCCGCAAGTCCCGGAACGAGGCTCCCCGAATGTCTTCCATTCCCAAGCCTTCCCCGGCTCGAGAGTATCCCTGACATTCCCACCCTGCAATGATCAGGTCTATCTGCCCCCAGCTCTCCAGTACTTGCTCCGATATATCTCTGACGTCGTGAACCTCTGATTCGGACTCGCCTGGAAGCGCGTCTTCCCACATTTGGTCCGGATATTCTTCCCGAAGCAGCTCTGCGTGGTGGCGCGCCATCTGTCGCACAGCTGGATCGCGCTCGACGTGAATCCACTTCTTGACCGTACATCCCGCTCGTAGCGCCGCTGCCAGGCCGGTCCCGATCCCCCCGTACAACTCCAGGATGCGGATGGGCACGTCCAAGGCCTGCACCCTACTGACCCGTTCCTTCAAATCCGGCGGGCCCCGTCCCAAAGTCCATCTCTCGATCCGCCGTTCGTATTCCTCCTCGTATCTCTCCCAAGGCCAATCCTCTAGTTCCTCTGTCAGATCCTGCCTTTGCGCCTGGTACGCCTCTCTCGGCTCCTGCCGCACGAACCGGACGGGCAGCGTGCCTACGGGGCTCTCTGGGTCCCAGTATTGCACGCGGAAGAGCACCTTCTCTTGCCACGTGCAGATGGTAGCTCCTACTCGATAGATGAGTTCCATCCCGACGAGGACGTCGTAGTCCTCTGATTCCGAGACACCGCACTGTAACCTGATACAACACTCCTTCTCGGTCCCTGGTAAGAGCACCACTTCTACAGGCCGTCTGGTTTTCGGCATCCACTTCGGCTTGCCTCCTTCGGCAGTCATGAGTAGAATTCCCCGCTCAATGGTGCGCCCGGATACGTCCAATTTCAGTTGGTTGGCAAGCCCCTTGCCGATGAGCACATGATGTGCTCCGGTATCAATGATGGCTTGCCTCACGGGCAGGCCTCCCACGGTCAGACTCCCCTTCTCTGCGATCAGCACTGACGCCTGGCACACCAGCCTTTCGTTAGGGTGTCGTCTCATCTCCGAGGGCCGCGCTCCTTCAGCTCGGCTACTCCGGGGGCGAGTTCCACTCGACGCTTCGCTACTCTGGGACGGTTCGGCCCTTGGTCGGAGTCAGATATCCTCTCGAGCCCGAGGGTAGGCCATGACAGCGTACTCCCTCGTGTAGTCCCCTTCGCCTTCTTCCTCGGCTTCATCCACTTCTTCGTACGCCAACAGCGCCCGCGTCTTTTCCTCCGTCGGATTAGGCATCTGCTCGAGTCTCCGCTGCAGCCGCCGGACCTCGACTTGGAGCTCTTCCCGAGTTGCCCCCAGCGCGTCTCGCGGACGGCTGTAACAGTCCTCCTTCCGGTGCCCGCGTTTCCCGCACTGCTCACATGTCGGCACGTTGGGGCATTCACGCTTCAGGTGCCCGTGCTCTCCACAGGTATGACAAAGCCGCGGGTCGGCTCGCCTGCTGCCCCCAGATGCGGGATCGGGTACCGCCGCCGCAGCCCAGCTCGTCTTCGCCCGACTCTTCCCTTCCGAATCTTCCAGATCCAGCAGTCGTTGCGCTTGTTCCGTTTTCTTTGTCAGCGAATAGACTTCCTTGAGAGTGACATCAGCGCCGATGCTGTAGACGGTGCTCCGCACCACTCCTTTCAGCTCTTCGTCTAGCCCCCGCACGAACTTCCGCACCAGCAGGCGTTCGTCAGTGCTTTTGAGATCTTCGGCTAATTCGCGGAGTCTGCAGTAATACGCCAACAGCGACTCTTCTTTCTTATGGCGGAAGTCTCGAAACTCATCAACGCGCGCTTTAGTCTGCCCAGAGAACTCCTTCCTCAGCAGCTGCAGAAATCTGGCCGTTGGATTGACTATCTCCCCTTCCACCAACTCTTCTAAAACTTCATCTCGGGTCAGACGGTAGAAAGTCTCAGCCTCGCCCGCCAACGTCCCTACCATCTTCCGAAAGAATTCAGCCGGATCGTAATCGTCGCGCTCCCAACAATACTGCACGGTCTCGAGCTGCATAAGGTAATTCTTCAGACTGGGGCCCACACCCGTAATGCCCGTATATCGCTCGGCCACCTCCACTTTGGGCAAGTTAGTCGTCTTCCAGCGCGCTCCACCAGAGCTAAGTCCCTCCTGCAGCCCGTCTGGTGCACTCGCAACCCCGCTGGGTATTATCGATCTTCCTTGCATCGTCTCCTGTACGTAGCTTTCCGTCGGCCTCCAGCGCGTGTCAGGCCGATCCTTCTTCGGAGGCATCCCTGGCATGCCGGTTTGCGGAGTCATCGCTTCTCGGTTTTTCCAACGTTCACGTATCTCCTCAGTCCAGCGCACGTCGAGTGGAGTATCTCCCGGGTCTGAGACAACAATGCGCGGTCGTTCCATGCTGTCTCTCCTTGCGCGAGCTCGTTGGTGGGGCGTCCGATACTTAAGTGAATCGGTTTCGGCGCGTGACACGCCGGCGTATCCTTGAACGGCTATAGCTTCTGCACGCCACCCTGCCGTGGGCTTCGACTCGCCAGTGTCGTTCCACAAACGCGTCCTTAAAAGATCTCGTCGATTCATTGACAGCTCCTTGCGTGATTGTTAAAAAGCTCCCTGTCCTCAGTCAGGGCATAGTTCTGCAAACCCTAGCTCGACTGACTGAAGGAGGGGAAGCCCGAATATGAGTGCTTGCGCAGTTGGTTTCTCGTGCTCAGTTTCGCTAATGAAAAAGGAAAATTGTAAGCATAGTGTGAAAACAATCACGCAAGCGATCCTACCTCTGCTTGCCTCATTCTTAAGTACCAACGGTGGGTTACCGTTATGCCAACGGTTCTCGCTCGCCCGCCAAGTCGCTGTTTTTCGGTTGCATCGCTTCGGCCGCAGCTGTTTCTCTTGTCATCCTCCCTACTGTATTGTTTTATATCCTATTAGTCACGATGATATATCTACTGCTCTACGCTCAGATTAGAATCGTGACATAACGCACTACAGGCAGGGGACTATTCGGTGGGCCCTAAAAAAAAACGGTCCTGGAACAGGACCTACTTTGATACCATGTCAGAAGACTAAGCGAGAATGAATGCATTGATCAGAAAAGTGGTACAAGTACTAACCCTAATTGGGTTGTACCCCATATAGGCTACCCCACTACAGTCAGAGTACCGCACACCCGGTCTACGCTTTCGTACACCTGGTGTTCGCTGTTGGTTACAACCGCGTGTTTACCGCACACTTGGTGGACGGTTTTGTCAAGTTCATGGCGCACTTCGATGGCGAAGTGGATCCTGGATATGCGGCTTTTGAAGAAGCCATCATGGCTCAGCATGAGCACCTGGAAAGCATGATTGCAAGGGCACCACCAACACTCCAAGCTTCGTTAAGGGACAAGTTTGGAATGACAATCCAGCCAAGGACAACGTTCTCTTATGAGTCCAGCAATCCGTCCACCCGTGGACACTCTCATTCAAGCACTCTACGTACTAACCAAACTCGTGCAAATGTTCATGCAGGAATTGATGGTGAAGGGGAAATGGGCATACCTCAAGGAGGAGAGTCATCCCAAGGGAGGGATGCATCCGTCCAGAGAGAGGAGAGCGCCAATCCCACACCTCAATCATCTATGCAAAGGGAAGCACGGGGGAGGAATGATGAGTATGGGAGTGCAGTGCATGGTGGAATGAGAAGTGGACAGATTGGGCAGCAGGGTGACGGAAATGGTCAAGTGGGCGGGAAGATGTGGGTTTTGCCTCCTACACTATTGGTGCTCCCCCACTACGACGACTTACGACTAACTCCCATCCCATTGGAGTTCCTCCCATGGCCAGGTCTCACCTTCATGGCAGCTATGACATAGCTCCGCGTGCACCATGTCCACCGATTGGCGCACACTATGTGGACAGCATGGGGCGGATGGGATACGGAATGCAGTCAAGCGGCATCATGCGACGTGATCAAGTGGAAGTGCTGGAACGTCATCTTGGCGGACAGAATGGGGATATGCAGCGCACGGTTCAGCTACCTCGACTGTCAACCGTGCCTACTCTCTTCGACCCCGCTCCACGTGAATACACAGAAGAAGACAAGGAACGGTTGTCACGAAAAATGGTGGGAGCAACGGTGGACAAAGCATTCACCACTACTCCGTTTGATGGCTCGAACTTCCGGGAGTGGGCACTACGGTTTCGTATGAATGCTCGCGTCACGAATCTGTGGGAGTTCTTTGTGACCCTGCAGTATCCGGTTACCGTGGGAAATGGTGACATTGACGACGCTATGGGGCGGCTGGAAATGCTACAGGCGGATTACTCACAGCGTGCGGCGCTCGCTTTTTGGGTCCTACTGCACAGCGTGAGCACCACGATTCAGCTACAACTGGACATGTTTCAGGAATCCTACAGCCCAGCATATGAAGCGTGGGATTACTTAATGGATACTTACCAGGCCAAAGATTCGGTGGCGAAGGTCTCTCTCTTGAAGCAGTTGGACAACCTGAAAATGGGGAGTCAAGAGAGGGTGGAGGAGTATGTGAACTGCTCAACGGCAATCCGGGACAAGTTAGCACTCGCGGGGAAGATGGTGGATGAGGACACATTCACCTTAAATCTGCTCACCGGACTACCGGCACATTGGGAGGAGATGAGGCACTCGGCAATGCTACACAACATTCGCGTCCATGGCTCGACCCAAGGTGGCTCAGCGTTGTTGCTCCGTCACCTCCGGGTGTGCCGTAGCTCCCCACAGGTGCCCCATGGCTGCTTCCCGCTCATTCGCCGTCGGTTGCTCCCATACTCCCTTCCGCACATCATAGATCATCCCTGGTCCCGGCAACTCTCCCTCCATACAGAATCCGCGGGCGTCATCGTAGGACACCAGCGTCGGCAGCGCTTGCCGCGGCTTGCCCGGCTCGTTACACTGGTACTGTGACGGGTGATCGGGGCACGTCACCGGCGCTGGCAGGCGGTTTGGCTCCAGGATGTCACTCACTAAGCGTGGTTCTGGGCGCTGCATCAACGCCAGCGAGTGCCGCAGCGCCGCTGTGGACATCACGTTCTGCCAGTACCGCCTCGGCCGGTGTGCTCGCGACCCCAGCTGCGCCGCGTCGACTGGTACTCCTCTCCCCAGAACTCCTACTATTTCCTCGAACGCTCTCTTCACCGGCTCTCGCTTATCTTCGGCCAGGTCTACGTTCTCCAGGATGTAAGCGACTTCTCCCTGTCGCTGCTGCACCATCTCTAGCACCCGCCGCAAGTCCCGGAACGAGGCTCCCCGAATGTCTTCCATTCCCAAGCCTTCCCCGGCTCGAGAGTATCCCTGACATTCCCACCCTGCAATGATCAGGTCTATCTGCCCCCAGCTCTCCAGTACTTGCTCCGATATATCTCTGACGTCGTGAACCTCTGATTCGGACTCGCCTGGAAGCGCGTCTTCCCACATTTGGTCCGGATATTCTTCCCAAAGCAGCTCTGCGTGGTGGCGCGCCATCTGTCGCACAGCTGGATCGCGCTCGACGTGAATCCACTTCTTGACCGTACATCCCGCTCGTAGCGCCGCTGCCAGGCCGGTCCCGATCCCCCCGTACAACTCCAGGATGCGGATGGGCACGTCCAAGGCCTGCACCCTACTGACCCGTTCCTTCAAATCCGGCGGGCCCCGTCCCAAAGTCCATCTCTCGATCCGCCGTTCGTATTCCTCCTCGTATCTCTCCCAAGGCCAATCCTCTAGTTCCTCTGTCAGATCCTGCCTTTGCGCCTGGTACGCCTCTCTCGGCTCCTGCCGCACGAACCGGACGGGCAGCGTGCCTACGGGGCTCTCTGGGTCCCAGTATTGCACGCGGAAGAGCACCTTCTCTTGCCACGTGCAGATGGTAGCTCCTACTCGATAGATGAGTTCCATCCCGACGAGGACGTCGTAGTCCTCTGATTCCGAGACACCGCACTGTAACCTGATACAACACTCCTTCTCGGTCCCTGGTAAGAGCACCACTTCTACAGGCCGTCTGGTTTTCGGCATCCACTTCGGCTTGCCTCCTTCGGCAGTCATGAGTAGAATTCCCCGCTCAATGGTGCGCCCGGATACGTCCAATTTCAGTTGGTTGGCAAGCCCCTTGCCGATGAGCACATGATGTGCTCCGGTATCAATGATGGCTTGCCTCACGGGCAGGCCTCCCACGGTCAGACTCCCCTTCTCTGCGATCAGCACCGACGCCTGGCACACCAGCCTTTCGTTAGGGTGTCGTCTCATCTCCGAGGGCCGCGCTCCTTCAGCTCGGCTACTCCGGGGGCGAGTTCCACTCGACGCTTCGCTACTCTGGGACGGTTCGGCCCTTGGTCGGAGTCAGATATCCTCTCGAGCCCGAGGGTAGGCCATGACAGCGTACTCCCTCGTGTAGTCCCCTTCGCCTTCTTCCTCGGCTTCATCCACTTCTTCGTACGCCAACAGCGCCCGCGTCTTTTCCTCCGTCGGATTAGGCATCTGCTCGAGTCTCCGCTGCAGCCGCCGGACCTCGACTTGGAGCTCTTCTCGAGTTGCCCCCAGCGCGTCTCGCGGACGGCTGTAACAGTCCTCCTTCCGGTGCCCGCGTTTCCCGCACTGCTCACATGTCGGCACGTTGGGGCATTCACGCTTCAGGTGCCCGTGCTCTCCACAGGTATGACAAAGCCGCGGGTCGGCTCGCCTGCTGCCCCCAGATGCGGGATCGGGTACCGCCGCCGCAGCCCAGCTCGTCTTCGCCCGACTCTTCCCTTCCGAATCTTCCAGATCCAGCAGTCGTTGCGCTTGTTCCGTTTTCTTTGTCAGCGAATAGACTTCCTTGAGAGTGACATCAGCGCCGATGCTGTAGACGGTGCTCCGCACCACTCCTTTCAGCTCTTCGTCTAGCCCCCGCACGAACTTCCGCACCAGCAGGCGTTCGTCAGTGCTTTTGAGATCTTCGGCTAATTCGCGGAGTCTGCAGTAATACGCCAACAGCGACTCTTCTTTCTTACGGCGGAAGTCTCGAAACTCATCAACGCGCGCTTTAGTCTGCCCAGAGAACTCCTTCCTCAGCAGCTGCAGAAATCTGGCCGTTGGATTGACTATCTCCCCTTCCACCAACTCTTCTAAAACTTCATCTCGGGTCAGACGGTAGAAAGTCTCAGCCTCGCCCGCCAACGTCCCTACCATCTTCCGAAAGAATTCAGCCGGATCGTAATCGTCGCGCTCCCAACAATACTGCACGGTCTCGAGCTGCATAAGGTAATTCTTCAGACTGGGGCCCACACCCGTAATGCCCGTATATCGCTCGGCCACCTCCACTTTGGGCAAGTTAGTCGTCTTCCAGCGCGCTCCACCAGAGCTAAGTCCCTCCTGCAGCCCGTCTGGTGCACTCGCAACCCCGCTGGGTATTATCGATCTTCCTTGCATCGTCTCCTGTACGTAGCTTTCCGTCGGCCTCCAGCGCGTGTCAGGCCGATCCTTCTTCGGAGGCATCCCTGGCATGCCGGTTTGCGGAGTCATCGCTTCTCGGTTTTTCCAACGTTCACGTATCTCCTCAGTCCAGCGCACGTCGAGTGGAGTATCTCCCGGGTCTGAGACAACAGTGCGCGGTCGTTCCATGCTGTCTCTCCTTGCGCGAGCTCGTTGGTGGGGCGTCCGATACTTAAGTGAATCGGTTTCGGCGCGTGACACGCCGGCGTATCCTTGAACGGCTATAGCTTCTGCACGCCACCCTGCCGTGGGCTTCGACTCGCCAGTGTCGTTCCACAAACGCGTCCTTAAAAGATCTCGTCGATTCATTGACAGCTCCTTGCGTGATTGTTAAAAAGCTCCCTGTCCTCAGTCAGGGCATAGTTCTGCAAACCCTAGCTCGACTGACTGAAGGAGGGGAAGCCCGAATATGAGTGCTTGCGCAGTTGGTTTCTCGTGCTCAGTTTCGCTAATGAAAAAGGAAAATTGTAAGCATAGTGTGAAAACAATCACGCAAGCGATCCTACCTCTGCTTGCCTCATTCTTAAGTACCAACGGTGGGTTACCGTTATGCCAACGGTTCTCGCTCGCCCGCCAAGTCGCTGTTTTTCGGTTGCATCGCTTCGGCCGCAGCTGTTTCTCTTGTCATCCTCCCTACTGTATTGTTTTATATCCTATTAGTCACGATGATATATCTACTGCTCTACGCTCAGATTAGAATCGTGACATAACGCACTACAGGCAGGGGACTATTCGGTGGGCCCTAAAAAAAAACGGTCCTGGAACAGGACCTACTTTGATACCATGTCAGAAGACTAAGCGAGAATGAATGCATTGATCAGAAAAGTGGTACAAGTACTAACCCTAATTGGGTTGTACCCCATATAGGCTACCCCACTACAGCCAACACAACATAAGCAGCAGTGTAGTTTGACATGTTTTTTGCCTCAGAAACATGCAGGCCCGACCTCTCGTACATCGCGAGCCAATTGGCTTAGTACTCTCGCAAACCAACGGCTGAGAATCTCCTCGATCTTCAGCGCGCTGCAATTCTTCATCTCCACGCCCAACATCCGGCTACGTGGACACCGATCATGCTGCTGACCCCGACAATCGACTGTCTGGAACTGGGTTCATGTTCCGCCTCGAGCCAACAGAAACCATATTCTGGAATTTGTAGGAGCAGGAATTGGTTGCCCTATCGTCGACGGCAGCAGTTCGCGAGGGGCTCTATCTACAAGAGCTCCTGCAGGAGGCAAAAATTCCAACTTCGCCAACATTTCGCCTGCACTGCGACAACCAGAGCGAGATCAGAATTGTGAACAAGCCGGGATTCATCAACCGCACCAAGCACATCACGCTGGGGTACTTCTTCGCCAAGGACGAAGTTGAAGAGAGACAAGGTCGATCTGACCTACTGGCCTACGTGTAACATGGCAGCCGATTTCCTTGTGGAGTGACTGCCTCGTCAGCAGTACCAGCACTGCTCCGAACTCAGCGGAGTAGTCAAGGTCAAGACTTGTTACCAGCAGGAGTGAAGGGTGGTGTTACAAATAGTAAATGGTGAAAGTAATGTGCAGTCCTAACAGTAACAAGTGAAGCACGAAGTAAAAATACGAAGGCAAAAAGGAGGATTGACACGAAGGGTCGCATACGGTTACGAGGGATCTGGACCGTCTATGCAGATAGCATAGGGCTGCTGCAGGAGCGACGATTCTACCAGGAACAGTTCGTAACCGTATGGAGTCGCACGGCTGGATTTCGCTGCAATAAGGGAATGTACCACTTAGAGTACACGGCTAGTCTAGGTCGTTTATTTCAAACTTATATGTTGCATGTTGTGTAGGCTGTAGTGGGGTAGCCCATATGGGGTACAACCCAATTAGGGTTAGTAGTTGTACCCATCGTGCTGCTAGTTCATCCATTCCTGCTCATCAGATTCTGACATGGTTTCAGAGTAGTAGGTCCGTAGGAACGTTTTTTTTCGGGCCCACCATTAGCTAGTGACTGACTGCGGTTACCGCGCTACCCCACGCCCTGACCTGCGCAGCGCAATCAGCGCGCGCCCTGCCCTGCCCTGCCTAGCGTCACACTGCTCATGCACGCCTTGCCCTGCGTCGCGCTGCCCTGCGCACGCCCTGCTCTGCCCTGCGCCGCACTCCCCCGAGCACGCCCTGCCCTGCCCCGCGTCACGCTGCCCCTCGCATGCCCTGCCCTGCCCCGCGTCGTGCTGCCCTGCGCACGCCCTGCCCTGCCCCGCGTCGCGCTGCCCCGCGCACGCCCTACCCTGCCTCGCGTCGCGCTGCCCCACGTACGCCCTGCCCCGCGCACGCCCTGCCCTGCCTCGCATCGCGCGCCCCTGCAGCACGTCGCGTCGCGCGCCCCTGCTGCATGTCGCGCCATGCGCCCCTGCAGCCCGTCGCGTCGCCCGTCGGCCCTGCCCGTGCCAGTCGCATCGCCAGAGCGGGCTGCCCTAGCTCGCCGCGACGCCCGTCCGCCCTGCCTACCTGCGCGCCGCCCCTGCCCGCCCCGCGTCGCGCCGCCCCGTGCATTCCGCCCGCGCGCAGACCCTTGCAGCCCACGCGCCGCCCGTCTGCAGCCCGCGAGCCTCCCCTGCAGCCCGCGAACCGCCCCTGCAGCCAGCGTGCCTGCCTCTTGCAGCCCGTGCACTACCCCTGCAGCCCGCGAGCCACCCCTGCAGCCCGTGCACTGCCCCTGCAGCCCGCGAGCCGCCTCTGCAGCGCCCAGCGCGCCCTGCTAAACCCTAAAAAAAAAAAAAAAAAAAAAAAAAAAAAAAAAAAAAAAAAACAACAACAACAACAACAACAACAACAACAACAACAACAACAACAACAAACAAAAGAAAAAACAAAACAAAAAAAAAAACCCTAGGAGCTACTGCCTGCTACTGCCCTGCTCTGGCAGCTCGCCGTCCTGCTCTGGCCGCACGCCGCCCTGCTCTGACCGCGCGCCGCCCTGCTCTGGCCGTGCGCCGCCCTGCTCTGGCCGCGCGCCGCCTTGCTCGAGCCGGGTGCCGCCCTGCTCTGGCCGCGCGCCGCCCTTCCCTGACCGTTCACCACCCCGTCCTGCCCTAGTGCCTCCTCGCCGCCCTTCCTTCCCTACGTGCTGCCCTGCTTGTCGCATGACTTCTCTTCACGGCACCGGTGGGAGTGGTGGCGGCGGTGGCGACAGCAGTGGGAATGGTGGCGGCCTCAGTAGCAGTCGCTTTGGAGCTGTTCGGTGGGGAGTTTCTGGCGGTGGCCAGATGCAGCTGCAGCGACGTCTGAGCGAGACCTTTACGCCCCAGCAGCTTCGTGAGTGGTACTCTCATAGGTGTCGTGGCGGCGGCAGTAGTGGCAGTTGCGGTGCAGCTAGTCAGTTGGGAGTTTCTGGCGGTGGCCTGGTGCAGCTGCAGCCGCGTCCGCGCGAGACCCTTACGCCCCAGCAGCTTCGTGAGTGGTACACTCAGTGTGGGGGGTCTGCCCGGAGTAGTGCTCGCTGCCCGTACGTCATTCGCACAGGTGATCGGGCTGGTCAGACATGCGGGACACCTGGCCACACACAGTCCCGCTGCTTTTCCTGTCTAAGGACACCTGAAGTGCAGAGTTCGGCGACGCGGGTGAGCTCCCCCGCTGGCTAGAGCTGCTTAGGCAGGGCGTGGATGTCTTTGCGCAAGACTATGACGCTATCCTTACTACCATGTATGCATTGACTGTTACTGCTGAGGGTGACTGTTACCTATGAGTGCCGCCCGACCCAGGTATAGAGGCTGCTTCTCTAGGTGCTAGTGCATCTGCTCTCTCTGGTGCCAGACTGTTGCTGTCAGACTGGCTGATCCCTCAGGGGGCCCAGTTCTTTCCCGTTCTACCACTATTCTCCCGTGTCCGGCGGTTCCGTCCGGCTCACTCTCCGGTCTTCACCTCCCCTCGTTCTCTACAAACTTGGTGAGTACCGTTGCCCTCCAGGATGCAATGGTTGATACCTTTACTCCTGGGGGTCAGCGTGTGTCGATCTGCACGTGTGCACGGATGTGCCATCACCTGGCCACGTTCACCCGTCGGCCTGGGTCGAGTCTGTACACACTGACTACTAAGCCTCCCTAGGTAGCTGCGTCCGCGTCCGCGTCAGGTCAGCTTGCAGCCCCCTGCTCGTATCGCCCCCTGTCGCACCAGACTCTCCTTTGGCACCACCGCATTGGCCACCCCTCCCTGCCACGCCTCCGTGGCACACACTCCCGCTACCTTGTCTCAGGTCTTCCCAGGTCTCTGCCTGCCCTCCCGCGCTCGTCTGCCCTGCTCTGTCTTCCTTGCGTCGAGGGCGGCAGCGCACCGCTCCTCACTCCTCCTCGTTTCCCCCGACAGAGGCTCCCTTGCAGACTCTTCACATGGACGTGTGGGGCCCAGCCTGCGTCCGTGGACAGGGCCGTGAGCGATACTTTCTGCTGGTTGTTGACGACTACTCGCGTTACACCACGGTCGTCCCCTTGCGCTGCAAGGGGGAGGTCCTTGATGTCTTGATCCCTTGGATCCGCGCTGTTTGTCTCCAGCTTCGCGAGCGGTTCCGTGAGGACCTTTCTGTCCTGTGTCTGCACTCTGACAGAGGTGGTGAGTTTGCTCCGACCTCTTGCGGGAATTTTGTCATAGGGAGGGCATCCGCCAGACGTTCACGCTTCCGGCCTCTCTGCAGCAGAATGTGGTTGCTGAGTGCCGCATTGGCTTAGTCATGGAGGTCGCTTGTACCTCCATGATCCATGCGGCTGCCCCCCATTTTGTGTGGCCGTTTGCAGTCCAGTACGCTGCGCATCAGCTCAACCTCTGGCCCCGTGTCTCCTTCCGGAGACCTCGCCCACACTGCGTTGGACGGGGGAGGTTGGCGATGCATCGGTGTTCCGGGCCTGGGGATGTTGTGCCTTTGTCCGCGACGCTTTCGCGGATAAGCTCTCCTCCTGTGCCGTTCCCTGTGTCTTCCTTGGCTTTCCCCCTGACGTGTCTAGCTGGAGGTTTTACCACCCCACCACGCGCCGTGTCTTCCCCTTTCAGGTTATCACGTTTGACGAGTCGGTCCCTTTTACCGTCTCTTCCCCTACCGCACTGCCACTCTCCCCCCCCCCCCCCCCTCCTTGCTGCTCTTCCTCGCTCCAGGTCCCCCTCCGGTAGACCCCCTCCTCCCTCAGGGTCCTGCTCCTTCAGGTGTGTCTCAGGTAGACCCCCCCCCACGTGGCTGAGCCTGTCAAGGTAGCTGTCGACTCAGGTGCTGCTAGGGGTGCTGCGTCTGAGGGTGCTGGGCCTGCGCGCGCGGAGCCTGGGGTTGCTGAGCCTAGAGCTGCTGAGTCTGGGGGTGCTGAGCCTGGGGGTGCTGAGCCTGAGGGTGCTAAGCCTGGGGGTGCTGTGTCTGCTGGAGGTCCTTCGGGTGCCTCGTCACATCGCGAGCCTCTCTCTCCACTGCCGCTACGGGAGCGGTTTTTTTTGCGCTGGAGTGGCGCTGCTGGAGCTGGGGGACCTACCACTGGAGACACTGCCGCTGGAGGCCCTAGAGCTGGACGCACTGGAGCTGCTTGTCCTAGAGGCGCTGGAGGTGCTGCAGGTACTGGAGGTGCTGGAGGTGCTGGCGCTGGTCCTGCCGGAGCTGTCGGTACTATGTTTGGGGGTTCTGAGCCGGAGGGTGCTACGTCTGGGGGTGCTGAGCCTAGGGGTACTGCCCCTACTGGAGGTACTCCGGGTGCCTCGTCCCGGCGAGAGCCTCTCTCACCACAGCAGCTTCGCGAGTGGTTTGCTCAGCGCACCCGCCTTCTGAGTGGTGCTGCTGGACCTCCTGATTCTGGAGGTGCTCGTACTAGAGGTACTAGAGCTGGTAGTGAGCTGGAGCTGGTGGTGCTGCTGCTGCTGCTGGAGGTGCTGGAGCTGCTGGTCCCGGAGGTGCTCGTTCTGGAGGTACTGGAGCTGCTGGAGCTGGTGGTGCTGGAGGCGCTGGAGCTGCTAGACGTACTGGAGGTGCTGCAGCTGCTCGAGGTCCTGGAGCTGCTGGAGGTGCTGGTGCTGCAGGTGCTACTGGAGCTGCTGGTCCCGGAGTTGCTGGTACTGGAGCTGAGCTGGTGTTGCTGGAGGCGCTAGATCTGTCAGTATTGGTGCTGAAAATGCTGTGCGGCCGCGACCGTACTTCGTTCCACTGCTTCGCCAGGTTCTTGGTCTCCAGCCTTCTGTTGACCTTACTCCACCTCTACCGTGTCCACCGCCTGACCAGTCGCAGCCACAGTTCTATCCCGCCTCCCCACTGCATGCTCCTTCTCCTTACACTGAGCAGACAGACTCCCTTACTGAGCGTCCTGTGCCTGCGTCTCGTCCTGCCTCGCCTGTTCGAGCTGCTCGCGCTGTTCGTTGTGTCCCGCGTCCGCGTCCTCCCCCTGTGCCCGGCACTCACACTATGACATTTCGTCCTTCCTCTGTTCCACTACGAGCTCCCTTGCCGTCTCCTTCTACGTCCTCTCTTCCTGACAGTCCAAACCCTGGGTCTGACTTGGTTCGTGCTGCCAGTCCTACTGTCACACGTCTTCTAGCCATTGTTGTCACCGACCATTCGTTCGAGTCCACTACTGCGTCTGCCCTAGTTGCTGAGCATCTTGACTTTGCTACTGCGTGTCGTCTAGCCTACGCCGCTAGTCTTGTTGCTGAGTCTGGGTCTGTATGTCTTCCGTCCATCGGGGGTGACTGTGCTCTTGGCACGAACGTCCTTGAGGACAGGCAGGAGGACTTTGAGTGTCTTGCAGCTGTTGTACCTCATCGTGTCCATGCTGATTGCACCTGAGGGAGACTCGGATGCTCCAGACATCCTGACCCCACGCTCCTACGAGGAGGCAATTATGGGTCCCTACTTCTCTTAGTGGCAGACAGCCATGGACGCAGAGATGGCATCCTGGAAGTCCATGCACCCCCAAACCCTCAGCATGGAGGGATCTCCCCTTGAGCCGGTCCACTTCATGTGAGGGGACAGGTTGTCCCTGTCGGCGGTGGTGGAGAGAAGGTTGTGCAGGCGCACCGCGTGGTTCATGGCGTAGGGCCAAAAATTCTTTGGCAGGCCGGACTGGTTCATAAGGGCGCGAACTTTTGTCATGAGAGTGCGATTGACCCTCTCTGCGACGCCTTGCTGCTGGTGAGCGTAGGGGAGAGAAATCTCATGCTTGATCCCCTTCTCGGTAAGAACACTCTCCAGCTCGTTGCTGCGAAATTCCTTGGCCCCATCACTCTGCCAGATCTTCAGCTTCCTTCCTGACTGCCGCTGCGCGTGCGCGAGGAAGATGCGAAACACTTCCGGAGCTTTGGAGCGGGTATCGACGTTGGCGACCCACACATGACGCGAGTAGGCATCGATGAAGGTGAGGGTATATTTCTCGTCGTTGATGCCGTCGAAGGTGAGCACGATGAAGTCGCTGTACACTTTCTCCAGCTTCATGTAGCGGTTGGTGCTCGGCTCCAGAGAGGGATAGGCGCTGTGGGAGAGCACAGCTCTGGGGCAGACAGTGCAAGTGATCGGGTGTGTGGTGTTGTGCGGTTCTATTCCGTCGGGGCGCAGCAGTGCTCCTGGCAGAAAAACTTTAGCGCGGAGGCAGTTGGTGAGGGTCTGGCGAGAGGGGTGGCCCAGCCGCTGGTGCCAGAGATCATCTTCGGCGCGAATGTCGGAGTTGCGCTTGTAGCGAGCATAGTGTTCCGCTACTTCTGCTTCCGTAAGCTGCGGGATCTGGAGTGGGGGTTCTTCCTCTTTTCCTGGTTCTGCTTCGTTGTCCGGCTCCTCTGCTTTTGCTTCTGCTTCTGCCGTTGTCTCCCCTTCTGCAGGTGCCGTTGAGAGGTAGAGGGCGAGAAATTCACGGTCGGGAATGATGGTGAGCGGGGTCGTGGTGCCTTCAATGAAATGAGCGAACGGATCTGGGCGAGAGATTGGACCAAGTGAGTCCCGCGGAGGAGTTGGTGGTATATTCCCCTCCTCAATCTCCGACCAAGGATCACTCCAGCGATGAGGTGAGCGAGGAGGTTCACGAGTGCGTGGGGGTCGTTCGAGGGAAATGGCGACGCGGGGTGATTCTTCTCCGCGCTCAGCTTTCATCTCTCGTTCAGCTTCCTCTAGTTCTTCTTGTGTGAGCTCCCCTTCTTTGGATTTGGCTGTTCCCCATCCTCCTGTGGTGACCATGCCGCTTGCGCTGGCTCCCCATGCTCCAATGGCGGAAGCCCAGGTTGCGCCTTCTTCTGGTTCATAATCTTCGTCTCCCCATGCGCCTCGACGTGCTGACTCCTCGTCCCATCCTTCCGCAACGCGCTGTTCGTACAGTTTTTGATTCTTTTCTGCCCTGATCTTGTCGCGTTCTTCCTTAACACTCAGCTTTCCTTCTGTGTCAGGATCCTTCCAAGCCGGATCAATTTCACGGCGGTAGACTTCGCGGGTGTATGGTCGCGGTCGTCCATCTTCGTCGAAGGTGGTGGTATTGGCTTCTAGCACGAACCGGAGGTTTTCCGAGTATGGTGTTGTTCGCTCAGCTCGCTGATGTCCGAAGTCAAGGCTCGGTTCGCCGAAGATGCGGTAAGATGACACAGCGAGTTCTTGTTTAGTCATGCCTGTTGGTTCTGCCTCGGCGCTCGCCGCTTCCTGGATTGTCGCGTACTCCTTTTCGACTTATTCTGTGCGGCTCGTCGTGGGTGTGTGACAGATGGTGCTGAGACCATTGATGTCTGGCTCGTGCAGGTTGATCTCACGTGGATGAGGGCTGCGGCGAACCCATGGTCGCCCGTCTGGATTCTCCCATGATTTCTTGTCCATGTAGGCGAACTCAAGGGGGACGAGGTCCACAAGCTTGTTTGACGATGCTTGGCACGACGGTACGTCGAAGTCTAGGACGTAGATCCCGTTGATTGAGCGGGCTCGTCCAAGATATTTGAATGATTCAGGAGGGGTGTCCGGGGGAGCGTAGGTGAGGATAAGATCTCGTGTGGTCAGGTCTGTGGTGAGAATGACACCGCAGTCGCGAAGTTGTCCTGCTGAGAGGAGATTAAAGCGAAGATCCAGGATGTAAAGTACGTCGTTGAACGAGATGTGTGTGTTGTTGTCTCGTGCTTGCAGGACCACGATGCCTTGCGCATTGGCGCGCAGCTGCTCGTTTTTTGCGACGATGACGTAGGTGGGGGGGGCGCGGATCAGGTTCGATACATATCGCGTGGATCCCACCATGTGCCGTCCGCAGCAGCTATCCAGGTTCCACGTGTTGTGGTTGTCGGTGTTGTTTCTGCGCAGAAGTAGCGCCAGTCGCGGAGTCACCAGAGTTGCCTTGTAGCGCTTGTGGAAGAAGGGGTCTTCGTCTTCCTTCCATCCCACCGGTACGTATTGTTGGTTGTCATGTGGCGGGCTTTCCCGCAATGTGATTGGCTGATTCCAATCCTGCTCGTCCTCGTCGTTTTGGTAGTAGTGATTTTCAGTAAGGGGATTATTCCAACCCTCTTCTGGTTCGAGGAGTCTTCCTTCGATTTCGTTCTCTTCGTCAGGTTCAGCTGTGCGACGTCGGCGCGTCGCCAAGTTCGCGATGATGTTTCTAGGAGCTCTTGATTGAGGTCCTTTCTGATGTTGATGTTGTGCAGGAGGACGAGGTGTCCGATGCTGAGACTGACGAGTGTCTTGGCGGCCGACCCAGTTGTTGTGGTCAGTGGAATTTGGGTGGCGATAGTTGGATCGGGATTTGCATCGATCCGTTGAATGTTTGAAGCCTTTGCATATTTTGCAGTAGTGGCGCCTTGGTTGTCATCGCTCTTCATGGTTGTCTGCGTAGAAGGCGAGGCGCTCTCGGCGCGGCGCAGAGCTTGTTCTGCTCGAGTCCATGTCCTGCTGTTCAGTCAGGTGTGCGGCGCATAGCGCGGCTTCTGAGATAATTCCTTGCTGTTGGAGTAGCGCTTTGCAGGGCTTCCACTCTGGCCCGAGTCCTTGAAGGACTATGTTTACGAAGATCTCTTCCGAGATTGCGCTCCCATGCTTCGTGATCTGGTCACGGATGTTGCGACAGCGGTTAATATAAGAGTTCGCTTTCTCCCCGTGCCCCATCTTTGTCTCCATAAGCTGCTGCAGGAGCTTGCTGGCTGTGACCGAGTCCTTGGGCTGATAAACCTCAACGAGGTGCTTCCAGGCTTCCAAGGCTGGAGCGGCGCTCTCTTTGTAGGAGCGAATGCTAAGTTGTTCCGAAGGTGTCATATTTCGCAGCAGCACACTGTACGCCATGAGGGACTTTCTGTAGTACTGAGCCCTGGCGTCGTCGGTGTCGTCCACCGGTTTAGGATAGGAGCCGTCGAAGTAGTGGTAGATCTGCGCTGTCTGTAGGAGGAGCTCAAGCTCGAAACTCCATGTGTAGAAATCTTTGCCGTCAAAAGCGGCAGTAGTCTTGATTTTTGAAACGCTGAGGAAGCATGCTTACGCAGAGTTAATAACTTCATCACTTGGACGGGGGGCAGTTGTTGTTGATTTGTCTATGTCGAGGGAGAAGGTGTGCGCGGCGGTATCACGGCTTTTCGTAGCCGGTTGTCCAGGTTGAGCCGGTTGGGAAGAGGTTCCCGCATCGCCCTTGCGCAAATCTTGGAGTTCTTTCTCTAAAGTTGAAAGTCGAGTGAATAACTGCTCGAATGCGACAGTGCCGATCGTAGTTGTCACCTCATTTTTCGCAGCCGGGTTGAGTTGTCCTTCAGTCGTCAGATTTGCTTGGCCTCCGGATCTTCTGGCCATCTTGGTCTTGGAGCGTGTGCCGCTCGCCAGATCTTGGTTTGGCGAATTTCACGGAAGTGAAGTTGCGAAGAATCCCTGAGTAGCTCTCATACCATGTTACAATCCCAAATGGGACTTAGCGAAGGATCGCTCAGGGTTGATCGTGTGAGAAATGAGGAATGATTGCATTGAGCAACATGAGGAGTACAAGTAGGAAACCCTAAAGTGTTGTACCCCATATGAGCTACCCCACTACAGCCTACACAGACTATAGCATATAAGTTTGACACACCCCCATAGGCAAAGTGGGGGAGAACAAGAGGTCACAAGACCAGTCAAGAGAAGCAAGGCAAGCTCAGGGTGGATCACAACGTCACCACACAATCTGAGCACAAGCACAAGGCCACAAGGCCAGTTCATATGCAGAGTTATACATCAAGATGAACGAACAAGGCAGTGATCTCAACCTAGCAAGGGTAAGCATGCAAGTGCAGGTATATATAGATCACAGTACAAGCAAAGTCAAGAAGTGAGCAAGTGAGGCCAAGTAGGCACAAGACCTAGCAAAGTACAAAAGCGCTGATGATCACAAGGCGGAAGTGCCTTGGTAAAGATATCAGCAGTGTTGGCCTCAGAGGCCACGTAAGCAAGGCGCAGCTGACCGCGCTGCTGCAGCTCACGAGCAAGGAAGTAGCGAAGAGCAATGTGCTTCGTTCTGTGCTCTAGTCTGTGCTCCCGACACAAGGCCAGCATGGCCTTGTTGTCTACGTACAGAACTGGAGGAGAACGAGGCGGCTCTCCTAGGTCAGTCAGCAGGTAGATGAGCTAGCGTAGCTCCTGTGCAGCCATGGCCCCCGCGTAGATCTCAGCCTCACAGTTGGAGCCGAGAACAGAAGACGAGCGGGTAGACCGCCACGAAACAGAGCCGGAGCCAAGGCTGAAGGTGTAACCCTGTGACGACCGCTGCGTAGCCTGGTCGTCAGCCCAAGAAGCGTCTGCGTGACCGGTGAGGACCACTGGACGTCGCCCTCCAAGCACTAGCCCCATGCCCGATGTACTGCACAAGTAGCGCAACACCCTCTTCGCTGCAGCCATATGCTCTGGTCGGTGTCTCCCAGGAGCAACATAGCGTGCCAAGATGCTAAGAGGGTATGCTAGGTCAGGTCGTGTGCAGGTCATCAGGTACATGAGGCAGCCAACAAGCTCTGGGTACGGGCCACTCGGCTCTACGGACTCATCCGAAGGCAGAGCTGAGAGCGAGTGGCGAGTAGACAGAGGAGTGGCCTGAGGCGAGGAGTACGTGAAGTCGAAGCGCTGAAGGACCTGCTGCACCATGTGTGACTGAGTCAGGGTAATGGTGCGCTGTGCTCTGTCCCAGGTGATCTGCAAGCCAAGGTAGCTGTGCAGTTCACCCAGGTCTGTGCACGAGTGTCTCTTCTGCAGCTCGGACTTCACGTGGGCGAGTCCAGCAGTGTCAGCAGTGGCAAAGACCAAGTCGTCGACGTACACGAGGATGTAGAACGGCGGCAGAGAGGTGTCGGTGCGCAGAAACAGCGACGGGTCGGCAGTAGAAGGGGCAAACCCAAGAGCCGCAAGTGTAGTCCTCAGTGTGTCGTGCCACTCATGGGGCGCCTGGCGGAGACCGTAGACTGGCCGCCGGAGGCTCCACTGGGTACCAGGAGGAAATGACCCAGTGAAGCCAGGTGGGCGGCGCAGCCAGATCTCCTCGTGCAGGCTGCCCTGCAAGAAAGCTGTGCTGAAGTCAGGAGAGTGAAGCTCGTAGTCGCGCTGAGCGGCTATGTGCAGCAGCACCCGAAGAGTGGTCATCTTCGGAGTGGGGGAGAAGGTCTGAAAGTAGTCAACTCCCTGCCGCTGACTGAAGCCTCGAGCCACGTAACGCGCCTTGAAGACAGGCGGAGAACCCGGCGGCCGCTTCACCCTTAAAATCCACATGCCACTGACGATGTTCGCCCCAGGTGGGGGAACCTCGTCGACGTAGGTGCCTGTGGACTTCCAAGAAGCCATCTCTGCGTCCATGGCTGACTGCCACTGTGAGGAGTAGGGACCCTCGATCGCCTCAGCGTACGATCGAGGAGTCGGGATGTCTGGTGCATCCGGGTCTCCCTCAGGGGCAAGCAGCGTGGACACGAGATGAGGCAAAGCAGCAGCAAAACACTGGAACTCCTCCTGCCTGTCCTCAAGGACGTCCGTGCTAAGAGCACACTCACCCCCGACGGACGGAGGACAGACAGACTCAGACTCAGCAACGAGACTAGCGGCGTAGTCTAGACGACAGCGAGCAGCAAAGTCGACAAGCTCAGCAACTAAGGCAGCAGTGGACTCAAAAGAAGGGTCAGTGACAACAGTAGCCAGGAGACGCGTGACAGTAGGATTGGCAGCACGAAGAGAGTCAGACTCAGGGTCAGCAAGAGTAGGAAGAGAGGACTCTGGAGGAGACGGCAGCGGGACACGCAGAGGAGCAGTGGAAGGACGCAGTGCCATCTGGTGTGTGCCGGGGACCGCGAGAGGACGCGGACGCGGAGCACGACTACTAGTGCAAGCAGTACGAACAGGCGACGCAGGACGAGACGCACGCTCACGACGCTCAGCAAGACCTCCAGTAGGACCAGTGTAGGGAGAAGGAGCAGGCAGGGGGGAGGCGGGCTGTAACTGTGACTGCAACTGGATAGGCTGTGGACACTCTAAGGGAGGAGCAGGACCAGTAGAGGGCGGGAGACCAAGAACCTGCTCAAGGAGCGGAACGAAGTACGGCCTCGGCCGCGCAGCGCCTCCAGAACCAGCAGGGACAGCACCCGTACTCCCAGCGGCGGCACCATCGTCAGCAGCACCTCCAGCTCCAACAGCGCCAACTCCAGCACCCTCAGAAGCACCAGCGCCAGCAGAACCACCAGCGCCAACACCCCCAGCAGCTCCAGCTCCAGTAGCTCCAGTAGCACCTCCAGCAGGACTCCCAGTCCCAGCAGCTCCAGAACCGCCAGGACGAGCACCTCCAGGACCAGGAGCAACAGTAGTGCCTCCAGCTCCAGCAGCACGGCTCCAGCGCCGAGCAAACCACTCGCGCAGCTCCTGCGGAGAGAGTAGCTCCCGCCTTGACGAAGCACCGCCAGAGGCCACACGAGTAGACCCAGCACCCCCAGGCTCCGCACCCCCAGGCTCAGGACCCCCAGCCTCCGCACCCCCAGGCTCAGCACCCCCAGGCTCCGCACCCCCAGGCTCAGCACCCCCAGACGCAGCACCTCGAGACTCAGCACCCCCAGGCTCCGCACCCCCAGACCCGGCACCCGCAAGCGCAGCGCCCCTAGCAGCACCAGAGTCAACAGCTACCTCGACAGGCTCAACTGCGTCTACCTGGGACACACCTGACGGGGCAGGACCCTGAGGGGGGAGGGGGTCTACCGGGGGAGGACCTGGCGCAAGGAAGAGCGGCGGCGGGGGGAGGGGCGCAGTGCGGTAGGGGAAGAGACGGTAGTAAGGCACCGACTCGTCAAAGGTGACGTCCTGGGAGGACAGAACACGGCGCGAGGTGGGGTGGTAGAACTGCCAACCAGGCGCGTCAGGGGGGAAGCCAAGGAAGACGCAGGGAACAGCACGGGGGGACAGCTTGTCCGCAGACAAGTCGCGGACAAACGCCCGAGATCCCCAGACCCGAAACGCAGACGCATCGCCAACCTTCCCCGTCCACCACAAGGTGGGGGAGGTCTCTGGCAAGGAGACCCGGGGCTGAAGGTTGAGCTGATGCGCCGCGTACTGAACCGCAAACGGCCACAGAAAATGGGGAGCAGCCGCATGGATCATGGACGTACGAGCGACGTCCATGACCATGCCAATGCGGCGCTCAGCAATCCCATTTTGCTGTGGAGAGGCCGGAAGCGTGAAGGTCTGGCGGATGCCCTGTGCACGACAGAAGGCTCCCAGACGGGCAGAGGAAAACTCCCCGCCTCTGTCAGAGTGCAGACGCAGAACAGGAAAGTCCGAGCCGAAACTCTCTCTGAGCTGGAGACGAGCTGCGCGGATCCAGTCGATCAACACCTCAGTGACGTCACCCTTGCTGCGCAAGGGGAACACCGTGGTGTAACGCGAGTAGTCGTCAACCACCAACAGGAAGTAACGCTCGTGACCCTGTCCACGGACGGGCTCGGCCCCACACGTCCATGTGGAGAGTCTGCAGGGGAGCCTCTGTTGGAGGAAACTCGGAGGAGTGAGGTGCGGCGCGCTGCTGCCCCTCGACGCAGGGGACGCAGGTAGGGGCCGGCCCCGGAGGTAGGGGAGGGAGGGACCGGGGGAGACCAGAGACAAGGACACGGGAGGCCATGCCTCGGAGACGAGGCAGGGAGGGGTGACCAAGGCGGTGGTGCCAAAGGAGAGTCTGGTGGGACAGGAGACGACACGGGCAGGGCGCAGACTCAGGACCAGACCTGGACGCTGCAGCAAACACCTGACTCGACGCAGCTACCTGACCAGACGCAGTAACAGGAGGAGACTCAGTGGTCAGTGTGTACAGGCTCGACCCCGGCTGACGGGTAAACGTGGCCAAGTGTCGGCCCGTCCGAGCACACGTGCAGTGGGTCACCCGCTGACTCGCAGGAGTGAACTGGTGAACCCCCCCATCCTATAGATCAGCACCACTCACCAAGTTCGTAGAGAACGAGGGGAGGTAGAGACCTGACAGGGTGCCAGAAGGGGCCGCCGGACACGGCAAGACAGTGGAGAAGTGGGCAAGGACAGGACCCCCAGAGGGGTCTGCCAGGGAGACCGCAACTGGCCGACTAAGCAGCGTGAGTGTGGTGCGGTCTCGAAAGAAGGAGCGGGAAGCACCCGAGTCAAGGGTGAAGGTGTGGGAGGCCTGAGCTGACGTGGTACCTGAGAGAGCAGAGTCACCAGCACCTGGGGCAGCAGACGCACTAGCACCTGGAGCAGCAGCCTCACCAGCACCTAGAGCAGCCGCCTCAATGCCCGGGTCAGGCGGAACACACAGGTAACAGTCACCCTCATCACTAGTAGACACAGCATACATGGCAGCAAGAATAGCATCATAGTCAAGATCAAAGATAGCTACCCCCGCCCTAGACAGCTCTCCCCAGCGAGGGATCTCAGTGGCGTCAGGGAACTGATGACGCCAAGCGTCCGTCAGGCGGCCGAAGCAGCGCTGGGTGGAGTGCGTGCCCCCGCACTGCTCACCAGCGCGGTCGCCTGTACGGAGGACGTAGGTGCAGGGACCAGTACCCCCACCCCGCTGACGCCCAGCGTACCACTCACGAAGCTGCTGAGGGGACAGGGTCTCACGACCGCGCTGCTGCTGCTGGCGCGGACCACCACCGGAGCCACTCCTCGGCGCAGAGCCGCGACTAGCTCTACCGCCACCTCCGCCGCCTCCGCCACCTCCGCCGCCTCCGCCACCGCCGCCGCCTCCGCTCCCTCCGCCACCACCGCCGCCTCCTCCGCCTCCACTGCTGCCACCGACACCTCCACCCCCGCCACCACTCCCACCACCACCCCCACCCCCTCCACTGCCTCCACCACCACCTCCACCGCCCCCACTGGCCCCGCCAGCGCCCTTGCCCCCCTTGCCCTTGCCGGTGCAGCGCTTCCCGCTAGGGGCAGACGCAGCGCCGACCGACTCGAAGCCAACGAGGTCGGCCGAAGCAGCAGAAGCAACAGAGGGCAAGAGGGGGGAGGGAGAACACCCCTCAAAGACGGGGGTGCGAGGGTCACCACGAGAGGCTCCTACAGCGACTATGCTCTTCTCTGCTGCTAGGAGGCGCTCCTCGAGGAGGTCAACGGTGAGTGTGGTGGGGCAAACTGAGAGGAAGTGGTCTCTGACTAAGCGAAGGGAGTCAGGGAGCCGGGTGACTATGTAGTAGAGGGTGATGTACATGGGGGGGGGGTTCTTGGCACAGAACTCAGCAGGAAGCGCAGCGCGGTAGCGAGTGTCACTAGTGCGGAGGTGCGTAATGAGGTCAGCGACTGTGGGAAAGGCAGCAAGGTCAGGGAAGAGGTACGGTAGCATGAGGCGGCTCAGTGCAGCAGTGGCAGGGGAGGAGTAGCGCGCAACTACAGCGTCGTACAAGGTCTGAGCACTCTTGTACTGGCTAAAGTGCGCACGCTCAGAGGTAGGCAGGTGGCGACGCACAGCAAGACGTGCAGCAGCATCGCGCGTGGCCCACTGTGAGCGAACAGTGGCGTCAGCATCAGCAGCGGGGGCAGAAGAGGCACCAGAAGTGAGGTCAAAGAGGGAGAGGCCGTCTGCCCTGTCGCACTGTACGAAAAGCTGCAGGTCATCTATCCAGACATCAAAGTCAATGGCCCGACCCTCAGCGTCAAAAGCGAGGACACTAGGGGTAGCCATGACAGTAGTAGACTAGCAGCGCAAACAGTAGGGTGAGGGCAGTGCTGTGAAAGGGGCGCTGCTCTTACCGGACAGGGCGGCTCGGGTGGCTCGGCTGCAGGGCGGCTCGGCGGCTCGGCTGCTGGGCGGCTCGGCGGCTCGGTTGCTGGGCGGCTCGGTGGCTCGGCTGCTGGGCGGCTCGGCTGCTGGGCGGTTCGGCGGCTGGGCGGCTCGGCTGCTGGGCGGCTCGGCGGCTCGGCGGCTCGGCCGTTCGGCTGCGACTGCTGCTGCAGAGACGGCGGCGGCTGCTGCCTCAGGGACGGCAGCGGCCGGCCGCTAGGGGCCGCGTCAGGTGCAGGAGAGGGCCGCGTCAGGGGCGGCGTAGGGGCCGCGGCAGGGGCGGCGAAGGGGCCGCGTCAGGGGCCGCGTCAGGGGCCGCGGCAGGGGCCGCGGCAGGGGCCGCGTCAGGGGCCGCGTCAGGGGCCGCGGCAGGGGCCGCGGCAGGGGCCGCGTCAGGGGCCGCGTCAGGGGCGGCGTAGGGGCCGCGTCAGGGGCCGCGTCAGGGGCCTCGTCAGGGGCCGCGGCAGGGGCCGCGTCAGGGGCCGCGTCAGGGGCGGCGTCAGGGGCGGCGTAGGGGCCGCGGTAGTGGCGGCGGAGGGGCCGCGTCAGGGGCCGCGTCAGGGGCCGCCTCAGGGGCAGCGTAGGGGCCGCGTAGGGGCCGCGTCAGGGGCCGCGGCAGGGGCCGCGTCAGGGGCTGCGTAGGGGCCGCGTCAGGGGCCGCGTTGGGGCCGCGTCAGGGGCCGCGTTTGGGCCGTGTCAGGGGCCGTGTTGGGGCCGCGTCAGGGGCCGCGTAGGGGCCACGTCAGGGGCCGCGTTGGGGCCGCGTCAGAGGCCGCGTAGGGGCCGCGTCAGGGGCGACGTAGGGGCCGCGTAGGGGCCGCGTAGGGGCCGCGTAGGGGCCGCGTAGGGGTCGTGTAGGGGCCGCTAGGGGGGGGGCGCTAAAAAAAATTAGGGCAGGGGCGCAATGCGCGTCGGGCAGCTAAAAAAAAAATCGTTATGGTGGGCCCTTAGGAAGGAACGGTCCCATGTAGGAACCCGCTCTATACCATGTGAATTAAGAAAACAGGAATGAAATGACTAAGTGAAAGTTGGGTACAAAAAGCAAACCCTAGAAAACTGTACCCCATATGTGCTACCCCACTATAGCCTACAGTAGCTATGTCATATAAATCTGACAACTCGGGAGTGGTTCGGCCGACGAAATAGGCCGAGCAGGTTCGTCGCGTGACCTTCGGGATGTACTCGCTAAAGTGCGAGTACAGTAAGGAATTGTAATTCCTTACAGGTTGGGTTACGTGGCACAATTTGTACTTCTCCTGCACGAGCTTTCTTGTACTATAAGATAGCACCAGCTTTCTTGTACCATAAGAAAGTGCCATATATAGACGAAAGTACCAAAAAGAAATCGAGGAACCGGGTAGTGTTTTTGTTTGTGTGGATGAAACCACAACTCAGAAATGTACAGCATCCGCTGTCGTAACTGTTTCCCAGTTAGTTTTCACTCATGCGCATGTATCGCCTACAGCCAAACGCTATGGATATACTACTTATAGGGCTAAAATTTCCGCGAGCCCCTATTTGTGCGGATATTCACGTGGATGCATCCACGACCCAGGTGACTGACCCCTCAAACGATTCCATTGCCTCCACGGCTGCCACTGGCCCAGATGACCCCTTTAGCCAGATCCGCATTGTCCCTCCACTCCACCTCCCCCATCCGCAGCGCAGCAGTGCATGTTACTGTACCGAGACAAGCGGCGAACTCCCTCGTGCCCAAGCCCTTGGGGCGAAACAGGCCCTTGATGGAAATGTGCACGTTGACTTGTTACAAACATGTCCACCGTCCACTAGTTGGGGCTGTTGACCAGCTCTTCTACAGCGAGATGGGCGGAATCAGGAATGTCATGGCTTCCTAAGGGCAAGGAAAGTCGTGCCACAACAAATTTCGGGAAAATCCGGCGGGCCGTTGTTGGCGAAAGTAACCCTTGTACGAGACTCGCAGGGTTCTGGGCGAAGCTCGTGAACTTCGCGAAATATTTGATGGCCATTTCAGCGAACCGACACGACAACGACGCCGAGTCGACTCGCAAACGGCCACGAAGCCGACTAGTCAGTGCGACAGATGTGCCCATCGTCGCACAAAGCGCCCTGCGATAGAACGAGTGGTTGTGCCACTACTGGGGTCAAATGTGCGACTGGGTCGCAAAGTGGCTGGTTCGTGCGAGGTTGCAAATTTGACATGTTTGTTCATGCGGCCCGCAAATCGGCATGCAAACTTCTCAAGTCTGCAAAATGGCAAGTACTGGCCGTTTTGGTGGGAGACCAAATGTCGACCAAGTGGTCGTTGTTCGCGAAAGAAATAACGACCAATAAGTCGTCGGATTTCCAGCCATTTGCAAATTTCGCAAATGGTGCGCGGCTTTACACGCCCTAATTCCGTCCGTTAGGGTTTAAAACCCGAGACCCAAGTTGTTCATGTTTTAAAGCACAAGTGTAAAGAAAATTCCCTACTTCCTGTTTACCGCATGCAGCCTTCCAATTTCAACACCTAAAAGTCTTTACTAAGGTACCCTGTGTCAGACTTATATGACATAGCTACTGTAGGCTATAGTGGGGTAGCACATATGGGGTACAGTTGTCTAGGGTTTGCTTTTGTACCCAACTTTCCTTTAGTCATTTCATTCCTCGTTTCTTCTCATGGTATCGAGCAGGTTCCCTAGTGGGAACACTTCCTAGGGCCCACCACGAATCTTTTTTTTCCTGCCCGGAGCGCGCTTCGCTCCTGCCCGAGTCGCGCCCTGTGTGCCCTCCCTACCGTCGCGCCCTCTCACGGCCCCTCACGGTCCCTTCGCGTCGCCCTTAGCGGCCCCTCTCACGGCCCCCTGCGCCGCCCTTACGGCCCCTCGTGCCACTCTTACGGCCCCTCGCGCCGCCCTTACGGCCCCTTACGGCCCCTCGCGCCGCCCGTCGGCCCCTCGCGCCGCCCTTAGCGGCCCCTTACGGCCCCTCGCGCCGTCCCTTACGGCCCCTCGCGCGGCCCCTTACGCCCCTTACGGCCCCTCCCGCGGCCCCTCACGGCCCCCTACGGCCCGTCGCCGCCCTCCGCGGCCCCTCGCGCCGCCCTATCACGGCCCGTCGCCGCCCTCCGCGGCCCCTCGCGCCGCCCTTCACGGCCCCTTCGCCGCCCTTCGCGGCCTCTCGCGGCCCTGTCGCCGCCCCCCCCCCCCCCCCCCCCCCCCCCCCCTCCTGCCCGCCGTCGCCGCCCCTGCCGCAGCGGCCGCCGCCGTCCCTGCAGCAGCAGCCGCAGCCGTCGCCAGCAGCAGCCGCCACCACCTCCCTCGGGACCGCAGCTGCTGCCGCCGCTGACTGCACCCGCCGGTGCGCCTCGGCCCTACCGGCGCCGCTCCACCCGGCCCCGCCACCGCTCCCCGCGCGGCCCCGCCGTCACCACCGAGCCGCCGGCGCCGCCGAGCTGCTGCCGAGCTGCCCGATCCACCCGAGCCGCCCGAGCCGCCGCGCCACCTGAGCCGCCCGTGCTGCCGAGCCGCCGTACCGCCGAGCCGCCCGAGCCGCCCGAGCCGCCGAGTCGCCGAGCCGCTGTTGCTACCGAGCCGCCGTACCGCCGAGCCGCCCGAGCCGCCCGAGCCGCCGAGTTGCCGAGCCGCTGAGCCGCCGAGCCACCCGAGCCGCCCTGTCTGGTAAGAGCAGCGCCTCTGTCACTGCACTGCCCTTACCCTACTGTTCGCGCTGCTAGTCTACTGCTGTCATGGCTACCCCTAGTGTCCTCGCTTTTGACGCTGAGGGTCGGGCCATTGACTTTGACGTCTGGGTAGATGACCTGCAGCTTTTCCTACAGTGCGATAGGGCAGACGGTCTCTCCCTCTTTGACCTCACCTCTGGTGCCTCTCCTGCCCCTGCTGCTGATGCCGACGCCACTGTTCGCTCACAGTGGGCCACTCGCGATGCTGCTGCACGTCTTGCTGTGCGTCGCCACCTGCCTACCTCTGAGCGTGCGCACTTTAGCCAGTACAAGAGTGCTCAGACCTTGTACGACGCTGTAGTTGCGCGCTACTCCTCCCCTGCCACTGCTGCACTGAGCCGCCTCATGCTACCGTACCTCTTCCCTGACCTTGCTGCCTTTCCCACAGTCGCTGACCTCATTACGCACCTCCGCACTAGTGACACTCGCTACCACGTCAGCGACTGTGGGAAAGGCAGCAAGGCCAGGGAACAGGTACGGTAGCATGAGGCGGCTAAGCGCAGCAGTGGCAGGGGAAGAGTAGCGTGCAACTACAGCGTCGTACAAGGTCTTAGCACTCTTGTACTGGCTAAAGTGCGCACGCTCAGTGGTCGGTAAGTGGCGACGCACAGCAAGACGTGCAGCAGCATCGCGCGTGGCCCACTGTGAGCGAACAGTGCTGTCAGCAGTAGCAGGCGGGGCAGGAGAGACACCAGAGGTGAGATCGAATAGGGAGAGTCCGTCTGCCCTATCGCACTGTAAGAACAGCTGGAGGTCATCGACCCAGACCTCAAAGTCAACAGCACGACCCTCAGTATCAAAGGTAAGGACACTGGGGGTAGCCATGACTGCAGTGGTCTAGCAGGGAGTGAGCTCACCAGTCCAAGGAAGTAGGGCCGGGGCGCGCCGGAAGGAACAGTGGCGGCTCGGCGGCAGGGCGGCTCGGCGGCTCGGCTGCTGGGCGGCTCGGCGGCTCGGCTGCTGGGCGGCACGGCGGCTCGGCTGCAGGGCGGCGCGGCGGCTCGGCGGCTCGGCTGCTGGGCGGCACGGCGGCTCGGCTGCAGGGCGGCGCGGCGGCTCGGCGGCTCGGCTGCTGGGCGGCTCGGCGGCTCGGCTGCTGGGCGGCTCGGCGGCTCGGATGTCGGGCGCCTCGGCTGCTGGGCTGCTGGCGGCGTTGAAGGGGCCGGTAGAGGCGGCGACGGGGCCGTGAAGAGCGGCGACGGGGCCGCGAAGAGCGGCGACGGGGCCGCTAGGGGCGGCTGCGGGGCCGCTAGGGTCGGCGACGGGGCCGGTAGGGCGGCGACGGGTCCGCTAGGGTCGGCGACGGGGCCGGTAGGGCGGCGACGGGGCCGCTAGGGTCGGCGACGGGGCCGGTAGGGCGGCGACGGGGCCGCTAAGGGCGGCGAGGTGGCCGCGAAGGGCGGCGACGGGGCCTCCAGGGGCGGCGACGGGGCCGCTAGGAGCGGCGACCGGGTCGTAGAGGGGCCCTAAGGGGCGGCGACGGGGCCGCGAAGGGGCCGCGAGGGGCCTGGAGAGGCGGCGACGGGGCCTAGAGAGGCGGCGACGGGGCCGCGAAGGGGCCGCGAGGGGCCTAGAGGGGCGGCGACGGGGCCGCTAGGGGCGGCAACGGGGCCGCAAAGGGGCCGCGACGGGCCTAGAGGCGCGACGACGGGGCCGTGAGAGGGGCCGTGAGGGGCCGCGAAAGGGGCCGCTAGGGGCCTGAGGAGGGCGCGACGGGCCGCTAAGGGCTAGGGACGCGACGAGAGGGAGGGCACACGGGGCGCGACTCGGGCAGGAGAGAAGCGCGCTCCGGGCAGGAAAAAAAAAAAAATCAGTGGTGGGCCCTTAGGAAGCGTTCCCACTAGGGAACCTGCTCTATACCATGTGAGAAATGAGGAATGATTGCATTGAGCAGCATGAGGAGTACAAGTAGGAAACCCTAAAGTGTTGTACCCCATATGAGCTACCCCACTACAGCCTACACAGACTATAGCATATAAGTTTGACAGATCGCAGAGTAGTGTTGCAGCAGAAGTTTGAATCTCAAGTCAGAGTGAATATAAATGACTGAGTTAATAAAAGCATGCATACATCGAGTTTATATAAGAATACAGGGGAATACAAAAAGACCTAGACTAGCCATGTACTCTAAGGGGTCATTCCCTTATTGCAGCAAAATTCAAACCGTGTGGCGCCGGAACCCATTTCAAACCTGTTCCCGCTCTTTTCACTTCAAATGTTTCTGCCTGCATCGGTCTTGGTCAGACGGTTGCTGCGTCGCTTCGACTCTTCTGACTCCTCGACTTCGTACTTGGAAGAGTCGGCTCCTGCAGCATACAGGAATGCCTTCTCTTAAAACTTCATATCGTAACAGATCGCAGCAAGCTTTGCCTTGGAGACCTCGTACGCATCTTGTCAACTGCTCGCGGGCTCTTATGAGTTGTGCGGCTGCTTTAGGGGCTAGCGGGACAGGGCAGATTCAAGCTAGAGATGGCTAATGAGCTGCATCAGGTGGTCAATCTTGCCGGTGACCCGTTTCACGAATGTTGACGGGACCTTTTTTCTTACCACATATTTTCCCCTCAATATCTGCATCTTATGTACACTATTGTTACGAGTGCAATTGAGCGAGCGAGCGAGAATTGCACTATTGAAGCAAGAGTACAATGAGCGAAGGCATGAGCGAAGAATATATAGCGAAACTACAGTGGTAACGGTAATGCGTGGAAAGCGCGTGTGTGGCCAAGAACAGAGCCTTGACTCATGTGGGAGCAGACAAATGGGTGCCCTATGTGGAGTGGCTAGGAAGGAAGCCAAAGGTGGATATGCTTCGGGTGTTCGGGTGCATGTGCATGGCGCTCGTGCCTAAGCATCTTCGGCACAACAAGCTTGGTGCCAAGGCGGTGTGGGCCGTGCACTTGGGCATGGCTCAAAACAGCAAGGGATGGCTTCTTTGGGACCCATTCACCAAGAAGTTCCTGGTGAGCAGGGACTGCAAGTTCATGGAGAACTTCATGTACAAGGATTGGAAGGCGGAGAATGAGGCGAAGATAGGCGTGCGGTTTGGGGAGGTGAAGAGTTCCGGTTTGGAGCATGTGGAGCTGCCTTTGGAGCTGAGCAGCGGCAGCACAACCACAAGGCAATCCTCCCTTGTGAATGGGGGAGAGGAGGCCAATGATGCAGAGGAAGAAGAGGAGGAGGTGCAGCAAGTGAGCGAGCGTGCACCGTCACTCCCTTCCCGTACTACGAGTGCTCCACGGATTCGAGCCACACCGCAGCAACGCCAAGGCCTTCAAGTCCCTGCAGCTGAGGAGGAAGGAAGGGGGAAGAGGAGAGTTCAACCCCCTAATAGGCTGACCTATGATGCGCCGGGAAAGCAGGGCAAGACAGCCCTGGCCGGAGCGGCAATGATGGTCGGAGACGACGAGGAGAGTGACTACGAGGAGTGTGCCTTCGCGTTCTTCTCTCCGGTGGAGATGCCGGGAGAACCAGCAACTCTCAAGGAGGCTTTGGAGAGTAGTGATGCTGAGGAGTGGAAGAAGGCCATGGAGAGTGAGCTGAAGAGCATCGAGGAGAATGACACGTTTGAATTGGTGGAGCTACCGGAGGGGCGTACGGCGATAACGTCCAAGTGGCTCTTCAAAATCAAGTCGGATGCCGACGGCAAGATCGAGCGCTACAAGTCTAGGCTTGTAGCCAAGGGGTACCAGCAGAAGGAGAAGGTGGACTTCAAGGAGCTGTTTGCCCCTGTGGTGAAGCCGACGACGCTGCGAACCCTATTCGCGGGAGCCGCCATCAAAGGATGGGTAGTAAAGCAAATGGACATCGTAACGGCATTCCTTAACGGCATCCTTGAGGAGGAGATTTTTATGGCGCAGCCAGAGGGGTTTGATGATGGTAGTGGCAGAGTGTGGAAGCTGAAGAAGGCCCTCTATGGGCTGAAGCAGGCCCCTAGGCAATGGTACATGAAGCTGCGCGGAGTGTTGGAGGGGATCGGCTTCTCTCCCTCAACGGCCGATCACTCCTTGTTCATGCTTGGCGAGGGGGAGCAGAGGAGTTTCATGGTGGTTTATGTGGATGACATCCTCATTTTCTCACCCTCTTCTGACCTTGTGAAGGAGGTGATGCTGAAGCTTCAAGACAAGTTCAAGTGCAAGGCCCTTGGTGACGTGAGCTTCTACCTTGGGCTCCACATCGAATGAGATGTGGAGAAGCGGTGCATGCGGGTGCATCAACGAAAGTACCTGGAGGCATTGGCTGCCAACTTTGGGCAGAGTGAAGGCCATGTGGCTACACCCTTTCCCTCTGGGTTCAAGTGTGTGAAGGGACCAGAGGAGGAGAGCGTTGGTGAAGAGGAGAGGCGCCGATTTCACTCGTTGGTGGGCAGCCTCATGTATGCGGCGGTAAACACCCGACCGGACGTCGCGTTTGCTACCGGGCAGCTGGCTAGGGTTGTGCAATGCCCTAATGAGGAGCAGGTAGCAGCTGGAATGAGGGTGGCCAAGTATCTTGGCCAAACACCGACCGTTGGGCTGCAATACTCGGCGGCGGCACAAAGGCGCCAAAAGGGCGCGGATGGTGTTGAACCCGGGCGTTTGTTCCTCACCGCCTACTCGGATGCTTCATATGCATCAGAACCAGAGGACATGACAAGTGTGGGAGGCTTCATATGCTGTGTTGGTGGAGGCCCAACTGCTTGGGAGAGCAAGAAGCAGGTTGACCAAGCTTTGAGCTCGGTGGAGTCCGAGTACATGGCACTCTTCCGTGCCGTACGGGAGATTGTGTGGCAGCGGCGTTTGTTGGCTGAATTGGGGGAGGAGCAGCAAGGACCTACCCCACTGTACTGTGACAGCCAGGGTGCCATTGCTCTTGCTAAGAACCCTGTGTTGCATGGACTCACGAAGCACATGAGGGTGAAGTGGCATTGGACGAGGAGCATGGTAACCGCGGGTGAAGTTGAGTTGCGCTACGTGAAGACCACGGGGCAGCCGGCTGACATGATGACCAAGAGGCTGGTGGAGCAGCAGCATTGGAAGTGTTGCAAGCTGGCTGGGATGGCTCTGAACTGAGAGAGCAACATATCCTAAGGCCAACAATCCGAGGGGGAGTTTGTTGGTGCAACCCTACGGTTTGCACTCGGCTTGTTGTCCGTGTGCGTGAATGTGTGTGTGTATGGAATGGTATGAGGGCATGGGATAATATATATTTCATGCTTATAATTGTGTGTGAATGTTGAGTCATGATGTCGAGTGTGTGTGTCGAGTCAATAGCGAGTTATCGCTAGACGCGTGTTACGCGGTCGTTTGTGTCTCGCGCGCGGTTTCTATTTTGTCGTGCGCGGTTTCTATTTTGTCCTGTGTCGAACGTTCGGCGTGTCGCAGGTGTGTGCAGCAGACCCATCAAGAACTTAAGGATGAGTTTGTGATGAAGAGCCCGAGCCTTGGTGTCAAGCCTCAAGTGATTTCGAAGCTTGCCAAAAGGGTACACCTCAAGATATTGAAGATAGTTACATTACTTTGTGTAGTGTAACATTTCACTTGGTGTAGGCCCTAGTGAAGGGTAGTTTCGAGACCCTTCGTGGTTGGGGACAGTGTGGCACTGTTCCACATCACTGTACCTCGGCTCTTGGGGTTTGTAGGAGCTGGGAGTCATTCCCAACTCGTAACTCTTCCTATCTTGTGTTCTAAGACTATAGTGGCTGCCATAGTACCGTTCGTTCAAACCGACGCTGTGTCGTCAATTCTTTATCAAATCGTGCAATCTAAATTGCTAATTGTAGACGACGTGAAGATGCTCCAGATCCAATTTGAATCAAGTCATTTGCAGCTGTGAGCAGAACGCTATCATCGTTTGAAGCCGCTGTGCAGAAATCCGTCTGTGCTCTCTATCTTTCGTTTTAGGCACATTCAAGCCTATTGTGACTATAAGAGGTCACTCCAGTCACATTCCGCTTGCGCGTACCAGCTTCTTGGAAGATTCATAATGCCTTCCACGTGCAGCTTCTTAAACCCTATCAAGATCCAAATAAGCAGTACACGGGACGCCAACCTCCGCCGCCGCCTCCAGTCCTCGTGAATGATGAACTTGAGTACGAGGTTGAATCTGTGCTTGCACATCGTCGTCGTCGGAATGGCGCCCTGGAGTTTCTCGTACGCTGGAAAGGCTATGATCCTTCTGAGGACAGTTGGGTCTCTGAAGAAGACATGAGTAACGCACGACGTTCTCTCCGCGACTATCTTGTCAAGCAGGGTGTTACATCTACCACCCAGCTTTGAGGGGGGGAAGTGTGAGAGTACGCCGACGTTCGACATATTTCTCATTTCCATATTTTTACTCCATCTTATTCTCCTTATTTTCCTCTTTCATTTGCACTCTATTTCACCTCAATCGGACTACTATTCTATTTTCTAGAGCTTTCCGATTATTTCACTTATTGGTATTTTCGGCACCGACATTTACATTATACGGCACCGACAGCACCGACAGTGGTGTACACCGCGTAATCTCGCCATAATCCGAAGTGCCAATGGGCTTGCGTGCTTATGCGCACTTGTGATTATCTATTCTAGAAGAGCGCGTTCCCGAAGGTTCGGATTATCTGTTGTTTCTATGTATTTCTGAGTATAAATACGCCTTGTACTCACCTTTAGTGCAACATTCTCGAGTGGAAATTCGATCCTGTGACAGGGCAGGACCCTGAGGGGGGAGGGGGTCTACCGGGGGGGGACCTGACGCGAGGAAGAGCGGCGGCGGGGGGAGGGGCGCAGTGCGGTAGGGGAAGAGACGGTAGTAGGGAACCGACTCGTCAAACGTGACGTCCTGAGAGGACAGAACACGGCGCGAGGTGGGGTGGTAAAACTGCCAACCAGGCGCATCAGGGGGGAAGCCAAGGAAGACGCAGGGAACAGCACGGGGGGACAGCTTGTCCGCAGACAAGTCGCGGAAAAACGCCCGAGATCCCCAGACACGGAACGCAGACGCATCGCCAACCTTCCCCGTCCGCCGCAGAACAGGGGAGGTCTCCGGCATGGAGACCCGGGGCTGAAGGTTGATCTGATGCGCCGCGTACTGAACCACGAACGGCCACAGAAAATGGGGGGCAGCCGCATGGATCATGGACGTACGGGCGACGTCCATGACCATGCCAATGCGGTGCTCAGCAATCCCATTTTGCTGTGGAGAGGCCGGAAGCGTGAACGTCTGGCGGATGCCTCGTGCACGACAGAAGGCTCGCAGAAGGTCAAAGGAGAACTCTCCGCCTCTGTCGGAGTGCAGACGCAGAACAGGAAAGTCCGAGCCGAAACTCTCTCTGAGCTGGAGACGAGCAGCGCGGATCCAGTCTATCAACACCCCAGTGACCTCACCCTTGCTGCGCAAGGGGAAGACTGTGGTGTAACGCGAGAAGTCGTCAACCACCAACAGGAAGTAACGCTCGTGACCCTGTCCACGGACGCGGACTGGGCCCCACACGTCCATTTGAAGCGTCTGCAGCGGAGCCTCTGTCGGAGAAAACTCGGAGGAGTGAGGAGCAGCGCGCTGCCGCCCCTCGACGCAGGGAACGCAGGTAGGGGCAGGCCCTGGAGGAACAGGAGGGAGGGACCGGGGAAGACCAGAGACAAGGACACGGGAGGCCATGCCTCGGAGACGAGGCAGGGAGGGGTGACCAAGGCGGTGGTGCCAGAGGAGAGTCTGGTGAGACATGAGACGACACGAGCAGGGGCCAGACTCAGGACCAGACCTGGACGCCGCAGCAGACACCTGACCCGACGCAGCTACCTGACCAGACGCAGCAACCGGAGGAGACCCAGTAGTCAGTGTGTACAGGCTCGACCCCGGCCGACGGGTAAACGTGGCCAAGTGTCGGCCCGTCCGAGCACACGTGCAGTGGGTCACTCGCTGACTCGCAGGAGTGAACTGGTGAACCCCCCCATCCTATAGATCAGCACCACTCACCAAGTTCGTAGAGAACGAGGGGAGGTAGAGACCTGACAGGGTGCCAGAAAGGGCCGCCGGACACGGCAAGACAGTGGAGAAGTGGGCAAGGACAGGACCCCCAGAGGGGTCTGCCAGAGAGACCGCAACTGGCCGACTAAGCGGCGTGAGTGTGGTGCGGTCTCGAAAGAAGGAGCGGGAAGCACCCGAGTCAAGGGTGAAGGTGTGGGAGGCCTGAGCTGACGTGGTACCTGAGAGAGCAGAGTCACCAGCACCTGGGGCAGCAGACCCACTAGCACCTAGAGCAGCAGCCTCACCAGTACCTAGAGCAGCAGCCTCACCAATGCCCGGGTCAGGCGGAACACACAGGTAACAGTCACCCTCATCACTAGTAGACACAGCATACATGGCAGCAAGAATAGCATCATAGTCAAGATCAATGATAGCAACCCCCGCCCTAGACAGCTCGTCCCAGCGAGGGATCTCCGTGGCGGCAGGGAACTGGTGACGCCAAGCGTCCGTCAGGCGGCCGAAGCAGCGCTGGGTGGAGTGCGGGCCCCCGCACTGCTCACCAGCGCGGTCACCGGTACGAAGGACGTAGGTATAGGGACCAGCGCCCCCACCACGCTGACGCCCAGCGTACCACTCACGAAGCTGCTGGGGGGACGGGGTCTCACGAGTGCGCTGCTGCTGCTGGCGCTGACCACCACCGGAGCCACCCCTCTGCGCAGAGCCGCGACCAGCTCCACCGCTGCCGCCACCACCTCTGCCGCCTCCGCCACCTCCGCTCCAACTGCCACCGCCGCCGCCTCCTCCGCCCCCACTGCTGCCACCGACGACTCCACCCCCGCCACCACTCCCACCACCACCCCCACCCCCTCCACCGCCTCCACCGCCACCTCCACCGCCCCCGCCAGCTCCTCCAGCACCCTTGCCCCCCTTGCCCTTGCCGGTGCGGCGTCTCCCGCTGGGGGCAGACGCAGCTCCGACCGACTCGAGGCCAACGAGGTCGGCCGCAGCAGCAGAGGCAATAGAGGGCAAGAGGGGGGAGGGGGAGCACCCCTCAAAGAAGGGGGTACGAGGGTCACCACGAGAGGCTCCTACAGCGACTATACTCTTCTCTGCTGCTAGGAGGCGCTCCTCGAGGAGGTCAACGGTGAGTGTGGTGGGGCAAACAGAGAGGAAGTGGTCCCTGACCGAGCGAAGGGAGTCAGGGAGTCGGGTGACTATGTAGTAGAGGGTGATGTACATGCGGGGGGGGTTCTTGGCCCAGAACTCAGCAGGAAGCGCAGCGCGGTAGCGGGTGTCACTAGTGCGAAGGTGCGTGATGAGGTCAGCGACTGTGGGAAAGGCAGCGAGGTCAGGGAACAGGTACGGCAGCATGAGGCGGCTAAGGGCAGCAGTGGCAGGGGAAGAGTAGCGTGCAACTACAGCGTCGTACAAGGTCTTAGCACTCTTATACTGACTAAAATGCGCACGCTCAGTGGTCGGAAAGTGGCGACGCATAGCAAGACGGGCAGCAGCATCGCGTGTGGCCCACTGTGAGCGAACAGTGCTGTCAGCATCGGCAGGAGGGGCAGGAGAGGCACCAGAGGTGAGATCGAACAGGGAGAGTCCGTCTGTCCTATCGCACTATAGGAAAAGCTGCAGGTCATCGACCCAGACCTCAAAGTCAACAGCCCGACCCTCAGCATCAAAGGTAAGGACACTGGGGGTAGCCATGACAGCAGCAGTCTAGCAGTGAGAGCAGTAGGCTAGGGGCAGCGCAGTGGCAAAGGCGCTGCTCGGGAGTGCTCTCACCAGTCCGGGTGGGTAGGGCCGGGGCGCGCCGGCAGGAACAGGGCCGGAACTGCGGCGTCAGCGGCTCGACAGCGGCAGCAGTGGCTCGGCGGCAGCGGCGGCTCGACGGCGGCGGCGGCGGCACGAAGGCGGCTCGGCGGCGGTGGCGGCTCGACAGCGGCGGCTCGACGGCGGCGTCTCAACGGCGGCGGCTCGACGGCGGCGGTGGCTCGACAGCGGCGGCTGCGGCGGCTCGGCGGGTCGGCGGCTCAGCAGCGGCCGCAGGAGGGCGGCTCGAGGGCCGCGAGAGGGCGGCGACGGGGCCGCGAGAGAGCGGCGACGGGGTCGCGAGAGGGCGGCGACGGGGCCGCTGAGGGCGGCGACGGTGCCGCTGCGGGCGGCGAAGGGGCCGCTGAGGACGGCGACGGGGCCGCTGAGAGCGGCGACGGGGCCGCTAGAGGGCGGCGACGGGGCCGCGAGAGGGCGGCGACGGGGCCGTAAGAGCGGCGGCGGGGCCGCAAGGGCGGCGACGGGGCCGCTGAGGGCGGCGACGGGGCCGCTAGAGGGCGGCGCCGGGGCCGCGAAAGTGCGGCGACGGGGCCGCAAGAGCGGCGGCGGGGCCGCAAGGGCGGCGACGGGGCCGCTGAGGGCGGCGACGGGGCCGCTGCGGGCTGCGAAGGGGCCGCTAGAGGGCGGCGACGGGGCCGCTGGGGGCGGCGACGGGGCCGCTGAGGGCGGCGACAGGGCCGCTAGAGGGCGGCGACGGGGCCGCTGAGGGCGGCGACGGGGCCGCTAGAGGGCGGCGATGGGGCCGCGAGAGGGCGGCGACGGGGCCGTGAAGGGTGGGGCCGCGAGGGGCCGCTAAGGGCGGCGACGGGGCCGCGAGAGGGGCCGTGAGAGGGCGCGAAGGGGAGGACGGCACACAGGGCGCGCCTCGGTCAGGAGCGACTCGCTCTCCGGGCAGAAAAAAAAGTTTAATCGATTTTCAGTGGTGGGCCCTAGGAACAGTTCCCACTAGGGAACCTGCTCTATACCATGTGAAGAAATGAGGAATGAATGATGAACTAGGAAATGAGTTGGGTACAAATATGAAACCCTTGAAAGCTGTACCCCATACTGTCTACCCCACTACAGCCTAGAAAGACTATAGCATATAGAAAGACTATAGCTCCATGCTGCTGGAGCTGGTGGTGCTGCCGGTGCTGGAGGTTCTACTGCTGCTGGGGGTGCTGGAGCCACGGGTCCCGGAGGTGCTCGTACTGGAGGTACTGGAGCTACTGGGCGTGGTGGTGCTTCTGGTGCTGGGGCTACTGGCGGAGCTGGAGCTGGTGGTGCTGCTGGAGTAGATGCTACTGGAGGTACTGGAGCCGAAGCTGCTGCGTCTTCCGGTGGTCCTGCTGGAGCTGGAGCTGCTGGAGGTACTGGAGCTGGAGCTGCTGCTGGCGCTGGTGCTCCTGTGGGTGCTGGAGCTGGCACTACTGGAGCTGCTGGAGGTGCTGCTGGAGCTGGTGGTACTGCTGGAGTTGGCGCTGACACTGGAGGTGCTGGTGCTGTCCCTGCTGGTTCTGGAGGCGCTGCGCGGCCGCGGCCGTACTTCGTTCCGCTCCTTGAGCAGGTTCTTGGTCTTCCACCTTCTTCTGGTCCTACTCCCTCCTTAGAGTGTCCACCGCCTGTCCAGCCCGAGTCACAGTTACAGCTCGCCTCCCCTCTGCCTGCACCTTCTCCCTACGCTGGTCCTACTGGAGGTCTTGGTTAGCGTCGTGAGCCTGAGTCGCGTCCTGCGTCACCTGTTCGTGCTGCTCGCACTAGTCGTCGTGTTCCACGTCAGCGTCCTCCTGCGGTCCCGGGCACGCATCAGATGGCACTGCGTCCTTCCACTGCGCCGCAGCGTGTCCCTTTGCCGTCTCCTCCAGAGTCCTCTCTTCCTGCTCTTGCTGACCCGGAGTCTGACTCTCTTCGTGCTGCCAGTCCTACTGTCACGCGTCTCCTGGCCACTGTTGTCACTGACCCTTCCTTTGAGTCCACTGCTGCGCCTGCCTTAGTTGCAGAGCTTGTCGACTTCGCTTCTCGCTGTCGTCTAGACTACGCCACTAGACTTGTTGCTGAGTCTGAGTCTGTCTGTCCTCCGTCCGTCGGGGGTGAGTGTGCTCTTAGCACGGACGTCCTTGAGGACAGGCAGGAGGAGTTCCAGTGTTATGCTGCTGCTTTACCTCATCTTGTGTTCGTGCTGCTTGCCCCTGAGGGAGACCCGGATGCACCAGACATCCCGACCCCGCGCTCTTACGCAGAGGCGATAGAGGGTCCCTACTCCTCTCAGTGGCAGTCAGCCATGGACGCAGAGATGGCTTCCTGGAAGTCCACAGGCACCTACGTCGACGACGTTCCTCCACCTGGGGCGAACATCGTCAGTGGCATGTGGATTTTCAGGGTGAAGTGGCCGCCGGGTTCTCCCCCTGTCTTCAAGGCGCGTTACGTGGCTCGAGGCTTCAGTCAGCGGCAGGGAGTTGACTACTTTCATACCTTCTCCCCGACCCCGAAGATGACCACTCTTCGGGTTCTGCTGCATGTCGCTGCTCAGCGTGACTACGAGCTTCACTCTCTTGACTTCAGCACTGCTTTCCTGTAGGGCAGCCTGCACGAGGAGATCTGGCTGCGCCGCCCACCTGGCTTCACTGGGTCGTTTCCTCCTGGTACCCAGTGGAGCCTCCGGCGGCCAGTCTACGGTCTCCGCCAGGCGCCCCGTGAGTGGCACGACACACTGAGGACTACGCTTGCGGCTCTTGGTTTTGCTCCTTCTACTGCTGACCCGTCGCTGTTTCTTCGCACCGACACTTTGCTGCCGCCGTTCTACATCCTCGTGTACGTCGACGACTTGGTCTTTGCTACGGCTGACACTGCTGGACTCGCCCACGTGAAGTCCGAGCTGCAGAAGAGACACACGTGCACAGACCTGGGTGAACTGCGCAGCTATCTTGGCTTGCAGATCACCCGGGACAGAGCACGGCGCACCATTACCCTGACTCAGTCACACATGGTGCAGCAGGTCCTTCAGCGCTTCGACTTCACGTACCCTCTTAGTCCTGACCTGGCATACCCTCTTAGCATCTTGGCACGCTATGTTGCTCCTGGGAGACACCGACCAGAGCACATGGCTGCCGCGAAGAGGGTGTTGCGCTACTTGTGCAGTACGCCGGGCATGGGGCTCGTGCTTGGAGGGCGGAGTCCAGTGGTCCTCACTGGTCACGCAGACGCGTCTTGGGTTGACGACCTGGCTACTCAGCGGTCGTCACAGGGTTACACCTTCAGCCTTGGTTCCGGCTCTGTTTCGTGGCGGTCTACCCGCTCGTCTTCTGTTCTCAGCTCCAGCTGTGAGGCTGAGATCTACGCGGGGGCCATGGCTGCACAGGAGTTACGCTGGCTCACCTACCTGCTGACTGACCTGGGAGAGCCGCCTCGTTCTCCTCCAGTTCTGTACGTAGACAACAAGGCCATGCTGGCCTTGTGTCGGGAGCACAGACTGGAGCACAGAACAAAGCACATTGCTCTTCGCTACTTCCTTGCTCGTGAGCTGCAGCAGCGTGGTCAGCTGCGCCTTGCTTACATGGCCTCTCAGGCCAACACTGCTGATATCTTCACCAAGGCACTTCAGCCTTGTGATCATCAGCGCTTCTGTACTATGCTAGGTCTTGTGCCCACTTGGCCTCACTTGCTTACCTCTTGACTTTACTTGTATTGTGCTCTATATATATAATCATGCATGTGAACTGGCCTTGTGGCCTTTGAACCTGTGCTCGGAATGTGTGGTGACGTTGTGATCCACCCTGAGCTTGCTTTACTTAGCTTTGCTTGACTGGTCTTGTGACCCCTTGTTCTCTCCCACTTTGCCTACGGGGGTGTGTCAAACTTAAATGCTATAGTCTGTTTAGGCTGTAGTGGGGTAGCCACTATGGGGTACAGTTTCCTAGGGTTTCATATTTGTACCCAACTCATTTCCTAGTCAATCACTTTTTCCTGTTTCTTCACAGCATTCGTCGCAACGGCATGTACGGTGGCGTGCTCGATCGGTCCCCGAGGGCGATGTCCGTAATAGGACCCCGGTCTCGGACGGCGCAAAATGTCGATTTTCTCGGCGAGCGCGAGAATCTCGTTGAAATTCGAGAGTCCGCGTAGCATGATTTCTTGCGAAATATCCGGCTTCAGCCCTCCGACGTAACGGTCCACCCGCTCCGCTTCGTGCATGTAGCCGACTTGCTCGCATAATGCGAGAAAACCGCTCGTGTAGTCTCGAACCGACCCGAGCTGTCGCCAAGTACGCAGTCTCTGACGTGCCGAAATAGAAGTCGCGATCGGCTCGAAGCGCGCCCGAAGCCCTGTGCACCACGCGTCCCACGTGCTGTACTGGGCGGTTTCGCATAATGAACTCCAAGTGACGGCTGGACCCGTGGGCCCTTCCTCTTGCGACGGTGGCTCGTAGGCGCGTGGCGATGTCACGATGACTCGCCACCAGTCCATGGCGGGGCCCCTCAGCAGCGAGACGACGTATCTGATCTTCGCTGCGTCCGACTCGACGTAGTTTGCGTCGAAAAATACGTTCATCGTGAAGACCCACGACTGAACCGTCGGACCTCCACGCTGACTCGGGTCAAAACAGGGCGGGTGTTGCGGTTTAGTGGCATTGGCGCCATGATGGCGTGGTCGCCACTTGTCGCCGCAAATTCCACGTGCCGACGGGCTTCACGAGGTTCCCGTGGGCTTGGCGCGACCCTGTTTCTCTCCATGCCCGGCATTGAGTGGGCGGCGCCATCACTGGTTGCGCCTGAGCGCTGTCCCACGCTGTCGTTCTGTGTCGGTGTGCCTGATGAAATGACGATCGGCTCCTCCGATTGTGCAGGTGCATTTGCGGGTGCGTGTGGTGGCGCCGGAGTATTCACCGTGGATTGCTGACGCGCGGAGTCACGTTCCGCTGTGAGCGTCGCAATTTCGAGCGCCGATTCTTCGACTTGGCGCACGAGACGGTCGAGTTGCTCCTGCATCTATGTCGCGAGAGTAAATTCGGCCATGGCGGGAGTGTCGAGCAAGCTCAGCGAGAGCCTCTGTTGTGGCCGTGCGTGCTTACGAGAGAGCACTACGAGCGGCGGTGCTGTGTCGCTGAGAGACATCTACCCCCCCCCCAAAAAAAATTGAGATAGTGGGGAAGCGAAGGTATGGGTGCGATCCGAGGAGATCGTAGGCTCTGAATACCAAGTGTTACGAATGCAATTGAGCGAGCGAGCGAGAATTGCACTATTGAAGCAAGAGTACAATGAGCGAAGGCATGAGCGAAGAATATATAGCGAAACTACAGTGGTAACGGTAATGCGTGGAAAATGGGGTGCGCGACGGGCCTGGCGCCGAGGTTGGGAAATGCCGAGGCGGAGGTCCGGAGCGCGGGTTACCAACCGAACCGTGAGGTTGGGTCGCGTCGTGAACAGTGGCGGGAACAGTGTCGAGGCGAGTGTCGCGAGTGGTAACGGATTACTGTTGGGTGCTGTTGGCGGGAACAATGGTGTACGCGCTGAGCAGGGACGCGAAGTAAGGAAAAGGAAATTTCCTTAGAACTATAGACCAATTATCAGTTGTACATGCTTTGTAGTTGTTCTGGTTATGTGGTGCTTCAAATGCATTTCTGAGGTGTCCGTGCGACCGACACCCATTGTGTCAGTTTTCGCTTGATGCCAGATACAGCCATGTCAGCTACATTTGTCAGCTCATCCGCCAAGTGTCAAAATCGATGGCAGATGCATCCAGCAAAAGTGGGATTTGAAGGAACGCCGTCGATATCCGGAGTAACCCCAATCCACACCACATCAACCCTGCGTGAGAGAAGTCGGTCGAAGTAGCGCAATTCACACTCACCGACATGCAGCCACTCAATCGGTTTGCTTTATCCAATGAAAGCCACGAATTCCGCCAGGCTGGCTAAACATGAAGGGTCGCTGTTGGCTGGGGCTCTTGCATGCAGTTTGCTGACCCGCCGTCTCTTCACATGGGACACACACGCGCGCACCCGATAGGTTTTTGCAGCTAGGCCGGCCTTCCCCCCCCCCTTCCCCTCCCCTCTGAGGTCTGGCGGCCGAAACCTCGAGGGGGGGAAGCACAGCGGATGTGAAACAGAGCCGCTCTAAGGGGGTTCATTGTGGAGGAAATCTGCTGATCTGACCGTCGGATAGGCGATCTTGCTCAGACGGGCAGCCTGTTTTTCTCCAAAATTCCGCACATAATTGTTCGCTTGTAACGAATGGCAATTTCCCAAAGAAAATTAAGATTTCGGATTCCACGGAGGACCATGACTACACCGCAACTGACAACAGGTGTTTTTGTTTCCGTCACGGGCCAGTTCTCCAAATTCTGTTATGGGAGGGAGGCACTCCGCCCATCAGTCGCCATTTCCGCGCTACTGTATCAAGCTCCCCCCGGGGCAAGGCGACGAATGGAAGGATGGACGGGCGCGGTGTGCAACAGGAGAGGGGGAACCCATCAATATCATCAGCGGGAGGGGAGCGGTTGGCTTGGCTAGGAGAAGGGGGCCAGGGTTGCGGGGGATTTGGCGGAGGCTTGGGTTTCGGTTTGGTCGGCTGGTGGGCAAACATCATGCTCTGGCAATGCAACAAGAGGGAGGGAGGGGTTTGAGTTGGGCGTGCGTGCGTGTAGTCAAGGGTCGATGGATGGGAGGGGAAGCAAGGCGGGAGCAACTAGACCAGGAGGAGCCACCCTTCGGAGAGCTTTTTTGACCTCGCGCAAATCCGTTGATGTTTTTCGGCGCGCACAGCAGCTGTTGTGCTTGTGCTGGATTTACTTCCCTACACCGCATTCAACCGATTGATTTTCCACGCATCCGTCGCTGATTATTCATGTTTCCCCACGACCTTGCTTCCCGACTTGACGAGCCTTAGCACCACTCCTTGCTTGTTTCCTTACTCTTCGGGTCGTTTTCAAGCACTGCTCCTGCGCGCACGCCTGCTAAATACCCAGCCGCGTTTCATTTCCGCTCTTCCTCGCACGGGTGAGAGCCGCCCGACGATCGCAGTTCAATATTTTCTTGCATGGGCGTCGCAACGCAACTATGCTTCTGTTCTAGCAGGGAACGCAGAGCTCGCTGTCCTTTTGCTTCGGACTCGCGGTTCGAGCGAGATCGCAAGGCGCGGAGCTATCTTTCCGGCATCTCTTCACACATCGTTTCCGTCTCCCGCTTTTTACGCTACCTCCACATAAGTAACACCCCACACCACCCTCAACAGCCTCGCACCCGCTGCCCCGTTTCCCGGTTCTCCGTCTCCCCTCCTGCTCCCATCCACCCTCCCATGCCGCTGTTCCCCCGTTCTCGCTTCGTGACAAGCACTGCCACCGTCTCCCCCTGTCATCTTGCGCTTCCATCTCGAGGCTCGCAGTGCGACATGCGGCCGTAGTCGTAGTCGTAGCACCTGGAGCGTCGCCGTGTAGAAGCAATAGCAGTCGCCATCGCTATCGCCATCGCCATCGCCATCGCCTATCGCCAATACTGAACGTGCCGGTACTCTTTTGTCGCCCTCATCCGGCAATAAGCAACGCCGCCGCTGTCACCGCCGCCGCCGCCGCCGCCGCCGCCTCTTACGCGCCATGCAGTGCACCCGCGCACTTGCAACCTGATTTTGGGTCAATCGAACCTGGGACTGATTTTTGTCTGGTTTCGGGCTGACTTTCTCGCCGGCCGCCGTACGGTTCGGCAACTGTTCGCTTGCGACGCTAGCCTGCGGAGAGGGACTAGTGTTGTTTGCGACGACAAGCGACAGGCAACGGGCGACAGGCGACAGACGACAGGCGACAGTTGACAGGCGACGGCGACATTGGGCGAAGCAGTAGCCCCAGGCCCGTCACGTCAAATTCGCCTGCGCGCGTTTTCTAGAGCGGCGTCTTTTAACGCGCTCTATCGGTTTTTGCGGAGGCGCGCGGTCGGCCCAACGGCTCCGCTGCCCGCGGACGATGGGGGGAGGCGCGCGGGAGGCCGCGGACGAAGGCGGGGGAGTGGCGGTTGCGCGGAGCGGCGACGGTTCGCGGGCGGGAAGTGCTGACGTATTCGCAGATGGCACCGGTTTTAAAGACAGGAGGGAAGCGCTAGGCGCAGCGGAGCGCGGGGGTTTTGGGGTCGTCGGGTTCGCGCTGTGTGTGGGGAGGGGGGATGGGATGAAGGATGAAGGGCAGGAGGAGGAGCATATTATAGAGGGAGAGGATAAGGAGGATGAAGGGGCTGTATG